>PVJD01000900.1:0-331470 GCA_004026545.1 Mormoops blainvillei | reverse complement strand
TGTGTGTAGGCCATATTTTCATTTCTTTGCATCTCTATTAATTTTTGCTGAACACTTACATTTTAAATAATATAATGTGGCAACCTTTGAAATCAGAGTCTTTCACCTCTTTAGAATTTGTTACAGTTGGTGTTTGTTATTGGTTGCTTGATTTCTCTGAACTAATTCTTTAATGTCTGATTTCTTTTTCATGGGTGGCCACCGGAATCTCTACTGGCTAGCTTAGTATTTGGCTTATGATTGAACAAAAATATCATTAAGTGCCTGGAGCCAATAAGTCCCATAGCATTTGCCAAGGAGCTCTATGTTTGTTTGGGTCATATAAATAACATTCGAGGAAGCACTGTGCAACTCTGCCTTGGCTTTTACTTTCTGCTTGCGCAGAGCCTTAAGGTCAGGCAAAAGTGAGAGTTTAGGTCCTATTCATGTTTTTCCTGAACACAGCACTGCTGGATATGTTCATATCCCTATACATTTGTTTGGCCTTCTAGATTCTAGTAATATGTGTGTGCTTTTCAAATATCCCTATGGACATATTTTTTTCTAGATTTTCCTTTTAAGCTTTGGTAAGCCATTATTTGCCCTAACTGCCTCTGGCAGCTATGAAACAATTGCCCCTGACTTGTTTTCTATAAATAATAGAAAATTGTTTTCATGGAGAAAAAGGCTATTCATAGTGGATGAGCGCTGTCAAGTCACACACAGACAATGTTATGTGTGGGTTATTCCCTAGGATCACTAGATAGGTCGGATAATGACAGTTCTCTGGGACTGGGTTCTGGAAGGAGCTCTAACCCCGTCCCGACCCTCCTGTGGCCGCCAGGCTGCTGGTTTTTCACCATGATTGCAGGCTGTTGGTTTTCAAGGTTACTGTAGAGCTGGGGAGGGAAGTGATGGGAATAGAGCCAGGTACAGTCCAACAAATCTCACTGTTTTTACTGATTTTTAGCTATTTTTCTTGAATAAAAGCTCTCCTGATTGCTGCAATCATTTGGTTAATTTCCAGAGCTCTGAAAAGTTTCATTCTGACATTTTTTTTTTGCTTTATTTTCATTGCTTTTAAGAAGGAGAGAGTTTTCAAAGTTCCTTACTCTGCTCTTTTGTACTATCACCCCAATGTCCTCAGTTAATAATAAATAACTTTTAATAATATCCTTTACCTTCCTGAAATAAAGTTCATGAATAATAGAACCTACCAATACACATAATTTAAATATAATTACCCTAAACATAATATAATGAATAAGAAAATAATAGATTAATAGTAATTTAAAATATTTGGGAGCAACTATATTAGAAAACAAAATGAAAAATCCAGATACATCTATTTGTAGATCAAATTGAATTGGATATTACAAATAGAAATGATTATATTTATGGTTTTGGAGTATTCAAATACCATGTGCGGCTTTGATGTTACAGTTTTCAAAAATGCTGAACAATTCTTGGTAAAGTTCCAAACAAAACAGAGTACAATCTTCCCTCAATTTACATTGGACTTGCATTTCTGGAAAATTCAGTGTACATTAAAACCATGTGAAAAATATTAGTGTTTTTATGTAAAATTGAATTTGGTCCTAGGCTTAAGTAATTACACACAGGTTATTTTTTTTAATCTACATGAATGGTTGGTGGGATATGAAAATCCAGCCACGGCACTGCTTCTCACATCTGTGGCCATTACCCGCTAAATGTCAGTAACAGCACCAGAATCATTTGGACCCTGTGAGATTAAGCCTAGGACCAAATTCAGTTTTACATAAACACATCCCCCCAACACACACACAAATACCCCAAATAGTCCCAAATACCCCCAAGTAGTCCCAAAATACCCCCTAGAGGGCAGCACCAATCCTTTGAGAACCAGTGCTTTCAGTGAGCTGATAGGGAGTCTTTTGTGTGCTTTTTGGCTTGTTTGTTTGTTTGGTTGGTTGGTTGGTTGGTTGGTTTTGGGTTCTTGTTTTGTTTTAATTTGAGATATACTGAGTTTAAAAGAAAGTTCCCCAATAAGAAAAGCAATAAGTTGATATAATATAAGCATGCTATATTCAGAGCTCAGCTACTACTTTGCCCCCCTTTTCTATTTTTCAGGATACTTAAAAACTGAAATAATCACTAAAAATTTAGATACTTTGCTGGGTTAGATACCCAAACACTTTCTTTTATTTTTCCTTTGGAATTTTTGTTGTCGATCAGAATTTTATTTAGTCCAGTTCAGTGTAAAAATATAGAAACTGATCTCCATTGAATGACACTGCTTCCCTCTGTCTTAAGATCCTAGGTCCTCTGAGAAGGGCTTTGTAATTCCATTGACATGTTTCTGTAGTTGGCCAGTCCAATGGTCTAAATTTCTTAAGTAGGATCCTAGTTGTATGTAACTCAGATGGTGTCTAAAAAACCTTCACTTCATCTCCTTGTGGAGATGAGTGAAAGCTATTCAATGAAGAAGTCACTGAGTTTCATAGTCACAACAGTTTCAAGGAACCAACACTGGGACCCCTGCCATTTTGGTGGACATGTGGTTTTATCATTTCTGATGAGGAATCTAATGACAAAAGTTCTCTGAAGTGAATCTCTACTGGTTCTCAATAAACGACAACCAAATTCTTCTTCCCTCTGTGTTCATGACTGTTTATGACTGTCTTTGTAGATTCTATAATAGCCGTATCCTCCTTTTGACCTTCTGAAAATAATACTTAACTAGTCAGCTTCCATGTTGCCAGATAGTCCGAAAGGCTGTGGCTTCCTGGCCTTCATTCTAATGGATTTAGAATCACATGCATTTATATCGTGGCTCTTCCTCTGCAGCACGTGTAAACTCTACCCCTGAATCTGAAAGCAGATATTCTAAGGCATGTATTTTTTGCAATCTCCCAATAACTAGAGAACTCTTCTTATAGTTTATGGACATTTTTATTTAGAGTTGCTCCTTTCATTCCTGTAGTAGAATGATGCATTCTCACCAGATAAACCCTTAGCTTTAAAAATGTCTGAATTTGATTCCACCAGAGGGCACCATGGTAAACTTGATTTTCAAAGAGACCCATAACAGGTCAGCTAAGAAATCCCAAAACTAGAATGTTGAAACAAATGTAATTAAAACAGCAATGCCTTGACCAAAATATTGATTTCTTTGTGATTTTAAAATATCAGTAGAATGGTTCTTTTTGCTAAGGGTATGTTCATCACTCACAGACACAAACTGGCAAGTCAAGAGAGAGACAAGCTTTTTTGTGGTCAATGTGTGAGCTCCCCAGTCTGTCAAGAAAATAGCACAGGTCTGTTGGGGGGTGCGGACCTCTAATTTTATGGCTTTAAAAAATAATGAATGCCTCTCTGTACATGAATTCCAGGAGGCAAACCAATATCACACTTTCCCATGTGTTACAAAATAGGTTTCTTTAGTTAAACTCCAATTTAAGGGTGATTTCTATTGTTTACTACTAATAGACTTAAGAGTGAAATTATACCATTTCCCTAGTCCCAACCCAAACAAGATTTCATTGCCTTATTCAGAAATCATGGTATTGAGATCCTACAGAATTTCCCAAATGATGGCAGCTGTATCAGAACTCACAACTCCAATGGGAACTAACGAATAACAGGGCACATACAGGAAACAGTGTACCCACATCCATGGCTCCATGGCTGCAGAGGTGATTTTGTCATCAGAGTATGTTAATGCCTTGATATTCGTTCATTCATGCAACAAGCAGTAACCTCCGACATACTACTGTTGCGTGATCTGGGGAGGCAGGGGTGAAGGGAATAGACTTGGTCTTTGCCTTAATTGAGCCTGATGACTAGTAAGGGGAAGACACATAAAAAGATGATTAACAAGGAATCAAAAAAAAAAAAACCATATAATTTCAGATTGAGAAATCACAGGAAATTAATAGAAAGGTACTATGAGTGAGAATGAAAGAAACCCTGTCTGTGTAGGTTACATGAAGTAGAAAAAGAGCCAGCCATGTGATGATATGGAGACAGGAAACAGCAAAACTGAAGGCTTTTCAGCTAGAAAGACTGCAGAGTATTTCAGTAATCGAAATAAGGACTCCGTGGCTAGAGTGGTGAGCTCTGGGCAGAGTGAGGCAAAGTAAACTGGGGCTGATCATAGCAAGGATTTTGAGGTTTATTCTCAGGACAGATTTTAAGCAGGGAGCTGACATAGTCCAGAGAATGGAAACGAAGGAAAAAGAACATGAGTTAGAGAAGATGGGGTATAAGAAATTAGAGAAATCAACTAGGAAGCTGTTGCAGTGGTCTAGGAGGGGAAAATGATGCTGACTACAGAGATGGACTGAAGCAGCCAGAATCAAGATGTGTTTTGGAAATGTAATCTACATGACTTGCTGATAAATTAGATATAGGGAGAAAGTAAAGACGAAGAAGACGCTCCGGTTTTTAGCTTGAGCAGCTGGGTGAATGGTGATGCTATTTGCTAAGCCTGAGGAAGGAATGGCTTTCAAGGAGAGGTGGGGGAGGGGGGAATAATTAGGTATCCAGCTTCTACATGATAAACGCAGGAAGACTGTAATACACCCCAGTGAAATATATCAGAGCTGCCCTTGGAGCTCTCTAGACGCAAGTCTCATTTGCACCAGTATTCTATCTCCTTCCAAACACCCACAGAGATGTTCCCTATGTCCGTGTTTTCAAGGTCTGCAATCATGAAGGGCAAAGAGCCCTTCGCCCCCCATTTGCATTTCCCACTAAACTACAAGCTGATGTGGCTTCCGACTCTCTTTTCTGCGATCAGGGCATTTGCTGCTCTCTGTCCCGCAGGACAACTACAAATCATTATCTCCACAACACCTGTGTGGCATCAAAAGTGTTGGATTTGTTCGGATTTGTTGGATTTTCTGTGGCCAAAAAACCTCGGCTATTAGTCTGAAGGACCTGAGGCATGCTATTTAACTTCTGGGAGCCCTGCAGGTTTTTGTAAAGACAATATCAATTATTACATGAAAAAGCACTCTGTAAATTGAAAGCAGGTATATAAATCGGTGTTGTTATTCTCTTCTCGTTTTAATCTAAATTATCACCGCCGTCACAAATAATCTGTCATTTACTTTGTCTGTTCTCGTCCCTTTCTTCTTTCCTGTTTCTTCTGTCTCTTGTCCCCCTTCTGCCACATAAATTTGCTTTCCCGAAAAAGGCTAGTTATTTGGAGACATCATCACTAACCAATCAGAGCTCACCATTCCTTCTGGCTGGTAAGCCAATCAGATGTAACCTCCAGGTCTCTTTTCAGTGTTGCTAGGGCTTCAGGTCTACTTCTAAAAGCTGACTTGCTTTCTGTTAGTTCTCATTTTCTCTCCCTCCCTCTCTCCCCCCCTTCTCTCCCCCCAACCCCCTCTCTCTTCCTCTTGCTGCTGCCCTTCTCTCCATCCCTCCCTCCCCTCCCTCTTCAGCATTTGGAGCTATTCCAAATACTTAAGCCTCCCAGAAGTTTGGGTTAGGGATAAGCAAGGTTTGTGTACTTTTTTCCCTTGAGAAATAGAGAACAGCTATTCCATGTTCAATATTGTAGCAAGTATTTTTTAGCAGTTTAATGCCCCTTGGCTACATAAAATTTAGCTTTGTTTATGGGAGTTTCTTGGTGTGCAAATCAACTTCATGTCAGATAGTCTAGAGCATAAACTATCATTAAATTTTGGAATGAGACGTCATATCACTTGAATCTCATTGGGCTTCACAAAATATATTCAAGATATTTTAAAGCTCTTCCAGTTTTTAAGTGATGACAGAAGATAATAACTACATTGTGGTTATAATGCTTCTGTTTCTTGAATTTTCAGTGCTGGGATTATCAGAGAAAACCACCATGGATAGCAGTGATTTGGGAACTAATACCTAATCACTGAGTTGGTGTCCCCTCTCTCACTCACTTCTGGCTTATCTCTGAAAGCTAATTAACATGGGAATAATGGTCAGAGACCCTCCCTTTGTAGAGGACACACGGATCCGTCTTTAAATGCTGTGTAGAAAGAATGTTAAGGAGATTCCCTTAACACAAAACAGCTCTGCCTTCCAAAACCCTGAAGACATTTGATAAGGAAAAATAACAAGTGATGTCTTTCTCATAACCTTTGCTACCTACTTAAAAACTGAAACAGTACAAGAATTTGCAGCTTAAAAATGACCAGAGAAGTGGCAGAAAGCCAGAATTCTGTCAGAGACAGCTTAGAAAAGCTTAATGATTAACAAATGGGTCACTGCCTTCAGGCTCTGACCTTTAGAACTAACCAATTTTAGCCTTTTGGTTAGGTTCCTTCAAATCATTGTGTGTCAAAGAAAAAAAAATACTTCCTAATGGCACAGAACCACCCACACAAAAAGGGAGTCTTAACAGCCCACGTATTTTGTAAGTAGCTTTTCTGATAACATGAAGTTGTTCCTAAACACAGTATTAACAACTGTCTAATCATATTTTTGGTTAGAGTTTAGGGAAGGCCCTAAACGCGACTTCATATCCTGCAGGTGAAATGTACAAAATTCGGTTAACATGGTAACGGCTCTAAAAATACCTAGGCTACAGTTTAACCACAGAGTTTCTTCCTTAAGGTAAAAGAGCCACCATTTCAAGCTGTCTGAAAGTGCAACAAAAGCAATCTCTGTCGGCCTTTGTGCAAGGAGGCTGTTAAAGCAGGCCTAGCAATGATGATCTGCAGCCACTCTGCATCGAAGTAATAATTAAAGTTCTGCAGGCCAGGACAGTGTAGCACAAACGAGCTAAGAAAAATTACATTGATAAGCCTTTTCTCCCCCCTCCTTCAACCTGTTTTCGGGTGTGGCAGGGGTTCGGAGACAAAGAGTCACCACACTGTAACCACAGGGCCCCACCCAAAGGAAAGCCTGGGTCAGAAGGACCCAAGGGAGCAACGGGCAAGCTGCCTTGGTTTTCCCAGCAGCCTCTGCACCAGGCTCCTACAGAGGGTGCCCAGGGGGCAGAAGCTGTCACCGTGGGGTTTCCTGCCAGGGCCCTCTGTTTGGCCTAGATGGAGACTAAGGAGTGAATCTTTCCTTGAAGCCTCTGCAGTTAGAGAATTAGAAACACTTTAAGTAGGCTCTTTGGAGTTCTGACTCTTGTTGACTCCACAGGGTAAGAGATTTCTTACTAAATTCTGTCATGCCTAAGCTGACAGATTTAGTAAATAAAAATACCTGACACACAGTTACAATTGAATTTTAGGTAAACAATCAATTATTCAGTATAAGTGTGCCCCAAGCAATATTTGGGATATACCTACGCTAAAAAATTTCTTGGCACTGTTTATCTGCAAATTTAACTGGATGTCCTTTATCTGGGAACTCTAGCAAGGTCCTTTCATATTCTTCCTTCCTTATAGTCTCTTTGTCCTCCAACACCCAATTGGTAATTTGGATTTTGTTTGTGGTTTTTACTTTGGTTTGTTGTTGTTTTGCTTTGCTTTGTTTCTAAGCTTTGGGTCAATTTAGGAAGGCTACAGACCAGGAAAAATGGACTAGCATTTACTGAGCTCATTCTTATGCCAAGCCTTGGGTACTACAGATGCATTATTTTTAATCCTCATGTTTCCTATATGGTAGGCTACTTGTAATTCACATTTTATGAAGGAAGATACCAATGATCAGAGACATGAAGTGACTTGACCAATGTCACACAGCTAACGAGTAGCAAAGCTGGGAATAAGTCAGGTGAATATGATCCCACCTGGCTTTGTGAACTACTTCAGTGCATCTACATTAGTTAGATTTAAATGCAGTGTTTAATTTTTGCATGTTTTATTAGTTTCTTTTTCCTAACAGACCTCAGCCAAATAGCACAGATTCCATAATAACTAAAAAGCTCCAATATCCAACTGAGTTGGAAACTACTCTCCATCACTCCGTCTAAATGATTAGCTATTTTATGATCCCTTTTCTGTTATTGGGCCTTCAGCGCATTTCTGCATGCTCTCCACTTCAGCTATTCTAAGTCAGCTCTATAATAATTAATTTAATGCTTAAATCTATGATATAAGTGGTGTTATGGTTATAATCCCCACTTTAGAGATGAGGAAGGAAAAAAGGCTTATGGAGGTTAAGTAACTTCCCCAAGGTCCCACAGACTAAACTTTGCAGCCAGGAAGACCACATTTAAAACATGGTTCCTTTACTTAGGAGTATACAAATTCAATTTCTCTGCACCATAAATTGGGAATAGTAGTGCATCTCCCACAAGGAAAAAGCTTTGCATGAAGTGAGTACTCAACAAACAAACTTAGAAAACGATTTTGAGAATTATCTTCACTTGGGGCCTGTGACAACAAGAGACATAAGAGAATACACTTGGTATTGGCAACATTTTTATGTAAGGGGCCAGAGAGTCGATAGAATAGGCTCTGCAGGCCAGCAGGCAAAGTCAACGATATTACATAGGCATTTACATATCAAGGGAGAAAACAAATTTCCACCAATCTTTATTGACAAAATTGAAAATTTAATAACAATAACAATAGAGTACAATTTTCTGTAATATAGGCCCACTAATGAGATTAACGCAATTCTTTTATTGTGGAGGAGGGCTAACATTTCACTTAATTAGTATTTCACAAAGTTAGTATTTCCTATCATCAGAATTGATTACACATGTCTGTCTGTTAATGCTGATTCATAATGAGATTTTACATATTTCATCTTTGAAAATGTCTTTTCATACAGAAAGCTGTGGCCCAATACTAATATCTGTCCATGAACATATGATTTTAATTGAGCACATTTATTGCTTGGAAGGCACTTAAAGAATTCTGTTCAGTTCTCTTAATATTTGCCTTTTAGCAGTCATTAAATTACTTCGATCTGAAGGGTCGGTGGAAGCTCCTCAACTGCACAGTTAAAAGAATTTTGAAATATGGAAACTTTGTTTGCACTTGCATCAGGGTCCAAAAAACATTCTGGAACTGTAGTTTGAGCTCAGATAAAATATCTAATGCACATTTGTGTGGCAGTGGAGGTTTTGCTTCTTGTTTTAACTTTTGACAGCACAGGAAATGTATGAAGCAGCTTGACATTATATGTGATTGAAACTGTAGCTGTCATTGAAATGACTTTACCACAGTAGTAAGTTTCACATTTAAGTACTTGTTTTGCCTTTTAATTTTGGCTTATGTTCATGAAGAAACAAAATCAATTCCACAATGAAAACTCAAAACCATTCCGTGTTCAGTTATTTCAGCGGATGGTGGCGCATGTCATTCACAAAAATTTCAACTATGGCCCTCAAAAAAATCAAGATGAAATTTGACCCACCACTTGGTAATTCATCTGCTATGTAGTAGAGCACTAAGATATTTCAGACTCTATTATGCCAAATACTTATGGAACTGATGATGGTTAAGTCCAAAAAAAGTAAATGAAGCTCACCATTAACTCTGTTTTAATGACATACGATAGATTTAAATATTGCCCACAAAGCACCTGATGGTAAATAATATAGTGAATATCCATAGGCTTAAAGTGCTTTACATTTTCACAAGCTGTGTAAAATCTGTGTAACTTAGCCTTTTTTTCTGCTTAAAAACAAATATCTTACCACCATCTTTTGGAGGAACACATCTTAGAAGATTCCCCTTCAGATTGTACTGAACCACTGTTTTCTCAATTTCTTCAAAAATATTCTCACCTATTCTTTTTCCATTCAGAGTGCTGATAGACTAATTCTTTAGTCACTTCAAAGGCAAGATCGACTCCAAGGAAAACCACTGAAAATCATTTGCCTTGTTTTTTAATTGACTATTGATGCTTCTCCCAATTTTCTGAACGCTTCAAGCAACTTTTCTCACCAAAAACCCAATAGTCTTAAACAACTTTATTTTCTCTGGACAATTTCTTCAATTGCTGCAAACACAATTTAATTTACTCACCATTGGCAAACAGCTTTCCTTGCTTAGGAAATAAATGAGCCACTCAGAAACTCAGTTGCAGCCTCATTATCACTTTTTATCTTTGTGAAAAAATTCTGCTGTGATGAATTGTTTCATTATTTTTTAAATTTTTATGACCATTCCTTTCTTGTGAATTGTGATGAGTGTTGAAATCCAGTAATGCCTATGTTCGTTGAATTTTTATAGCATAGCTACAGTGTCATTCTGAAATAAACACAGTGCTTTGCCATCTAATTTAATAATAAAATCATCCACACTCCACTGTATATGCCATTTGAAATCCACTTATCTCTTTTTGTTTTGACATAATGAATATGCAGAGGTAATTAAAAATAATAATAATAAAGGGTGTCACAGAACAAAATGGTGCTTGAAACACAGTCAAATCCTAACTGCATCAGTGTGTTTTTAGTGAACCTAGCAACACTGCAAAACGATGAGAGCAACGTATGTGACCTATGCTGTAACCATTCTACTCTGCTTTAGTAGTAGAAAAGCAACCAAAGACAATACATAAAAAAAATGATCATGGCTGGTTCCCATAGATCTTCTTTTGTGGATACTGACATTTCAATGTCATATAATTTTCATGTGTCACCAAATATTATTATTCTTTTGATTATTTTTCAATTATTTAAAAATGTTAAAACCAATCTTAGCTAGGGGGCCATACAGAAATAGGCAGGGGTCAGATAAGGGACATGGAATGTGGTTCACCATCCTCTGTTCTAGGTAACTAAATGTCAAAGTTCATATAAGAACTTTGATGAAAATTTTTCTAAAACAGGTGATAGGTGATCTGCATTTTAAAACAGGCTCTGTTAGATGTGTTTGTCTTTTTTTATCACAGAAATTACTACAGAGTAAATATTAAGAATAAGGTCCTCAAAATTGCTCACTTGGAACCGAGTTTTGCTCTGCCATTTGTTACTTGTGCAAAGTTTAATATACTTAATTTTGTTTCTTTATCCCCATTATTGGGTTTGGTAATTAGAATCCTTACTGAGGTCACAAATAAGACAAAAGAAACCAGTCTCATCACTACTACTTAACATAGTAGAGACCTGGCTACTCAGAATGTGGTCTGCATCATTTGGCAGCTTGTTAAAATTATAACCAGCTATTTAACAAGATCCTTAGGTAATTTGCATGCATGTTAAAGTTTGGGGAGCACCAGTATAAGGAGATGTTATCCAATGCGATTGCTTACAGAAAAGGAATTGAAGTTACACAGTTTGGAAAGGAAAAGGTAATCCTGCCATTATTTGTAGATGGCATAATGGCCGTCTGCAATTCAAGGGAAATCACTGAAAATATGGAATAACTAATAAAGGAGCGAATAGGAAAAAACCGAATACAAAAAATACAAAATATATTTTTATACCTGTAGGTATAAATACTCATATGCACAATTCAATCATTTTGTCATACTATGGCAATGACCAATTAGAAAATACAACATTTTTAAAAAACTCTTCACAAGAGTAAAACACTCAGTAAACTACCTAGGAATAAACTGAACAAGAATTCTACATGGGTAGATGAAGAAAACTCTGAAATCTCAGTAAAGGACCTAAAGATGACCTGGATAAATAGGGAAATATACCATATTCACATACAAAAAGACTCAATATAAAAAATACATCAATTGGCCCCCCCTTAATCTGTAAAGTCAAAGCAATTTTCTCAAGGCACTTGGCAAGTTGATTCAAAATTCATACGAAAGATGAAATGTTTCAAATTCAGCAGGAAATTGGTGGTGGGGTGGTGAGGCCAGATTACTTGCTCTGCCAAATATTAAGGCATACCAAAAAGCTATAAAAATTAAAATAAAATGGAATTTATGTAGAAATGGTCAAATTGATCAATGAGTCAGAATGAGTCCAGAAATAGACACACGTTCAAGAATTTAGTTAATAAAAAAGGCATTTCAACTCAGAGAAGAATGATATATAAATAAATAAATGATATAGAGACAACTCTCCATTTACAAAGGGTTCAGTTTGCTCTCCCTCTTACCATATGATATAATGAATTAAAGATGGATTAAAGGGTTGATCCTAAATAAAGGTATAAAAGTATTGGAAGAAAATATAGGATATTTTTATAATCTTCAACTGGGAAAAGCTTTCCTTTAAAAAGACAGAAAATTTCAAAATTAAAAGAAAAATAATTTAAAGATTTAACTATGTAAAATTAAAACTTTTCTATCACCTAACAAGCAATTGGTTGAATATATTTACAGCGTATGTAACAAGTAAGGATTATTGGTAGAATAGATGATGAGGTCTGTCCAGAAAAAGTCCAGCCACTGTTAATATAACAAAAATGGTTTGCATGACATCAATGTAACCTGGCGGCTAAGTGGACTAGAATGTGCATATGTGCACAATGATGACTTCACTATACTAGTCAGTGGGGGCGGTGGAGGCCATTGAGTGAGAATGTGTATTGTTTGGCTGTCGCACTGAAAATGACTGAGTACAGCAACGAATCTGCATCAGATTTTGCTTTATACTTGAACATTCCTCTGTGGAAATATTCAGATGATTCAGAAGGCCTTCAGGAACGATGCAGTGAGTACAGTGCAAATAAAAGTGTGCCACAAATGCTTCAATGATGGTCAAGAATCTGTTGGAAGTGATCTATGTTCTGGAAGGCCTGCAAAAAGCAGAACACCTGAGAATTTTGAACGTGTACAACCTGCAATCACCAAAGATTGGTGACTGACAATGCAAGAACTAGAAGCTGATCTGGGGATTCCAAAAACTACTGTGTCCAAGATTTTGACACAGGATCTTGACATGAAACATGTCGTGGCAAAATTACTTCTATGGCTTCTGCTATGAACACAGAAGGAACTCCATGCTGCAGTTGCTAATGACTTGATTCAAACCATTACCAATGAACCAGATTTCCTCAAGAAGGTCATAACTTGAGATGCGTCATGGGTCTACGACTACAATCCACAAAGGCCCAGTCATCCCAACAGAAGTCACCAGGTTATCCATGCTTGAAGAAGGCATGGCAAAGTCACAGCAAGATCAAGACCATGTTAACTGTGTTTTTGATTGGGAAGGTATTGTCCATCACTAGTACGTCCCTCCAGGCCAAACAATTAATAAGGAGTACAACCTCAATGTTCTTTATTGTTTGAGAGATGTAATACATCAAAAATGGCCACAGCTATGAGAAACTGATGGTTGGCAGCTTCATCATGACAACATGCCCTCTCATGCATCACATCTAATACAGAGTTTTTAGACAAAACATCAAATCACTCAGGTGACTCAGCCCCCTACAGCCCAGATTTGGCACCCTGTGACTTCTGGCTGCTCCCCAAACTAAAATCACCTTTGAAAGGGAAGAGATTTCAGACCATCAGTGAGATTCAGGAAAATACAAGGCGGCGGCTCATGGCAATTCCAACAAAGGATTTTGCAGAGTGTTTTGAACAGTGAAAGAGACACTGGGAGAACTGTGTGAGGGCCCAAGGTGCCTACTTTGAAGGAGACTGAGGTGTCATTGTCCTGTGTACAGTGGTTCTTGTATATTGTATCTTCTTCAATAAATGTCTCTATTTTGCATAGCATGTGGCTGGATACTTTCTGGACAGACCTCTCGTATAAGCAAGACAGAAACAACCCAAGATTAAATAGGCAGTTCATGAATAGGCAATACACAGCAAATGTGCAAATGGTCAATAAACATATGAAAAGATAATTGACCTCCCTGGTTGCAGCTTTCTATGACTGTGTAACAAATTCCAAAATTTAGTGACAGAACAAGCATTGTATTATATCAAAAACCCTGCAGGTCAGAAATTTGGACAGGTTACAATGGGAACAGCTTCTCTATGCTCCGCAATGTCTAGGGTCTAAGCTGGAAAGACTCAAAAGCTGGAGGGTGACTCAGCAGCTGGGGGTTGTTATCTTCCTAAGGCATCTTCACTCTAGCCTGTGGGTTGATGCTGGAGGCTGGAGCTGTCAGCCAGAAACCTATGTCACCTCTCAACTGGCCTGGGGTTCTAAACAATATGATGGTCGGGATCCAAGACCAAGTGTCCCAGGAGAACCAGGCATAAATTGTATCGTCTTTTATGACCTGGCTCAAAAATCGTATACAGTAATGTCTGTTCTGCCTTAGTCACAAACCCTCGCAGGTTCAAGGGAAGGGGATATAGATCCCATCTCTTGACAAAAGGGGTGTAAGAAGAGACTGTTGGATGGAGGATATTGTTGCAACCATTTAAGGAAAAATCTGTCTGCCATATTGTTTATCAAGAATATGCAAATCAAATAACTCGAGACTATCACACATCAGATTGATAATTCTTCCCAGTTCATTCTTTTTTTTTTTTTGTAAAAAGAGTAGGAGGGGTTATAAAAAGGAAGATAAGAAAAACAAAAACACTGGACTAAATTTTAGCACTGTGTTTTCCCCCAGCTTTTAAAAATATTCTTGGTCTAGAAAGAATTTATTTTTGCTCAAATGTTATTAAAAACTGGCTAAATTTTAGAATATGAAAAAATTACTTATTTTGCACAATCTGCTTACATAGCAGTACATTTTCACCTTTAAGTAAACAAAAGCAAACAAATTTCCTTAATTTAACTAATTCTTCAACATTAGAGCATACACTCTACTGAACCTAACCTCTGCATTTCTTCCCCTGTAGTTTATAGTCGTCTTCTGCTCTGTGTGTGTGTGTGTGTGTGAGAGAGAGGGAGAGAGAAACACAGAGAATACACATTATCTTGTAATTCAGCCTTTTAAAGAATACTTTTGAATTGCACTCAAGAAAATAAGAAGCTCAAAAATAGCTAATTTTGTCTAATTTTCAATAAATAGTACAAGTAGTATTTTGTTCCAAGATAATTTTTCTATACAAAAAACTTACTAAATTTAATAAATTATTTATAATTAATGGATTGATATTTCTGGTGAAGTTTAAAATGGTACATTGTTTTTTCTATGTTAAGTGTATTAGCATATAGGGTAGTATATTCATCAAGGCTATTAAAAGAGAGAAAATTTTTTTCCAAAGAGAAAATAAGTTTTAAATATGTTGTTTACCAAAGCCATCTTGGTTCTTTTCATGTAAATGCGAATGTAAAATTTTATGCTTATTTACTGTACCTGTGATATTTGTATAATGGTAATTGTATATCAAACTGCACAGTATGTAGCACAAGACTTGTATATCTTTCACACAACTAGATTGCTGCATGTACGGTTATGCAAATTTATACTCCCACGCTGACTTTTGTACCTGCCGCCACAGACATAAAAGCAGGGGACCCAGGAACGGGTAAAGAGCAGTGTAGACCGCATGCTTTCCCAACCGAGCTGGAGTGGCAGTTGATGCTGCTTGCCCCACAACATCATCTTTTTGACACTTGTAAGAGAATCATAGATTATTCTTTTGCAGTTGCTAATAAAATACAAACACTAAGTTAGCAAATTAAAAACTTAAATTTCTCAGAGTGACATTGACTCATTTATATTGCATGTAAGAAATAAATATTTTATTTGCTGCATCATTCAATTCAATTTCTCAGTAAGAATTATTTGAAATAGAGGTGAATTAATTTTTTTTTATGGGCTACCTATTCTGATTTTCTCCTTCTGCACCCATGTTCCTGAATCTTTATGCAAGAGGACACGCTAGCACAGTGAAATTGGGACCGAGTGAGAAAACAGAGCATAAATCACTTCCGACTCCAGGCAAGGCTCATATATAAACTCTTTGTTAGTAATATATATTTTTTCAAATTAGAAATGTGTATTCCCACAGAGCCAATATTCTAATCTGCCGTCTCAGTCTTGTCCGCAAAAGCTTATTTATTGTTAATGTAATAGAAATACTATCTATTTGCTCAAACAAGATACAAAACAATACAATTGTTCTATTTGTATTGGACACTGGTTATTGAGGAAAAGTCAGATGAGGAGGTAGGTGGAGTCTTTTGTGAGATTCTGAAGGCAGCTTCAAGGAACTCTTACAAGTTATGGTTCTTTATTACTTCTTATTACACTACAAAATATGCGGGTTTCCTTATTCCTGCATCACCAACTATTAAAGCCATTTTCAATTTATTTCAGGGGAAAAGAGTTATTTTACTCTGTTGTGTTGGGCCATATCTTGTTCATAAATAGAATACAAGAGATAGAGAAGAGAAGGCAATTGGTGAACTAAAAAGTAATCTTCCTGAGACAACAGGACAACGCGGGTGAGGAGGAGGGCGAATGGGGAGCGGGCAATCTGGGTTTGCGGTTTAGGAAAGGAGGTGGCAAGAGTAAACTATCAGGTGTCGATCTGACCAGGACAGTCAGTTAGCTGCCCAAGCTGGAGGTGAGGGCGAGGTCGGCTGCATGGAAGCCTAGGAAGGTTACAAAGAAGATCTAAAATCAAATTCTCATATCCATGGGATACCCATAACCTAGGGTGAAACAAGATATGGCTGAAAAGACTTCAGCAGGTAACCCAATAATTTTACTCTAAATGTCCTTGTAATCGATGAGACTAGCTCCATTTTAATGTCCCTAAGCAGGCACAGGTGTGGGAAAGGTTTGATCTCTGGAATTTGCTCTTTAAATAATGCAATGACAAGATCCCATTTGTCATCCCATCGTGGAGATCACCTAGCTGACGTACACATTTACCTGCAAGCAAAGAGTAAGCAGGTGTGTGAAGTGGGTGTGTTAGGGCAGGAAAGCAATGGAGAATTTATGTTTTTGATTCTACGAGTGGCAGAATCACGGGTCTGGAATATGCCATAATAAGGAAGAAAACTATCTATTATTTTCAGGCTATAGAGAGGCTTTGTTAATTTCATTAGAGTTAAATTATATATCAATTTTGGTTAATAACAGATAGCTAGTAGAAAACAAATACCTGATAAAAATATTTTAATTAGCTTTTTGATAAAATGTTACATAACTGAAGTTATAGATCAGAAACAAACACCTTGAAACTATAAAATTGGATATAAAAATTATGTGTTTCCAGAAATGAGCTAGGAAAAAAATTATTTTCTTCCTCCCTTGTTCCCACTTTTAAATCTGCTCTTAACAATTGTACCTTTATATACCAATGTAGGCTATCTTGTTCATACCTTTCCTTGGAACAGCAATGACACCAACTGTTACTATTATGTTTTATTTGCCCCTCTTTTGGAATATAAAATTTCAAAAACTCTTTAATAATACTTATTCTTTATAACAACTTTTTAAAGCTAGGTCATACTACTACTTAACAGATGAGGAAACTGAAGCTCAGTGAGTTGAAATATATATATCGCATTATATTGATATGCACCTCTTTATACACATAAAGATTTCTGCTGAGGCTCAAAAATGCAAGTGTTCATTTGAGAATAATCTCTGTCATCACATCCTTCAGATTAAACAATTGCAGTGATGTAAAGTTCAGAAGAAAAATAAGAGGAAATGATTGAAACCTGGCAGTAAAAATTTATAGTTTAACAGCATGAATAAAATGGAAACAAAAGAAAAATAACAAAGAAAAATGAACAATATTTTACAACTGTACAAATGAGCATATTAAAAAAAGAAACTTGAAAAACACTGCAAAGAAAAGATAAGCTAATATGAAGATTAAAAATAACCATGCTTTACATCAAACTGAGATTTTTGTTAGTTCTGGGAGCAAACTAATTTTAAAATAACTAAAATTCTGTAGGTTTCCACCAAATGAAATCTGGTGCCATTACAGTTTTTTTCCCAAGTTCAGTTTATTTGCTTTGGCTTTAGCTAAGCATTGTGGGGAATTGTTGATACGTAAATAGCAAAGAAACTAGAGGATTTGCAAAGTACAAGATGAACATATTTCTGAGTGTCCTAGAGCTTACATCACCAAATTCTGACATTTTGCCACAATACCGCAGATTCCAGATCCTTGTAAACATTGCTTTCTGGTTTCTAAGGCTATAAAAGCTTTGAATTAGATTCATTCTCAGAGTCATTGCCTCAGTCTAAAGTATCTCTAGTGATAAACATAAAAATAAATATCTGTGTAAAAATATGAGGTGACATATAATAAAGTTTTTATTACTATGAATTCTAAAATTACTATATTGCTCATGAACGACATGGCCATAAAGTAATTAAATGGATAGTCAGGGAAAAATGGCTGTAAAATATGTATGAGATTCTGTGACATTTTGTATAACAGCACACACAATGCTTTATTTTCACATTCTGTCTCATTTGAAACTCAGCGCTTCTCCTACACAAAGAATGACGACATAATAGTCTACAAGTTTACAGGATATGGAAATAACACTAGCATTTTCCAACCTTTCTATCGTGGTTTCCAGGCTTACTGTGTATGTTCTATAAAGAGAGTGGGAAAGCTAACTACATTTCTATTCTGAAACCCCAAAAGAAGCTTCCAAAGGATGAAGTTGGTAATAACCAGAGTAAAAATTATTTTATGCCTCAGTCTAAATTCTATTGTAGACTCTGCTAAGTGTTTTGTTAAGAGGTTTTACAGTGAGCAGCATAGTGCTGGATGCCCAATGGACCTACAGCAAACACTGTTTGAGTTAAATAATCCCACATTCTTCCAGAAAACAACTCCTACATTTTAAAAAAAAACGTTTATTTTTCTAATCCTGTGGTTAGAACTAGTTGCTATAGAAACAACTGACTATCATTTTAGTTTCACAGGACCTCCATCCAGATAGAGAGGAGAGTGGGTAGTGAGTTCATAAACCAACAGAGACTTCATGCGATTGGGAAAAAGTCAAAAGACTTTATGAAAAATTAGCTACAGACACATTGAACAGTTAAACACTCTTTTTCTACGGCTGCTGGAACAGCTTGGCTAGAAGGCAGGTATGTGCTAGGCATTGTGCTAAGCACGTACTATTATCTCATTTAATTTTCTCAACAATCCTTTAAGCAGGCGCTCTTATAATTCTCATTTTACAAGACAACAGATGCTTAGAGGGATTAAGCAACTTGACCAAGGTCACACAGTAAATGTCAGATGAGAATTCAAACCCAAATTTTTCTGACTCTCGAGATGCTTCTCAGGATGAAAGAAATCTTTCCCCAGGGAAATTCCACATAGATATATAACTGCTGAAGTCTGTCACCAATAAACTCTAGATTTATTGCTTGCCAAAACTATTTTTGAAACTGCGCTTCCAGGCTTAATAGCTTCTATACCTATAGAGTCCAAGTGACCATTCAATTTATTCCAGGTGAAGTGAAACAAGACATTCTGTGATGCTTTTACACAAAAGAAATGACTCATGAATGGTAAAAGTTCAAACTCTTGTACTGGCCTGCTAGGAGAGCTATTTATGGAAATTGGGTCTTTCAGCACTATTTCTACAGCTACTTTGAGTAAAGAGGAATTGGCTATTCTGGCTAAAATTCTACTGGTTTATGTGCCCACAGAGCTAGGTAGTCTAATGTGAGAAGTGCAGGAAATCTTTTGACATTCTTGGAATTCAACATAAAAGATAAAAGCAAGAACAAGTAAATCAAGAGCAGCCAGTGTCCCCTGATGCAGAGCTTAAAATGCTTATAATGCAAGTTGACATCCTAACTTCAACTGTCCCTGAGTTGAAATTCTTCACATATGGTGGCAAATCAGGAATTTAGCAATCCTCTGTACTCGACTATAAACAACAAAACTCCTGGAAGGAGATTAAGGCCTTGAGCACCAACTGCCGACGTGAGCAGCATTCACCATTAACTACAATATTTATGGCTAATGCCATGGTAGTACTCAAAGGTGTTTGTTTTACTAGTAACATTGAAGTATTTGTTTTTATGCCAAAAAAAGTCAGAATTAGATGAAGAAAAATACAATTGAAAGCAGTACTTTGTTTACTTAGGAAAACACATCTTCATGAATCACAAAATACTCTCATTCATAATACTCCTTGGTTTGAAAAGTTGATCTCTACCACTCCATGAGAGTAGAATACATCATGCTTTGCCTTGGAGTGCATTTCTAGAAGAAGTTAGGAGAAAATATAGTTAAATATTATTTCAGTCAAAATCCCAGCGGGAAATAGATCGTGTATTCAAAAAGATTTTCACTGGAAGACTTTAATGAAAGGGCACTTACAGAACGGTGGTTGGGGTTAAGGCAACTAGCAAAGGATATTGTGACACCTTAGGACAGTAACAACAGGAAGCCCTTACTACTGCTAGGCCTAAGTGGGTGAGAGAAGAAAACAGGATGTCTGATGCCCCATGAGAGCTGGAAACATGGAATAAGAGCTACCTAAAAAGACCTTTAACTGTAGAGGAACTCAGCATTGCCAGCACCTGGCAAGGCAGGAAGGAGCAGAAGGAATCAATATTCCAGTGTCTGTCACCTTCCACCCTAAAGTCTCTTGTCTGTGCCTCTCATTGGCCAAAGCCATCCAGAGCAGAGCTCCAGGGAATTCAGCCTATAAAGAGGGCAGTCACCCTGGAGCAGAACAGACAGGGGCAAGGCCTGGACCTGGGGAGGAAGAGTAAGCAGCACAAATCAAGTTCTGGCCTCTAAGTGTTTAAACAGAAAAAAGAGGGAGGGTGGGAGGGTGAGAGAGAGACAGAGAGAGCCCATGGGCACTGGCAGATGTCTGAGTGAGCACAAGAAAGAAAGGAAACAACTGATAAGATCATCAACGTAAGTATTATAATATATATACCATACTAAAAAGTAAATGGCACATAATTTATATAATTAATGAAAAGACTCTAATACATCACCCATTTTAACTTACTAACATGAAGAATCTAGGTGACCAATTAGCAACATGACATGAACAGATTGTTTCTAAAAGAGAAAATACATATGGGCTACTAGATGTGTGAAGAATGCTTAGTCTCATCAGTCATTAAAGAAACAGACACTAAAACAAAAATACCTGGCTTTTTTCTATTGAATTATCAAGAAAAAAAAGATTGTTTTCAGTATGTATATTAAACCTCACAAGCAAGAATACAGTGAACCGGGTCTTTCATACACTTAGTGGAAGTGTAAATTGGTGCAGTCTTTCTGAAAATCAATTTAACAGTAATTCTGCTTCCAATATTCTGTCTTAAGGATATAATTAAAAACATAGATACAGATCTAGACACAAGGATATACATAACAGTTTTAATTATAATAAGCAAAATGGAAATAAATGTCCAACGTTAATGAAATGGTTAAATTACACAACAACCTTTCTATCGAATTTTATGGAGGCATTACAAATTATGTTTACAATAAGATGTTTTTGTCATAGCCTAAGCAAAAATGCACTTTGAAAAATTGTTATATATTATAGCATCACAGTCATGTTTAATGAAAAAAGTAAGGAAAGCATCAAAATGTTAATAGTTGTTTCTCTGGATAATGAGAATGTGGTGATTACTTTTACTATTGTCTCTTTATGCCTTTGTGTACTTTCCAAATATTCTAAAATGAGGATGTATTCATTAACATTTACTGAATGCCCACATTGTACCGGCCTTCGTCCTGGGATCTGGACACACCAAGTTCATGAAGCACAGTCCTTGTCTCAAGTTTTTTATAATCTAGTGTCTTATTTTTATATGGTAACTTCAAAAATTATAGAACAATAAACCTGTTATTTATTTAACTAGAGTAGGTGATAAGTAACATCCTGTCTATTTCTCAGTGGATCTTTTTGCCTCACACCACCTTCCCAAGCCAACAGAAATCCTGGCTGCTTAATATTCAAATATATATCCAAAACCCTATGCAAGGTAAATGAATAAAGCTTTCAGGTAGAAATCAATAAGAAAATACCATTAAGACCTTGGAGTAGACAAAAAGTTCTTAAACAGAACAGTGTGCTAATTATAAATGGAAAAAAAAAGATAAATTGTATTAAATTAAATAAAAACTCTGTTCATCAAACCATGTGTTTAAGGGAGTGAAGAGGCAGGCCACTAAGGAGTTGAAAGTTTTACTATACATATGTGTCTCATATCCAGAATTTCTAAAAATCTTCTAAATAGCAATAAAAGGCAGACAACCCAAAAGAAAAATGACCAAAGATTTGAACAGGCAATCACAAAAGGATATTCAAATAAACATTGACAGAGGTTTCCAAATGTTAGTCATCATGGAATGCAAATTAAAACCACAATGTGATAGCACTACATCCCAAAATAAAAGGCAGATAGTAGCAAATGTGGACAAAGATATGGACCAACTCAACTTTCACACATGCCGAGTGGAAGTACAAATTGGTACAATCACTTCAGAAAACCAGAGGACAGTATCAACTAAAGATGAGTATGAGGGAACCCCATAATCCAGGAATTCCAGTACTGGGTATATATACCCAAGAGAAACACATATAGATGTTGTTCACATTACATTTGTAATTGCTGAAAACTATGAAGAGTTCAAATGTCCATCAGCAATGGAATGGATAAATATAATGTAGTATATGCATATAAGCAATGCTTTCCCACATTAACTAAAATTAACTACAACTACACGTAACAACATTTATAAATATCACAAGCATTAATATTAAGTAAAAGAAGCCAGACACAAAGGGTACATACTGCATCATTCTGTTTAGGTAACATTCAAAAGCAGCTAAACTAATCTATAGTCTTAGAATTCAGGATTACTGAATGATCAGTTGTTTAATATAACTAGTGATTATACTCGTGTGTTTGCTTTATGAAACTTCATCAAGATATAGCTTTCTGTGTCTATGTCAAACCCCCAAAGTTATATTAGATATAGTTATATATACGTATGTGTGTGATATATATATTCACACATAATACACACACATATGTAAAGTATAATGTAAATGTATTTATTTATACATATACGTATACATATATTCCATCTAAAAAGTAATGACTCCTGACCTCCTCTACTATTCCCTCTAATCCAAGACTACTGCCGAGCTATTTGCCGTAACTCCCCTGTTGCATCCCTGCAGTCTTCCCTGTAGCCAGAATAATTTTTAAAACAGAAGCTGGGTCATATCTGTTTTTGGCTCATGACTGGTAGTAACTTTACATGTCAATCAGAATAAAATCTTCAGAGGAGAAGTATACCCTTGACAGCTTATCTAAAATAGTCTCACTACCCATACCTGTCACTCTTATTCCTTTACCTTGCTTTATTTTCCTTACAGTTCTTATCACCAACAGACATACCATTTAGTAGGCCATTTATTTATAATTGGTCTTTCTACCACCAGTATATAAGCTACACTAGAGCAGGGACTTTATCTTCTGCTTTTTATCCCTAATATCTAAAACAGTATGTGGCATAAAGTAAAGAATGAATGAATGAATGAATGAAAGAAAATCATCACCAAAAAACATAGGCCAAGTGTGTATGTGTAGCCTCTTTGATAGGTAAGAAAACTAAAGACTGAAATTACATTAGGAAAGAAAAAATGAAATTACTTGATGTTTTCAGGAGTACAGCCCAGGTCTTCTTTTTCTCTCTCCCTCCACCATTTCCTGTTTCTCCCTCTGTCCTTCCCCTCCCCCATACCCACACATGCACACACAGGCATAGTTACAAGGGGAACAGAATAAGGACAGTTCTTCTGATGGATGGAAGTAAGAGTATAAACTACCGTGTTCAATATAGTTTATAGCCACTTACATCATAATCAAAAAGTATATTCAATATTATAAGTACATGTGCATATAGTTACAGAGGTTATATAATCCCAGTGGTTCAGAATTCAATTAGGATAACATCCAGTTCAAGATTCATTACATCGAATTGGCATTTTTATATGAGAATTGTTTTTAGGATAGATGACACATGATAGTGCATATACATGATAGTAAAGAACATAACCATTTTTCTTGCTAAAAATATATATATTGGGGACCTAGGGAGGCTCACTTTGGCATTTGCATAAGAAAGAGTTTCAAACAAACAAACAAAAAACTCTCAAACAAAATCAGGACATTTTGTTAGGGCCTGCAATGATCAAAAACTTTTAAGGCCCTGAAGATGAATTTTTTTAAGTGAATATGTCCAGCAATTGACATCATTTCAGTCAGAAGTCTCACCTCCCTGTTCTCAGAATGAATTGTAGAGCCTCCAGAGCATACAGGGGTGTTTAAGGTTAATTTCTGTTTCTATATAGATATCAATTACCTTTTCAAAGGGCTACCCTGTGGGATTTGCCACTCGGCAGCTTGTCTAAAACTAGCTAAATGTGCAAATGTGCGTGTGGGGAGAGGGGAAAGTCCCGTTGGGTAGTCAGCCTTAGTTGACCCTTCACTTTCTGTTAAAAAAAAAAAAAAGGAAAGTTTTAGGACCTGTCACTTACTAAATAATCGATTCCACAGTTTTCTTGGTTTGTTTTTTAACTGAAAAACTGGGAAACTTAGAGGTAAGACCCCAAGATGTGCTCAACTGCTGGTATTAGTCTTCGCCTTCTCCCCCTTGGAAAGCAGTTAAGCATAACATCAAGCCAGAACTTTAAAAGCAGATTAAATAGTAAAATGAAGCCCAAGATACATTGAGTGTAATGAGGCCAATGTCAGAAGATCATTTGTTCATCAAGTAGTTAATACCTTTTAATAAGGAGGAAATGATGATTAAAGGGAATGATGGTTCAGACATCTGTATGCAAAATAATCATTAATGTCCAAGGAAAAAGCAATGCCAAAGTTCATTTTGAAGGTCAGACTTGCAGATCAGGAGGGGATATTATGAAGTAATGAGTACCTGTGCATGACTCTGATGTGGTAATTGTGGCTTCAGCTTGACCCCAAGAGTTGGGAACTGTGTAACCTAGAGCAAGTTCCTTAACCACTCTGAATCTCAGCTTCCTAGGGATGTAAAATGAGGATGGTAAAAACACCTACCATACAGCGCTTTTGTGAAGATTAAATGAGGTCTTAGTTCTAAAAATGGTTTGTATCCAAAAATATGTTATAATAATGTATAGGATTATTGATGGGCTTAGATACTTCATTAAACACTCTTCTTGCCTCCTCTTGACCTGCTAAAATCACTTCTCTAAGGTTTAGCTAAAATAGGTTGTCATCCTTGAGGTCTATCTATCTCTACTGCTTTTTCGTATGTCCCATTTCTGATTTGGTATGCTTAAACTTTTAGAATGGAACTATGGCTTTCTTTGAAGTGCAATTAATGTTGTACATCTATGAACAAGCAGCTCCCTGAGACCCTTTAGGATAAGGTTGGGGATGGAGATTCAGACGTGAAGGAAATTTCCTTTTCCACCCCAGGATGAAACACTGTCCCACTTTCCTGAATAATTTCATCTCTATGATAGAAAAAGTGCCTATCTAATGAGCACTTATCATATGCCAAGCGCTGGGCTATGCATTATTCATGTAATCCTCACAACATACTACTACATCCTGTACTAGTGTTGCCACTTACAGACAAGAGCACTATAATTGAGTAATTAAGTGGCAGAATCAGAATTTGAACCCAAACCTGTCTAATTTGTTTCCCAGTCTTTTTCCATTTGTTAAATACTTATCTCCTACATTTTAACTAGCTTTGCATGTCTGTGTTTGCCTTTCTAAAGTTTCATTCTTCAATCCTTGGTGTGCCTGTAATGAGTGCGGTAGAGGTCTATACCAAAAATGACTAAGGTGCGGTCCCTGTACTTATGGAACTGTTAGGATCCACTGGCAGGAAGATGACAAGCCAACAAATCTCCATATGACATGGAAGAATTTAAGAGGTCCTTGAAAGATGGAACATCATTCTCCCCAGCTGTCGTGGGAATAATACTCTACCTTATACAGCAGTCGTTAGGATAGAGCAAAATGCTAGTGTCAAGAGCTTGGCAAAGACTCTGACTCATAGTAAGTGTTCAGTATATGGAATCTATAATGTTGCCAGACAGTTCCAGGCTAATAACTAGATACAAAGCTAGAAAGGCAACTTGGTGCCAAATTTTGAGAGCCTTGAACGCCAGTCTAAAGAATTTGGACCTTTGACACGGTAAAAATAATCATGCCAAGGTCAGTAATCATTCTGAAAGAAATGAAAGCTGATGCTATTTCACATTATCTTTCAAAATTCATCATAAGTGAGATGGAATTGGTGGAAACAGTTGGAGCTAGTTTAAAGGACTTTTGTATTTGATGTACTAAAAGGAAAGATGATATTTTCAAGTTTGATGCCTTATGCCTTTTCTTCCACAGTAATTAGTGAATACCAAAGGCAGCAACTGGAGTCGGTGAGCTACTCCTCCCGCTACGCTCTGGGCCTCTTTTATGAAGCTGGCACGAAGATTGATGTCCCTTGGGCTGGGCAGTACATCACCAGTAATCCCTGCATACGCTTCATCTCCATTGATAATAAGAAACGCAATATAGGTCAGTACCCTCATTATTTCCCTTAAATACAGAAACAATGGTGGGTGTAGATCATGAAAAATGCTGTTTAATTGAGTGTTGCCATTCTGCACAGAGCAGGCATTTAACTTCAAGCCACAGGGGATGAAATTTAATGTCACATTTGGCCCATAATAAAATACACAGTGAAACCAGCAAAGTTTTTCAAAAAAACCATTCACAACATGGTTTGTATTACTGAGTTCATGAAAATAGTGTCAGAAGGTTTAAGATTTCAAAATGGCCCAAGATCCATGGCTTTAATGTGGATCCATCTACATGTAAATGTATTTCTCATCATTTGTTTCTTGGCTGGGTTTGTGTTTTGTGTGTTTAGCTTTGTTTTTCAAATTTGATAAGTGCTGCTCTTGTTTCTACTTCCCAGGCTAGGGGAGGAAAAGGTAAATTTTATGATGTTATGAAAATCCTTCACTTTAATATAATTTTACTTATTTTCTTCTGGGAGACTACATAAAATTACTTTGTATACAATGTAACTTAATGATAGGTAAAATGTTTCATAAGAGCTTTATTAGAATGGGATAAAATCCGCACTCCACCCTTTGTGTTGAAGATAGTTATAAAAATTATACTTGAATTGCAAGAATAAACACAACTGATTGATTTCGGGCAAAAAGGTGAAAGTGTATTTTTATTTGTAGTATTGTGGTGATCACTAAGATACTGCTTTTCATGGAATAAATTGTAATAATCTAAAATTATGGAATTCTTGAAAGGGATCGTCATTTCAATCTGTTACAGTGTTTTATGATGCAGTGATGGTTTCATTGAGCCATTAGAAGTCTTGCTTGATAAAATCGCCAGCTCTTGTCTCGTGGCTTGCCAGAACTTTATAATGATAGAACTGGCCTGGAGTATGGTTTTGTTTCAGAGCACATGACCTTAAAAGAATGTTTCTTTTATAACTTAAAACTCCCTAACGGCTGGACTGTTTATGGTAACATGATATCCCATATATGTACAATCAGCAGTTCATGAAATGCCCTGTAACAGCAATGGACTAACCATGTTTTTAAATTTAATTTTCTTTAATTTTATTTTTTAATTATAGTTTACTGATTATGGTATTACAGTTGTCCCAATTTTCCCCCTTTGTCTCACTCCACCCAGCAGCCCCCACTCCCTCAGGCAATCCTCACACCATTGTTCATGTCCATGGGTCATGCGCATAAGTTCTTTGCCTACTCCCTTTCCTTTACTGTACTTTACATCCCGATGGCTATGTTGTAACTATCTATTTGTACTTCTTAATCCCCTCACCTCTTCACCCATTCTTCCACGTCCCCCTCCCATCAGACAACCATCAAAATGCTCTCTGTATCCATGATTCTGCCCTGTTCTTGTTTGCTTAGTTTGTTTTTTAGATTCATTTGTTGATAGATATGAATTTTTTGCCATTTTATTGCTCATGGTTTTGACCTTTTTTCTTAAAGAAGTCCCTTTAACATTTCATATAATATTGGTTTGGTGATGATGAACTCCTTTAGTTTTTTCCTGTCTGGGAAGTGTTTTATCTGCCCTTCAATTCTAAATGATTATCTTTGCTGGGTAGAGCAATCTTGGCAGCAGGCCCCTGCTTTTCAGGACTTTGAATATTTCTCACTAATCTCTTCTAACCTGCAAAGTTTCTTTTGAGAAATGAGCTGACAGTCTTATGGGAACTCCCCTGTAGGTAGCTAACTGCTTTTCTCTTGCTGCTTTTAAGATTCACTCTTTATCTTTATCCTTTGGCATTTTAATTATGATGTGTCTTGGAGTGGGCCTGTTTGCATCCTTCCTATTTGGGACTCTCTGTGCTTCCTGGACTTTCATGTCTATTTCCTTCACCAAATCAGGGAAGTTTTCTTTCATTATTTTTTCAAACAGATTTCCAATTTCTTGCTCTAGCCCTTTTCTTTCTGTCACCCTTATGATGTGAATGTTGGAATTCTTGAAGTTGCCCCAGGGGCTCCTTACGCTATCCTCATTTTTTTTTTATTCTTTTTATTTCTTCTTGCTCTGATTGTTCTTTGCTTCCTTATGTTGCAAATCATTGATGTGACTCTCAGTTTCATCCACTGTACTGTTGTTTCCCTGTAAATTGTTCTTTATTTCCATTGGTCTATCCTTCATTTCTGACTGGATATTTTTGGGCTATTGAGGCCCAGAAGTTTATTCCACCGACTCAGTCCCCACTGGTTTCTGAGCCAGAATTTATGGAACTTATCTTCCTGGGACAGGATCCCTGGGCTAGGGGGCCTGGTGTGGGGCTGGGACTCCTCACTCCTGAGATATACTTCCTGAATTTTTATTCACCACATGTGGATGTGGGACTGGCCTATTCCATGTCTCTGCCCCTCCTACCAGTCTGGATGGATGTGGTTTCTTTAATTTTATAGTTGTCAGACTTCCATTTAACTAGATTTTTGACAGTTCTGAGTGATGGTTGTTCTATATTTTGGTTGTAATTCTGATGTGGTTGTGTGAGGAAGCAAGCCATGTTTGCCTGTGCTGCCATCATGACCAGAAGTGGACTAACCATTTTTAACCCTACAACTGTTTTGTCCTAAGAAAAGGCAATTAGCTCTTGATCCTCTGGTGTTATGTGTCATGAATTAGACACTATCCTTTGTGTATTGTTTCATAAGACCTGATATCTGTAAGGATATATTCAGTAATATATAATAGAAAAAGAAACAATTTAATCTTGCTTAAATAACATAAGGACATTTGTTATATTATCTGGTATAGACTGAACTGTGTCCTCCCAAAATTCGTAAGTTGAAGCTTTAACTCCCAATGTGATTACATGTGGAGATAGGGCTCTTAGGGAGTAATCAAGGTTAACTGAGGTCATCAGGGTGTGATCTCAATCCAATAGGATTAGAGGCCATATAAATCAAGAGAGAGAGGTCTCTCTCCACTCTGGTGCACACACCAAGGAAAGGCCGAGTATAGATACAAGTGAGAAGGTGAGCTGCCTGCAAGCCAGGAAGAGAGTCCTCACCAAGGAACCGAATCATTCAGTACCTTGATCTCAGACTTCCCAATTTCTAGAACTGAGAGAAATAAATTTCTGGTGTTTAAGCCAGCCAGTTTATATTTTGTTATGATAGCCCAGGCTTACTGATACATTATCTAAGAGGAAGAAATTGGGGAGACTTCAGGATTGGTTGGTTGAAGAACTAAACAATATCTTCAAGGACCTAGGATTTATCCTCCTCTGCTCTGTCTTCTGCTTCTGATGTTGACATTCCCAGAGGACTGGTAGAAAGATGGCAGTTAACTGTTGGAGTCATATCCAGACCCAACAACATGCTTAGAAAGAAGGAGAACTATTGCTTCTCTGTCCCTGTCTAAGAATCAAGGAAATATTTCCAGAAACTCCTCAACTGACTTCATCTTGTATCTCATAGGCCAGAACTGGGTTTCTCGACCAGTCTGAAACAAACCGCTGGCAAGAGGGTGGGGGTGACTATCATGATGAGTCTAGAAAAATTAAGATTTATTCCTGAAAATGGTATTAGGATAATTTTCTCTTTAGTCATATGAGGAGTAGATACCTGAACAAAATAGGGTTTTGTTTGGAAGAAAGAACAAAGTAGTAAATACTGGGTTGGCAACAAATAATGCCTATTACTCAAGTACAGTCACATCTTATGTGGGAGGTAAAGTTCTAAACTTGGCACATAAAGAGAAGAACCATATATATACAAAATTATCTTTGAAAATCCCGTAAAACTACATGACATTTTGGAAAGTGATGTAACTTGTAGTAAATTCAGTATTTTTCCAGCATTCAATAGATTTCAGTTTCTTTGGGTGAGGCCAGATGAAATACTTGGTTTGCTTTTATAGAGCAGAGTGATATTTTCTACTATGAAAGGCACCCAGGAAAGAAATAGCAGTCATATTTCCCAACAGATTAAATTCTCTGTACAAATGTAGTGGGTTGGTGGGTGAAAGTACCAATGCTACCCAATGCAGTAAAACTTATAAAATCAGTTATGCAAATTTGAAATAGTGCAGCATAAAAATATTAATGAATTCTCACATGATCAGCAACATTAGAAATAATACAAATACAGAAATTTATTTAAAGTTAAGAGTCACCCAGTTTTAAAACTGGAGGGTCAGGTCAATGGGAAACCATGTTTTTACTACCACGCATGGTGGTGCCACTTCGGACAGCAAAGAAATACCTGCATTCCTGTGTCAGTTTTATGGAAAATTAATCTTGGATTAGGCAAGTCTTAAATTATGGGAGGCCTCCAGTAATGGCATTCCTTAACATAAAATCCAACTGCCTTGCATTTAAACTATTTTTTCTCACTACCTGGGGCAGGATGCTAAATGTGTCTAGGTAAATCTACATAATATAAATGTTCACATGCTATAACTCCACTGTCTTTTATTGACATTGATATTTAACTAGACCAATAAGAGTTATGTTTTTTGTCACTAATGCTACCCCACACCCACCTTTTATTTGGGAGGGATGTATATATAAAATACGTGAATATACATACATTTATAGCATATATAAAATAAATATACATGTGCTGTCATTTAAATTAATAAGCACACATTATAAAATAAACTAATCTTATTTCACATATTTGCCACTCCTAAAAACAAAAATGCATTTTCTTTAAAAAATAAAATAACTCAGAAAATGAAATGTAAGGAGAACATTTGCACACAAAGTAAAAACAGACAGCAGATCCCTTTCGGCCTCTGGTTTCCCTATCAAGCTATCCTCAATGGGAAAGATTCACATCCAAGATAGCACTTGTCCTCCCACTTGTCAAGCAAGTTAACTCAGTATGAAAATCAATGCCAGAGATGGAGGGAAAGTGGAAAAGCAGCTAAATATATAACATCAAAAAATAAGCTTTAAAAATATTCTATGGAACATATTACTGGGAAAAACATATCTTATGGAAGTTTCTTTCAGAGAGATTGAACTTACAAACATTTGACTTCTATGTTTTGAATTCTTAGTTCATTCAGTTGAACAATTAATTATTTGCAAATGTATATTAAACAAATATGCATTGACTGCTTCTGTGTGCCGGACACTGTGCTAAGAACTGAGGATTCTCTATTCCCAACCCTCATAAAACATAAGGTTTCCTGGAGTCTACTCAAGTGAGAATTCTGAAGGACATAGATACATGAGGCTCTGTTGAAACAGTGACTTGGAATTAAGTCAGAATCCTCATAAATATAAACGGACGCACTGATACATGCAACACAGAGAGCATTAACTCACATCTACAGTCAAAACCGAGAAGAGTCATGTTGCCTCATGATAATATTATGAGCTTTTAAAAGAACTCATAAGACCTTTTGTCAACATGAACCCAATAAAATGTCTTTCTTTTGGTGAAAAAATAAAAGATGGGGGCTATGGAACATTTAAATCCATGAATAAATCAGAAACTTTCGTATGGCCCATTCTTTAACTTTCTCCAGGGCTGCTGAAAAAGCCCCCGAGACGCATGTAAGTCACGAAATGTCCGAGAAGCAGTGAGCAAAAGGCGAAGAGTCTGGAGTCTACAGCGGCCTGGCATTTCTGCAACTAAAAACAAGTCCAGATTCCAGACTTATATGGCACCCATACTAAGCAGTGAATCTTAAACATTAAGTACTTTAAGTTCCTTTTTGTGTCAACGTTCCACCTTTGTGTTCTGCGGCCCCTGCCCTCTGAGAGTGCTGGCTTCACTTGTGGCGCTGGCTCTAACCGGGGGCCGCCAGGCTGAGCTTTACAGAAGGCCTTCAGGGTGGCCGTGAATTGGTACAGAACACCCGAGGCAGATGTGCAGGTGACTGAATGTCATTTTTATCCACTATTAGTGGAAGGTACGGGGGGAGTGAGAATCAGATGACTGTTTATGATGTAAATTTATAGGTCATAGATGAGAGCAACAGAAAAACTGACAGCGGCTGCCATCACTGCTGCCAATTTAGAAAGAAAACACCAAGGAAGAACCTCTGCTGGGTTTGTAAGTAGGTGAGGAAGGCCATGTATAGCAAGAAGCATAAAATCAGCAGAGGTTCACAGGTGGAAATTGCCACAGTCCCTCTGATGTCTCCATTAACAAAGATCACATTAAGTAGGTGTGTAGCTATTGTCTAATAAAGAAACTGCTGTATTAAGTGTGATAACATCCAATTTTTGCTATTTATAATTCAATCCTTTTAAGAGATGGTTCTTTTATCTGCTGAGTACCTAGAAGAGATTAAATGCCAGTTTGGAAGTGGGAGCGAGGAGAGCTAAATTGCATTGCCTAATTGAGGAGAAAATTTCAGACATCCTGAAACAATGGGGAGGGCAAGAAGCAGAGAATGGGAAAGAAGAAAGAGAAAATTAGATGGTGAGAGGCTGTAGCTTGACCTGAGGGATAATTGTGTAGATTCGTAACTTTGGCTGTGTAGTTTACTTTGCAACCCCCTTTTGTAACACCCTGCAACTTCAACATAGTCCTGGATTGAAAAATTGCTTTAAATCCATGGCTGCTTTTTACTGGGGAGCTGTTAAGTAGTCAAGATAGTACAGGTACTTTCTGGAATATCTCGGGTAAAATTAGGAACTTTATGGTTTCTTTAGGTTAGCCCCTGCACAGAAATTCAGAGTTTGCTGTTTATGTGGCAAGCCTTGCAACTGTCTGAGAACTTTATTTAGAGTCAAGATATAGCTCCTCATCCTCTGGACCTCAAATAAAGCAAGCTCAACTTGATGTTTCCATAATATCTGCAACCACGTCAATCTGTTGAGAGCTGGAAATTAGGAAAAGGCTCTCCCTGTGGAACTGAACTGTTTCAAAGGATCTTGAAGTCAAGTCTTTACTGAGGTCTGAAGTGAAGCTGTCAACACCCTAGATTGGAAGCCAGAGCTCAAAATGATGTGCTCTGCTCTGCTTCCCAGAAAGTGCCTGTTTTTCATCATTGTGGAGGCATCTCAAAACCTTCGCAAGTTGAGAACAGTCTTGTAAACCTGTGTAACTCTCAGACAGCTTGTGTGCATCGGGTCCCAGGAGACAGTCAAGCCTTGTTGAGCTGGATGAGAGCTTGACAAGTCTTCATTCTGGTCCTTTTTTATCTGGGACCATGACAACACTATCCCGAAGAGGTGGGAACTTTCCTTTGCCTAGAGCTCCCTCAAAAATGATTTCACCATTTTCTTCACTGTCAAGAGTTTGTCCTCAGATCAATCTAAATGTCTCTTGGGCTAAGGAATTGATATGCCCTGTTTGCAGAGTCTGCTGCTTTCTCTAGAATGTGCTCTCTCCTTTGGTGGGAATACATGCCACTATCCGTAATACATGCTGCCCACCTCTTGATTTCTCTTATCTTGATCAAGATTGAAAATAAAACATAGACACTAACATCAGGCATAATGAGAGTATGTATTTGGTGCTCAATAAATATTTGCGGAGCCAATTGTCCTATATGCGGCTCTGAGATGTCCTTCCCAGGTCCTGAAATAACATTGATAATTAATACTTCAGCACTGGTCACCCACTGTGCAGGCAAGAAAAGGTAATGGCTAGTCACCAAATAGTTCATCCCCAACACAATTGAGGTATCTGTTCCCACTACCCTTAAAATCCTATAAAACAAATTAGCTCTCTAATTGCTGAATCTAGAAGCCACTGAAAAGCATAAGTGAGTCTTGGCAGTTAGCATGATTAGAAGCCTCTTTTGGAGGCTCTGTAGCATGTCCACAACATTGGGGACACTTGACAAGCTCATCACATTAATTCTTTACATAGGATCAGAGATATTACCAGCTAAGCTCTGGGAGTTTTATGGAGCCCTCTTCCCAAAGAGGTACAGGTATTCTCAGTAACAATTCTGCTGTGGACTCTAGGGACGATACATCTGCTTTGAATGATGCCCTGTAACACAGACCTTGATTTCCAAGGTTATACTTCTAAGGATCACAACTTTTCTCTTTGTGAAAGATACTCCTTTTTAATAGCTAGTTAAAGAACAGTTGTGCTCCAGCTGAGATATGTAACTTTGAAAATATAAGTTCTGCAAATGTGCCATTTCTTTGCCACAGTTTAGCAGTTATCTTTTTTTAATATTGCAATGATATTAAAGTGAAATTATATTTTGCATAGGAACCTTCCCTTAAATGATAGTTCATATCAACCCAAGTTTGGTGAGTGATGAATTCTTTATTGTATAATTCATAATTTGGTGTTTATCATGGATGGTCTAAAATAACCAGCTTTATCCAATGTGGTTCTTGCGAATACTTTCAAAAACAGACCTAGTTTCAAATCATAACTTAACACTTAGAATTAGATTGAACCATATTATATTGTTATCTTTGTAAATTAAAAATGATTGAATATCAACATTTTCATGTGATTCAATTTATAGCCCTGTGATCGTGATTAAGTTTCTTAATCTCTCTGAGCTTCACTAACCTGTACTGTAAGTATAAGGCTAATAAATTCTCCCAGAAATGTTACAAGGATTGAACAGATTATATCCAAAAACTATAGTACCATGGTTGGCACATAGTAGGCATATATAAATTTTTCTGTATTTTCATCCTATTAGTTATATAAACTTTTTTTTCATTTTGAGGAAGAGAAGGAAGAAGAAAATTGCCAGTAGTGGAAGTTTAGTTAAATTATATTATTTTTTGTGAAAAATAATAACACACGTACATTAGGGTGGCTAAACAATATCTCATTACCCGAATAAGGTGTTAAATTCAGAGGACATTAGGTTAGATGCCATCCTGTCTTTCTTCACAATCTCAAATCACTTTTCGAATAAGAACAATTCCCCAAAAATTTACACTACAGCCATTTTGAGAAGAGGTAGACACATGACGTAAGTTGTCACCAAATCAAAGGGTTGAGACTAATTCAAGGGCAGGTTTCGAAGTCTGACTGCAGAATCTCACCACAGAAAATCACTTCATCATGTTTCATAAATACTTTATATCAGTTAGCATTTTTAACTCTGTCCAGAGTCACCAATCCATCATTTTACCCAGATGTGACATTATCGAGTCTATTTAGCTTAAAGGACCCTTTGGTTTATTACCAGTGACTTTCTTGTTATTAAGTGAGTTGAGGAGGCTTTGATATGCCCTTTAAGATACATGGGCCCTGATGTTTTTAATGATCATTGCACCTACAGACTTCGTATATGTATTCATTTAAATAATGAGAAGAATCCACATGTACTGTTCAGAATGTTGAATTCCCTGCATAATATGAATGAATATTAAACATTAGGATCTGAAAAGAATAGTGCAATTCCATTAATATTTATAACTGATCTATGGGACTAGGGGAATTCTTCAGTATAAAATATTCCAAATTCATGTTTGTAAGAATGAAGCATCCATGAATTTAAAATATAGTTTTCCTCACTGAATTAGATTTCTATTATACAATATACCTAGTGAATTCTTTGTTGTTGATGTTATAGCCTTACATTATTTAATAAAGGCTAAAAATGCATTTCAGAAACTCGAGCTCAGTTGAACCTAATCCACTCTTTTTTATTAAAAGTAAAATGCCTGTTCCACTATCTATACTCATAATAATGGTTTCTTAGAGTAGCTAACAATATTATAAAGATTATAGTCCTTTTGATTTAAAAATTTTCACCAAATTGCTCAGACTCAATCTTGGGGGGTTTTTTCTTGTCAAAATTTAAAAGGAAGAATAATTTCACTGCTCTTATTAGTAAAAGAGATAAGAATGTCCACAGTAAACCAGTAAGTTTCCTCTATGAAAAGGGCCAGAAATATTTTGACATTATCATAAATAAAAATTTCATTATCTGATCAGTCTCAGTCTCTCAAATTCAACATTTTATAATCTCAAGGCAAAAACTTCTCTTTAATACACCAAAAGAGTGAAAGCAAAGCTTTAGGTCAAAGCCTCCAGCTCAGAGATACATTTCATCCGTTCATGGAATTCTTTTCAACAGTTACAAATCTAAAGTTGAACACAATTACGCAACTACAGCGGTAGAGTGTTAGCCTTAGAGGCAAACCAGTATGCTGGCTCAAGGGGAAAACTTTGCCCAGTTCGGGAAGAGTCCACATAATACCACTTAACAAACAAAATTTCATATAAGGCACTATGCTGAGTAGGCCAAAATAGCAATGTATAATAAGGGATGGTTGCTTCTTGCTGATAAGTATGCGCAAAGGGGAGCACTTTAAGGGGACTGTCATCGTAGGAAACCAGAGCTTTCTTACACACTGTGGAAGAACTCCATGAGGGCTGGAACACCAACTGCAAGTTAGGACAAACGCCATGCTCAAGGGACCTGGGTAGGGACCAATTAAAAGACTGTCAAAACCCTTCCTTTTCCCCTCTTGGCAGTGCCAATAAAAGCTGCAACAGGCTGAAAATCTCCTTGTGTCTCAGGATAAATAGATGTTTTCTTAAGACTTGCGAGGTCTTAGCCAAAGAAAAAACTTCTCCCAAACAGATCCCACAATATGTGCAGTCCCACTAAATTTGGTCCCTTTCCTTAAATAGGTAGACTCTATGGAGTTTTTAAAGGGATTAATGCAAGGAACATGGAAAAAAAAAAAAACTATTCTAGCCCTGGAAAGCAAGTAGAATTCAGAAAGTGCTTGTCAGAATTGTTCTATTCTTTTTTTTAAACAATTATATATGTTAAAATCAAACTTTCTATGTGCAGCACTGGTTCTTGATTACCTGCCTTTGAAATTCAGAACATGTTTCTCCTCTAGTCTTCTCTGTTTCTGAAAATGGAGCCACCAATCTCCTATCTCCTCAAGCCAAAAATCAGGAATCATTCTTTGTCTCTCCCCCCTCCCCGTCCCCACCATTCACCCCAACATCCAATCTGTAACCAAATCACACTGATCTTGCTTCCAAAATAGGCAATGAATTCACTTCTCTTCATCACCACTGTCACAAACAAGGCACGATCTTATTTTAACTGGCCTCCCACACTTGCCTCTTTTCAGTTCATTCTTCACATAGCCAGAAAGGTCTTGTAAAACATACATCTGTTTTTGCCACCCACTTTCCCATTCAAAGCCCTTTAATGCCTTCTCTTTGCACAGAGAATTAAGTCTCAGATCATTATTGTGACCTACAAGGTCCTGAGTGACCTAGTACAGGTATCAAAAACTTTTTCTATAAGGGCCAAAGAGTGAATAGTTTAGACTTTGTGAGCTATACCTTCCATCTCTGTTGCAACTACACAGCTCTACGAGTATAACACAAGTTACAGACATTACATAAAGGAATGGGTATGACTATGTACCAATAAAACTTTATTTACAAACACAAGTGTCAGGCCAGATTTGGCCCAAGAACCTTAGTTTGCCAACTGCTGGTCTAGCACATGCCAGTCTCACTAACTCCTCACTCCTTAGCTTAGTTAGCTCTCCAGTCATACCCCTCACTCCTGCCATGTTTTCTCCCACTCAAGAACATTGTCCATTCTGTTCTTTCTGCCTAGACTGTTTCAGTTGAAATGTCACTTCCACAGAGGTCATTCCTAGACTTCTAATTTACTTACATTTTCCTATTGTACTCTTTTATAGCACCCTGGATTTTAATTTTCAGTAACTATGCATTTATTTGTGGGATCATTTATTTAATGCCTGTTTCAAGTTGTAAGGCCTATGCATTGAGACACTGAATTTACTCATCTTTGTATCTCTAGCACTTGGCATAGTGTTTAACATACAATAACTTCTCAATTAAATGTTTATTAATTGAAATAAAAAATGAGGCCTAATCAAGAAATTAATGATGAAGACAAAAGATAATTTAGGAATCTCTGATCAGAAACATGAGATGCTTTTAAACTCATTTGTTTACCCATGGTACATCATTTGAAAAGTCTACTCTCCAGCTAAGGAATGTGTACATATCAGGGCACTTAATAGGCATAGTCCTAAATCTTAAAGGCACTGTGGTTGGCATATTGTGGCTACACAGAGTCTCATGCAGGTTGGGTAGCTCTACTTCATTCTGTAGCTCTGCCATCTAGAACCCGAACTCTGAATGTCAGAGTGGAGGTAAGAAAGACATGGAGGAAGCACGACAGCTTTTAATAGCCTTGGATTAGATGTGACACACTTCACTCCCCCTCATAGCCCACTGACCGAAAACAGTTACATGGCCCCAGCCCGACTGCCAAATAGACTGGGAATTGTCAGGGAGCACATGGGATATTTGGTGAATATGAACTATCTCTGGTAGAGAATGTAAAAAATATTTCAAATATATATCATAATATTAAACAAAATTGGCTATATGAAGGTACTAAAAACCCCCATAGATTGGTATACTATAGACTACATATTTTACCAATTTTATAAAACCTTTGTTAAATTTTAATGTAACTCATTTATGATAATATTTCACTTGTTAGTAATCATTAGCATCTTACTCTCATATCTCCCATAGACACTTTCTACAAAGATTTAATGTTATGTAGAGAAAAATGCTCATTTAAAAAACAATTTCATGTTATGTTATGACCATGATTTTTCAATATACTTATAAGCTTGGGTCATTTTAAAAGAATTCTATGGCATATTTCTTTTTAAAGTGAAGGATCAGAATCCAAAAATTGACTGTGAGGGAATAATCTTACAAGGAAAAGAACATATGTTCTCTTCGCTCCACAAATTATTTGTGTCTACATAAGTTATTCATAAGTCACGCATTCCATGAATGTTTACTGATCTCCATCTATTGGCCAGGCGTTGTTCTAGATGCTCAGGCGAATAAGACATCCTTCCTAGTGCTTCCATTCTGCAAGGAATATTAAAACATATTCCAGGGTGAAAATAAAAAGTTACAACTCTTTATAAGCAAATTTTCAACAATGTTTAACCTGATGTTCTCCTTTTTCCTTATTTTATTTATGCAAACTTTTGAAGATATATATTTTAAAGTCTATGCAATAGAATGTTCGTGGAATTGAAGTACTGATATTTCCAGGAGACATTCCCTTTTCATCTGGTCAGTAATCCTAGTCAGACCTTTAACAGTCCTTGAGTTATACTTACAAGAATGTTAAAATGTGCCTTTTTTTAAGGGACAGTAATAAACTCCGAGGCCAAATCTGCTCCACCAAAGAAGGTAGAAGCAATGCTCCAGTTAGAAATCAGTCATCTGAGGGTACCTTCCTTACTTCCATAGCTGGCCTGACGGCACTCCTCTGGAGCCGTGTCTCATGAAACCGGACCTGCACCCTGCACATTCGTATAAAGGCAAAGGCCTAAGGAATTACTTAGACCATCACGAAATTACTTCCTCTGAAAAGGTTAGAATTGTGAGAAAATGCCCAGAATTTCCAGTGCCATAGTTAGATGTGATTGGAAAATCAAAGAAGTGTCAAGTCCTGGGAACGGGGCGCTGGGGGAGAGCGTTATCTAACATCCCAGGTAACGGAGAAAGACTTAGGAGTCCTGAGCGCTGATCTGCGCAATGCATTTCTGGCCGTGGGGGAGGCAGGGGTCTGCCTCACAGCCCCTTGTCGCCCTCCCCGCCGCTCTTGCTATATCAGTGTATACCTGTGTATTCCCACGTGTAAGTGTTAATTATGTCCCAAATTACAAATAAGGAAATATATTTTTCCTCTATTACAACTTATTTCTATATAAGAAGAAAAGAGAAATTTTTGGTAGCTTGAATTTAGAACAGCTTTTGTCAGGAGTTTGAAAAGTAAAAGAAGAATGAAATGAAAAACCAGAATGTTGTTGAACCTTTGTAAATCTCCATGTCCATAATCTTTATTACACCAGGAAGTGGAAATCAGATTCAGATACAGTGCAAAGGGCTTTACTGGTTTCGTTTCATCTCACCCTCACAACAACCCTCCAGTAAATATTAGTATATTTTTATAGATGAGGAAACTACAGCTTAGAGAAATGAAGTAAAGCCTGGACTACAGCCCAAGCTTTGTTTGTCGCTACATCGTACTTTTTTGACAAAAATAAAAATCTCTATTCTGGAGATCCTAATGAAAACTCCCTGGGAGACTTACCTTTGGTCCTACCACCCACCCTTAAACACATCGAGAGTGACTAACACCTGGAAACTAGAGTCTTCTTTTTTGTATTCTTCCCAACCTATACTTTCTGTCATTTGCATATAGAAAATAACAATGGCTTTTTTTTTCATTTTTAAGTATATTTTATTGATTATGCTATTACAGTTGTCCCATTTTTTTCTCCCCTTTATTCCCCTCCACCCCATACGCCCTCTCCCACCAGCATTCCCCATCCTTAGCTCATGTCCATGGCTCGTACGTACATTCTTTGGCTTCTCCTTTTCCTATACTATTCTTAACCTCTCCGTGTCTATTTTGTACCTACCAATTATGCTTCTTATTCCATGTACCTTTTCCCCAATTCTCCCTCCTCCCCCTCCCCACTGATAACCCTCCATGGGATCTCCATTTCTGTGATTCTGAAAATAACAGTGGCTTTTAAATTTTTTCCTAAAGATGAGATTATAACACCAATATGTTATTTCAGATTTCACTTGAACCCTTCCCCACCTCCTTCCCAGCTCTGGGTTAAAGGCCAAATTTTCAGTGTGTGCTTCTACCACCAGCCTTAGCCATCCTCTTCAACCACTACCCATGTCGAGAATCCTGGAAATGGGAGAACGTCGGGGACCTAGTTCTTCTGCCATTGCTCACGTGGCAAATGGTGTTCACACTCACAGTGTACTTCCTGAGGACCACTCGAGTTACTGGGAATCCTGAGAGGCTCTGAGTTTCTCTTACACTCAAGATTACATATATCAAAATACATGTAAGCAAGAGTAATGTTATTTTCAAAATAAACTTGAATCCAACTTAGTGTGTCTTTAAAAAGCAAAATATTTATAATCCTGGGTATATTAATTGAACTGTTGTTAGTTACAGATAATTTTCCAAAGAGCTGTGATATGTGTCAATTATTTTTCCATTTCAGTTCATGAATCGAGTATCTGTGAGATGTCAAAAACAGGTAGGAGCAGAGCTGAAACTAGCCTAACAAGGTAGTGCCTTTTCTCACCACACTACAAGATAGCTCATGGTGTTAGTAAGCTTAAAAGTGGGATGGAGGTTAAGATCCTAAAATCTAGGGAAAACTCAAAGATTGAGAAAGCTCAGACAAAGGGAAGTATTTCCTTCACATCAGTCTTGTGAATTCCTAGGTTTATTCTCTTTTTTAAGGACCAGGAATTTTTACCCCAGTGATGACATGGAGTGGTAAGGCAGAGGATGAGACTGACTTCTCAATTATCTCTGCCACCTAGGCCCCCACTTTTTAGATTCATAGAAAATTAAAGTTGAAAGGGAGCTTAAAAGAATGGACTTTTCTAACTTTTATTTCACATATGAAGAAACCGAGGCCCAAAAGGAGATGTTCTCATAATTATTTGCTCAAACTTTCTAAATTGGTAAAAATATAATCTTCATATACTGGAGATATAAATTATGATTAAGGGCAGGTGGGAGGGAGGAGAAAAGAAAGAAGGAAAACTGATATTCATAGGAAAAAGCATACATATGCCAGACACAGTACTAGATACTTCACACATTTAAAACAGTTTATGTTGCAGGTGATATCAAACCAAAAGTTACCAAAAAAGAGAGGAGAAGAGAAAAAAAAAAAGGAAAGAAGAGAAAGGAAGAGCTTATTTCCCCCAAACCTACTAGAATTGAATCTCATTGATCTGATTGGCCTGGTTTGAGTCCATTGCTGAACCAATCGCTATGACCAGTAGGAATGGATTAGTTGGTCAGTTCACGCTAGGCTACATTTATCAAGGCTGAAAGTAGGGGAGGCGTGACAGCCCAAAACAAAATTTAGGTACCGTTGCCACAAAAGAGCCAGTGGATGCTGAAGAGGTGATGTTCACCAGACGTTCACTCACTTCATCCTCATAGCTAGTCTGAAGGTCAGCATTTATACACCATGCATTTTCTTCAAGGGGAACTCAGTTTCTTTAATCTGTTAAGTGGTTTACCAGGCAGGAGATTACCACATGTAAACCAGTTTGATCCCCTTCATGACTCAAAGCCAATCCAGTATGAAAATTAAAAAAAAAAAAAAATTAAAATGAATTTGTGTAGGCAATGTGTATTTTTTTCTCCCTGGAACTAGAAGTACTTCTCGCCTATCCCCCAGGCCCAACTTACCCATTATTTCTTATCCCTAATGTCAGCCTTTTCCACTGATCACCTTGTCTGTTATGAAATCTTGTCTACTTGGAAGATTTGACTCAGCACCTTAATTCTTATATCTATTCCTAACTCCTCTAATCAGTAGAAAATGCTCCCCAGGGGTCTAGCCCAGTCCCTGTTCCCACTCTCTTGAACTCATCTCAAAGCCTCTAGTATCCAACATTCACAGGTATTGTGGAAATAGATAATATGTTGTTTATTATTTAAGTATCTTGGATTACTGGTAAATATTATCATCCACTTTCTCAGCTGGTTGGAGAAGGCAGAACATAGTCTTCTGTGAACAATTTTCCATTGTTTACTAGAAGATAATTTCCTGAATTTGTATACATGTACTTACACTAGAGCTATGGGGAAACATCTTCTGAAATTGGAAGTATGAAGTTTAAGGGGATTCTCATTTTATTTTCAATTCATCGTGTGGGGTTTTACACACTTGTTTATATTTAACTAAATGTCTATCTGAATGGTTAGCTTATACAGAATTGTTTAGAGGATGTCTGTATGTCTTGTTAAACATAAGAAATCCAAACATATGTAGCCTGGGATAACAAGGATTACAAACATACATGTGTGTCAGCTTTAAAACTTCCCTTCCTGTCCTTTATTTAAAATGGCAAATGCATACATCCACAGATATGTTAGTTCCCCCAGGCCTAAAATAAACAAGTCAAAGACCTAAAGAACAGAAGAAACTAATAGGCATGTTTGTGTTTTTTAAAGCTAGTATTTCCAACTCGATGGAAAAATTCCCTAGGGTCACATATAGAACACAGCTATAATTGTTTATTTGTGAGCATTCAATGCTGTCAGATTCTAAATGTGCTGTTGTTTTGTCCAGTAGGGCTGTCCGCATCCTGTTTATTCAGTAGATGGAGGTTAGTTTCCTCTACCTACCTATGCTCTAGGTGCAGACAGACAGCACAGCGTCTCCTGAGAGAAAGGTCTCAGGGTTGGGGGTGGAATGGAACCAATGTGTTTGAGTATATGCAAAAAGTTATCAGTCGGTAGGTCACAGAGATGTTTGCACATTTTGGAAAAAATATATTAGAGTGTTAAAGGTATGTTGAGAATCAAACAAATGAAAAGATGAGCTAATTATCAACTCTAGGAAAAATGAAGGGCTGAACAAAACAGGATGTATGGTTACAAAGGGCTGTTTGGTTGCTCAGAAGTATTACTGTACATTATTATAATGTAATCTCTAATTAATGATTTTACCAAAAATTGTTGAGATGTGGTTTGGAGTGAAGAGTTGGAGTACAGAGAAGTATGATGTGGAAGACCTGAGTCCTCATCTGCCATAATATGAGATGAATAGCTGTTGCTTCATTCATTCATCTATTCATCCACGTTTTCAACAAATATTGATTACTTACCATGTGCCAGATCCTGAGATAGGTGTTAGAAATGTAAAACAAGTAAGTTCAAGTAGCTTTCAGTCTAGAGGGAAGACAGACAAGTAAATAAACAATTAAAATACAATGTGATAAACACTATGATTCTGGGATGCACTTTTTTCCATGATGCATCGTTTTCTTAGATTTAGATTTCCTGTCAGTGAAGTTGAAGGTAAGAGTGATGGCACAATAAAACCTCAGTATCTCTAATCCTTTGAAATGAAGTAAGTCAGCCTTGATAGGTAGGTTTTCCAAATAACACTTCATGAATACTTATTCTGTGCCAAAGTCTAAACTTCTCGCTTTACAAGGATTTAATCAGCACAGTAATCCTGAGGTTGGCATTACGCTTACCACAAGGACAACAAAAAGGCAGATCACTGGAAAATAATATACAAATTGTGTTGTATGTGAAGATACCGCACTCATATGTAACTAACTGAAAGCTAAAAATAAGGTACATTTTAACCTAGCAGACTAGCAAAAATTACCCAGTGTTGGTAAGAGTATAGAGGAAAAAGAGCTCTTATATGCTACTGGGACAAGTGGAATTTTGGAGCACCATTTAGCTATATCTGAAATAATTTTGCAACACTTTAATTTTTCACTTTATACCCTTTCAGTGTTGGAGTAACCATTTTTTAAAATAATTTTGTAATATAAGTAAAAGTAGTTTTACAAGACCAAGAAAAGACTTCCAGCCAAGATGGAGACATAGGTAGACAAGCTTTGCTCCCTTGCACAACCAAAGAAGGACAACAACGAATTTAAAAACAAAAACAACCAGAACTGCTAGAAAATCTAACTGTATGGAAGCCTGACAACCAAGAGATTAAAGAAGAAACCTTCATCCAGACTGGTAGGAGGGGCAGAGACAGGCAGCTGGGATGGAGAGGACTCACGACAAGGTACTGGTAGAGGATCAGACAGGCGAGATGGTGGCTGGAGGACCAGGATATCACACATTCCCATGTGGATAAACCAGGAGGAACAACTGGTGAGCGAGATAGACCGCACAACCCAGGATTCCAGTGTGGGAAACTAAAGCCTCAAAACCTCTGGCTGTAAAAACCTGTGGGTGTTGCAGCAGTGGGAGAAACTCCCAGCCTCACAGGAGAGTTTGTTGGGTAGATCCATGGGATCCTAGAACATACACAAACCCATCAACCTGGGAATCAGCACCACAAGGGCCCAATTTGTTTGTGGGTAGCAGGGGAAGTGACTGAAAACCGAGCTAGAGAAAAGCAAGCCACCTTGTTCCCTCTCTGACCCCTACCCCACATACGGTGCCACAATGCAGTAGCCTTCTTATCCCACCCTGGCAAATACCTAAGGCTCCGCCCCTTACAAAGTAATAAGTGTGCTGACACAAAGAAATATGGCCCAAATGAAAGAACAGATCAAAACTCCAAAAATAGAACTAAGTGACGAGGAGATAGCCAACCTACTGATGCAGAGCTCAAAACACTGGTAATCTGGATACTCACAGAAATGGTTGAGTATGGTTGCCAAACAGAGAAAAAAGTGAAGGTTATGCAAAGTGAAATAAAGAAAAATATACAGGGAACCAACAGTGAAGGGAAGGAAACCAGGACTCACATCAATGACTTAGAGCAGAAGGAAGAAATAACATTCAACCAGAACAGAATGAAGAAACAAGAATTCAAAAAAATGAGGAGAGACTTAGGAACCCCTGGGACAACTTTAAAGACTCCAACATCTGAATCATGGGGGTGCCAGAAGGAGAAGAGGAAGAGCAAGTTGTTGAAAAATTATTTGAAAAAATAATGAAGGAGAACTTCCCCAATCTGGCAAAGGAAATACACTTCCTAGAAGTCCAGGAAGCTCAGAGAGTCCCAAAGAAGTTGGACCCAAGGAAGCACACACCAAGGCACATCATCATTACATTACCCAAGATAAAAGATAAGGAAAGAACCTTAAAAGCAGCAAGAGAAAATGAGACAGTTACCTACAAAGGAGTTCCCATGAGACTCTTAGCTGATTTCTCCAAAGAAACCTTACAGGCAAGAAGGGGCTGGAAAGAAATATTCAAAGTCAGGAAAGGCAAGGACCTACACTCAAACTTACTCTATCCAGCAAAGCTTTCATTTAGAATGGAAGGGCAGACAAAGTGCTTCCCAGATAAAGTCAAGTTAAAGGAGTTCATCATCACCAAGCCCTTATTATATGAAATGTTAAAGGGACTTATCTAAGAAAAAGATCAAAGCTATGAACAGTAAAATGACAAACTCACGACTATCAACAACTGAACCTAAAAAACAAAAACTAAGCAAACAACTCGAACAGGAACAGAATCACAGAAATGAAGATCACACGGAGGGCTATCAGCAGGGAGGATGTGGGGGAAGAATATGGGAAAAGGTACAGGGAATAAGAAGCATAACTGGTAGGCACAAAATAAACAGGGAGAGGCTAAGAATAGCATAGGAAATGGAGAAGCCAAAGAACTTATATGTACGATCCATGGTCATGAACTAAGGGGGCGGAATGCTGATGGGATCGGGGTTGCAAGGTGGAGGGAAATAAAAGGGAGGGAAAAAATGAGACACCTCTAATAGCATAATCAATAAAATATACTTTTAAAAACTTTTAAAAATAAAATAAAATACCAAAAAGAATGTCCTACCTTCATTCCTTTAAAGAATCATACTGTATATAATCATACTAGGACTCTGAGAAGTGCTATATCATTTTATTTGAAACGAACATTTAAAAAATATTTTTGCCCAAAGAATTTTATTATTGTTGCTTTGCCTGATAACTGTTAATATGACATGGGTCATCCTGTGTGCAACACTGACCCAAGGAATCACAGAGACATTATAACTGGACTAAGGTTATATAGTCAGAGGAGCGAGGAGACAAAATTTCTGACTCAACATCCAAAACTTAACCGATGCCCTCCAAAACTGGCTGTGCCATCAGGATGGAGAAAAGGATCTGATTCGTTCACACTAAATAAAGTGCATCTTGTTTCTTAAAGAGAAAAATAGCACTCCAGATTTTTCTATCAACCTCAGATGGTATATCATGGTTTCCTAGAAGAGTTAGGTACTACCTTCAACAGGAAGAGAAAAAATGACACTTTTGCACTTGAGTTATATTTCCTGTCTTTTAAAAGAGTACCATTTTAGCCCTATCATTTCCTCCTTTTTACTAGATATTTTACCTTTAAAAAGAGAAGCAGAGGCTTGTCAGGGAATTTTGGTATCTAGTTGCTGACATGAATACAAATTCTCCATTTCTGTTTCTGAACCTTTTTTAGGCCAATTACCTGCTACTGTTAGGTTTTTATACTGTTATGCCTCCCAAATGAGACTTTTCATTGAAACTTCTTCAGTGAGCAATTGCTTTATCAATTAATATAGTCTCCTACCTCCAGGGAAATAACAAGGAAGAAAATAAAATAACTATTTCTCCTCAAAGACGATAGGATAAAAATGAAATAAGTAAAGGGGAAGAGTAAAACCATTAATGTCTGTGCCTGGCCCGTGCTGTCATTTCAGAAGTCTATAGTTTCAGAACCTTACTCTTCAGTTAAAACCATAAAATTATATGGAATGAATGTAAATACTTACTACAAAAGTCACTGCTGCAGTTAAAGTTGGAAGTAACGAAGTTGCCCATGACAAGAGAAGGGCTCTTGTAGATGAATTTTGGCCTCTGTAATGTATACTTCAGAAATAGGTTTGAGATTATGGAAAAGCAAATAAAGCCTGCAGGTGGTCCCCCTGAACAGTGAGGCCTAGTTCCTGATTCTGGGCCAGCAGCAGACACACTGCCAGTTATGTGGAATGCCACATGGCAGAGTGTTGTATGCTTGTTTGGGTGGGCTCCGCTAGGGAGTGGAGGAAGGGGAGAGAGAGACACCAGAAGCACATCTCTCTCCGTCTCAGTCTCCCCTACCCCTCCCCACTCTTTTTCCTTCCCTTTCACCTTGTATTCTTTCCTGGAAGATCAGCTAAATTTTTTTGCTGTTGGATTTACTGATTGGCTTACTCTTGATTGCATTTGCTGCTGTGCCCTGGAGCCATATGAAAGAGCTAAACTGTAATAAGAGCTTTTATGGCTAGAGGGCGAGGATAGCTGAGCCAGTTCCACAGGAGCAGGGAAAGGGAAACTTAGCACCAACATCTACTGCCAGGGAAAGGGAGAGCTGACCATTACCATCCCCAAACTGTGGCTCTCAGCTCCTTATCCAGTTCCTATCTTCACATGAATTTGTTTTCTAAACTTCATTTGTATACACTGTTAGTGCCACGCCATTGAGCAGATAATGGTTCTCTAGTTGTTTTGCTTGTGTGTCACCTCTCCCACGAAGAAGTACACCTCAACCCAGTTTCTCATAGTACCAAACACCGCTAGCCACCCACGTGCCCCGGTGATTGGTTCAGTAATTAAAGAAGCATTTTCACCCATTCCTTGATGCTCTTGTCCTGCAGCTGTAGTGTTAGCCACTCCTTCTGTTTCTTTAGTCCTCCACTTCCTTGTCAGAGATGAAAATGTAGAGCTGGCCTTAGACTTCTGTCTTTCAAAAGGCCCAGCTTCTGTCCAACTTGATGACCTAATTTTTGTCCCTTGATAGATACTGCCAAAAATAAAGTTTATCAGGTGGAAAAGGTCTCTGAGGAATTTGCGCGTGAAGAATGGCGTCCCATTGAGTTTCAGCTTGTTGTGTGGCCTAAGAATGTACATTTCCCATATGGTTACAAAAGTAAAAAATCAGAATGCTGACAAATTTGGTCAGAAAAGGGAAGGGATTATTCTAAGTTGTTTTTCAGTATATCCAATTTTCTAGGACAATGTAAAATATTGATCTTCCTCCATTGCTTTATTTTCCTATATTAAAAACTTAATGTATTTTAGGATTATTTTTCCAGAGTTATCTATTCTGATTCATTGACTAGTATCATCAACCAATACCAGGCTATTTTAATAATGCATTTAAACACATGGCAAAACAAGTCTTGACTCTATGATTTTTCAAAAGTTTTAAATATTCTCATTGCCTGATTTTTCCCTTATAATTATGTTTTCTAATTCCAAAAAAAAAATTCTTGTAGAATTAAGATTTTTTTTTTCTTGCTAGTTATTGCTGGCATATAGGAAAATCAATTTAATGTCAAAAATTTTTAACTAATTTGATGGACTTTATTTTGGTTCATTATTGTTTTAGTCACATGATTTTCCTTCTTTTTATTAATTATAAATGTTATTTATATTTTTTCTCTTAATGCACTGACCAGAGCAATATTGAATACCATTAGTATTACGAAGTACCCTTGGTTTATGCTGATATTACTGTGAAAATCTATATTGCTTAATTGTAAAATGTGATATAAACCATCACCTTAAGAAAGACACTATCTCACTTTGAGAAAGTCACCTTTTTCATATTGTATCTTTATTTTTCATGAATTGATATTAAATATTAATAGATGTTTTTAAATACATATCAAGGTTGTGTGTTTCTCAATTATACCTGTTAATATGAAAAAAATGTACCTATTATTTAAGAGAAGAATAATATGCAGTTTAATGTGTTGATATTTGTAAATGTGATGTGTGTGTCTGCAATCAGTATTATATTTGCTCGACAATTTTAAACAAATCACAAGTGAATCAACCAGGTCCCAAAGACTTCTTTTTTAATTCATGACTTTTTTTTCAATTTCTTTTATGTATTTTAGTTAATCCTGACTTTTTTTAATTGAATTAATTTTGATAACTTTTATTTTCAAAGAAATATCACCCTTTTTCTTTAAGATTTAAGGGTTTTTAGCATGGACATGTTCACTTTTATGGCTTTAAAGAACTTCTCTGTATGTGATACATCCTATCTGTCAGAGGAAGAAAATGAGGATGATTTTCTGTTTTTGAGTGGAGTAGAAAAAACAAAAAAAGAAATAAAATGTCTCCCCTGAGATGCCAAATCACATATTCACCCTCAGGCAGATTGGGTGCCAGAATTTATTCTACCAGTATATTCTAAAAATCTAGTTAAAGCAGTCACAGGGCAGTATTGCCCCAAGGCATGTGACAGGCCATAAAGTCAGTCTCCAAAGGAACACTCCTTAAACTTAAGCCTCTAAGAGTTTCTCAGATAAAGTTCCTAGGAACTTTAGGCTACCTGTAGGAACATGGGCCCGCAACAGGGAAAAAAGGCATAAAACACACAAGGCAGCACACCATTATGAGCAATAGCCATCCCAAACAACAGGAAGTAGAATCAAACCCATAACGACAGCAGATTTTGGACCAACCAAACACACAATGTAATATATTGACTATGTTTAAAGAAATAAGAGAGTACTGAAAGTATGACTAAGGAGAAAGCAGCTATCAAAATTGATTATGCAAGATTTGAATAAGAGAACTTTTATAAATGAAAAATAATTTAATTTAAATTTGAAATTCGAAGGACAAATGAAACATCAGAATAAACGCAGATGTAGGGAAAGCGGTGAACTAAAAGATCTATCAGAAGAAATTCACAGAATCTAGCATAGACAGACAGAAATGGAAAATATTAAAAAGAGACCAAGATATGTGACAATAGAATGAGAATATCTATTGTTTCCCTAATTAGAGCTCCATGAAGACAGAATAGAGAGAATGGGGAAAACTAATGGCTGAACAATTTCTAAAATTAATGACAAAAAAATGAGTCTTCAGATTCAGAAAACCCAGTGAAGTCAAAGAAAGTAAACAAAAAGAAACTCAAACCTCGAGATTACAAAATAAAACTGCAGAACACCAGAGGCAAAGAGAAAACAACAGAAATATCAGATGTAAGAGAACAGTCACCTGCACAGAACCTGCAGTCAAAGTCAGAGTGGACTTCTTAACAGCATGACTAAAAGCTAGCCTATATTGGAAAAATTTCTTAAGAGTGCTGAGAGAAAATATTTTCAATCTATTCTTATATAGTAAGGATAACTATCTTTCACAAACAAGGATTAAATAAAGACACTTTTAGGAAAACAAAAACTGAGAGAGTTTGCCTTCAGCAGGACCTCATTAAAGAACATCAGAAGAAGACACGTTGGGAAAAGGAAAATGACCTGGAGAGAAGGTACGAGATCCACAAAGGAAGCTGTGGATAAATATAAACAAATACTGGCTGTACTGAAACAAAACTGAAGAAAAGAAACCCTGAACAACAAAAGCATCTAAAATCAGAGTTAAAATATTTTAAGGTTCTTATATTATGCAGGAGAAGGATAAAGTAGTAACTTTTGACTTTATATGGAAGATTAAACCTATGGGTAATCCCTAAAAATAGAAATAAGCCATATAACTTCCAAACTAGTAAAGGAGAAGAATAGAATAAGGGGTAAAAGTAGTTTAATCAAAAAGAAGGCAAAATTTGAAAAAGAAAAAAAAATTGAAAAAGTGAAACAAATAGTAAACAGAAATAAATTTTAAGGTTAAAGGCATTTCTAAATGAAAGATACTCATAATATTCTTAAAAGGTATCAGGAAATAGCAGGAAACTAATAACATAGTTTCAATATGAAGTAAAAATTTTCAGTAATTGATCAAGCACACAAAAAACTCATGAGAATTTAGTTGATTTAGAGCCACACAATTAATAAAATTGCACCAACAGACTTTAAATGTTAATTCAACATCTAGATAATTATATTCATGCTCACATGTAACACTTGAAAACTGACTATGTATGAAGCCATTTAACAAATCTTAAAGTATCATACAGATCACATTCTCTGACTTCACATAATTGAGTAAGAATTCGTTTTAAGAATATATTTTATTGTAAGCAGCATATACTTAGATGTCATTTTCTTGACCCAATATGACAATATTTGTCTTTAACTAAGCAAGTTTAATCATTAAATCAAGTGGAGACTGAACCAAGGAAACGAGAGAAAACTGAGACTCGAACAGGCAGCAATGGAAGAATTAGGAAAGATCACCAGGGGCAAAGACGTGTTACTAAAAACCAAGGGTCAGATCATCCACACCCTCGTGTCCCCAATTACTGTGAACATATACAAAAGCTGGACAATAAAAAAGGCTGAAATGAAGACCACTGATTCATTTGAAACATTGTGCTATAGATGAGCTCTACCGAGACCCTGAACCACCAGGAAGAGGAACATGTGGCTCCTGGAGCAGATTAAACCTGAAACAGCACTGGAGGCAAAAACGACAAAACTAAAGCTGTCCTACCTCGGGCACATCGTGAGAAAGCAGAGTTCTTTGGAAAAGACAGTAGAGATAGAAAAATAGGAGGTAGCAGGAGAAGGGGAATGCCAAATATGAGACAGATTGACTCCATAAAAGAAGCCATTGTCATGAGTCTACAGGAGCTGAGCAGGGCTGCTGGGGACAGGACGGTGTGGACCTCACACGAGGAGCTGGTGCTGACTCGATGGGACATAGCACATACCAGCAAGTTTAACCTGTTAATGTTCATAATTACAACTAATGTGACCATGGATCTGAGGTGCCTAATATACTTATTTCAAAACAAATTTCAGCTTCTGTTTCAGTTTCTGTAATGTCTATTGCTTTTTATTGTATTTCAGGTGAGAGCCTCAGGATCTCAGTGTCCTATTAACAGAGATGATAATGCTGCTGTTATAGCCAGGGCTGCTACTATCATTGTCAACTGTCAGTGTCTGGACCCCCATCCAAAACTGTAAACTATAAACTCTGTTCCACACTCATACCTATTAGGATGGCTATTATAAAAAATAAAATAAAGTAACAAGTGTTGGCAAGGATGTGGAGAAATTAGACCCTTTGTGCTTTTCTGGTTGGAATGAGAAAGTGATGCAACCGCTGTGAGAAGGAATAAGGTTATCCTCAAAAATTTAAGCATAGAATGATCATATGATTCAGCAATTCCAGTTCTGGCTATGCACCTAAAAGAAGTGAAAGCAGGGACTCAAATAGATATTTGTACACCCCTGTTTGTAGTAGCATTATTCATAATAGCCAAAAGGTCAAAGCAACCCAAGTTGCTTCTGTGGATGAATGCATAAACACGATGTGGTATATACATACAATGGAATGTCATGTGGTCTTAAAAAGAAAGGAAACTGACACATGCTACAAAATAGATGAACTTTGAAAACATCACCTTAAGTGAAATCAGCTAGTCACAAAGGGACAAATATTGTATGATTCCACTTATATGAGGTGTCTAGAATAGTCAAATTCATAGAGACAGAAGTAGAATGGTGGTTGACAGAGGCTAGGGGAAGGGAAATGTGAGAGGTTAGTGTTTAATGGGTATACAGTATCAGTTTGAGAAGATAAAGTTCTGAGTAGTATGGATGGTGGTGATGGTTGCAGGACAGTGTGAATGTACTTAATGCCAGAGAACTGCACATTTAAAATAGGTTAAAATGGCAAATTTTATGTTATGTATATTTTACCACAATAAAAAACAAACAAACAAAAAAACTTCTGTGCCAATACCCCAGGAACAGTTAAATACTGTTCCTGGGGTATTGATAGAATAATCAATCTTAATACTTTCAGAGGAGTCAACTCTGTTATCCTCTTCTAAAACTGCTCTGACTACAGCATAGATGTCCAAAAAAAAAAAAAAAAAGAAGAAGAAGAAGAAGAAGAAGAAGAAGAATATCTACGAAAGCCTCACGTTTGTGTAGCACTTTATATTTGAAGAAAGGCTTTTAGGTGTCCTAATGTTTAATCCTCATGATGGTCTTATAAGGTAAATTTTAATACTCCCTTTTAATTCATGGAAGAAAGCAAAGCCTGAGAGAGTAAATTGTCTAAGAGCACAGAGCTATTAAGGATGCAAGAGTTCAAATATCTACCGACTAAAGCCATTCACCTCCCAACATACAGAAATAGTTGTTAACATACTATGAACTTTACATTTAAGATGACAAAAGCAAAGTGTGATGCTTGTTAAACTAAATAAAGAAAAGAAAAAGATAACATCATTACCTTCTCAGTGACCAAGGAATAATGATTACACTGAATTTATGCTCTGAGTCCTATTAACATATTTGTGGCTTTTTATAATGCTGTATTTCCAAATCTTGGTCACTTTTAAACTCTGGTTAGCTGTTTGTATTTTTGAACTTTTGCTTCTAAAAATACCCTTTAATTTGGAAGGTGGGGGAACTTTCTCTAAAACTTACTGTTTTAGGTTGTGAGTATTCAGGTTTTAATCTAAATTCTCAAAAAAATGTGTCTGATTCCAATAAAAACAAGTAGATAGGTTGTTCTCTCATTGTTATGCAAGAACTGTCTCATTTGGGGTCTTAAATTTCCTTTTTTATTGCTCTCCTTGGAGTGGAAAGCTAATGTAAATGAGAGAAACCTGGCAACGCACCATCACTGCCCTTAGTAATTTTATGAGTTCCCCCTAAAACAAATGGCTGGGTCAGTGCAGCCTCTCGACTCTCAGCACACAGACAGCATTCGTTTTCCTCCGAAGCCTGCCATAGATAAGTCAATCCAGAACCCCAACTCTCCTGCTGCAGGATGCTGGCTCAGCAGCTGTCACTGTCTCTGGGAAGATTTGGTACCTGGTGGAAGAGTGGTGGTATTGACACCCTGTTGCTGTGAACAAGCCTCCCTGAATTTATTAACTGATAGCATCAATAACTCCCTCCAACAATATGCAACTGGTTTCACTGTGGTGGAATTCGGTGAAAGAATTTGAGATTTTGCACTCCTTGGCCCTTCCCTCTGTGTGGTACCTGTACAGTCTACACTGGCAGGTTAAACCTTAAACATTCAAAGAGATGGTCCGTTGATTTCCTCTTTCACGTCATTCCAGCTACTGTGAAAACAGTGGGCAATTCCCTTACCATTGTATTCACTGAACACAGTCTGAAGTCCGATCTCCCACCTGACACAAATAAAAACGTTAGAAGCACTCACTTTATTTTTAAATGCTTACAGCGTTTTGGGATGCTCTTCTCTCACGCTTTTGTGTAAAATTCATAATTGAGGCTTCTCTGAGCAGAGGGCAATGGAAAAATGAAGTACTTTTACAAAAAATAACTCAACACCTATCATGTGGGCAACACCATGGAAACTTTTTGCTCGTATATATCAGATTTGTTTCTAGTCCCATAGCTTACATTTATGAAGCACCTACTCTGTGCCAGAAACTGCTGAGCACTTCACATGCATTATGTTATTTAATACAGACCTAACATTCTGATTTTATATAAAATTAAAAAAAAAACAAACCTTGAAGTACAAAGAGGTTAGGTGGTTTATTTTGTTCGATTTTTTCTGTGTAAAATTGTACAAACCTATCTCAAGTAGATCATTGTCTTTAGAACCCCAAATTAAAGAATTTTCAGAATCAGGTTTGCCAACCCTTGTCAGTCCCTTCTAAGCTCTGATGTTCTTTTCTCTCAGCAGGGGGGAGCACCAATCCCATACTACTGTTTCATGCATCTCAGACCTGTTATTGTTTTCCCTCAAGTGTCTCCTCTGCATGATTCAGGCAAACAAGAATAGCAGGCAAACTCTTGTTAACATTCCTTCCAAGTCTGTATTTTATAAATGCCTCAGTCACTTTGCTTTCAACTTTGAATTTTATTTGATTTTCCTATAGTCTCCTAAAGAGTGAAAGATACGCAGCAGACACTCATTATTTGTGATGTGAAATATAACAAAAAAAATTCAATGGCAAACAAAAAATGGAAAGTAATTCCATGTTATAAGTGAGGCAGACTTTTGTTTTTAATGCGACTTAAAAGATAAAGGAGAATATTAGAAGATCAAGCCTGTTTTTAGAGAGAAGCTTGATTTTTTTTTGAAAATGGTAAAGATATTTTATTCTAGCATTTAATAATTTCAACAAAATATTTTGTAATCCATTTAACAAAAAAAAGAATAAGTATTTTTTGAACATCTGCTTTGTTCTTAGAATTTAAAGAGACTATAGGCTATATATAAGAAATGGCTCCTGCCCTGAAGACTTTATAATTTAGCGGATGAGAGAAGATGAATGTACAAATAAATTTAATTACACCCAAGGCAGTATGTATTAGGTGCCCTCCCTTCCCATTCTTTAGCAAGACCTGGCAAGGTATTCTCTAAAATACATCATGAATTTCTCCTCTTCAGGGAAGCTTGGTTTTGGATTTCAGAAATCTCCTAGTTTTATGCTTCGAAGATTAGAATCTGTTTCCCCTTCATTTATTGTTTGTTTATTGTAATCAATTCTTAAATCTAGACTGAAATGCTGAGAGACCTCCCCACATTTCCCACTTTAAGATGTATCTTTTTGTTCCTCTTATGCTAGCATCATCAGCCACCGGGCCTTCCCTCGTGATTCACACCACTGTTGCCTTTGGAGTTACGTACTTGGAACACAGCACTGAGGATGTGCAGGAGTTAATCTTCCAGCATCTGGAGAACATTTTGCCAGGCTTGCCTCAGCCAGTTGCTACCAAATGCCAGAAATGGAGACATTCACAGGTAAACATTGAATCCAGTAGTACGAGCGCAATTTTCTTAATAGGTCAGCAGAACTGACATTACTTTTTCTCATCCCTTGCCTAATGGGTAAATGTAAACTTCTACAGATTTCATTATCCTGTTATTTCCCAATAATAGAGGAATACAATTTTCCCCAATCTGGTGTTTAAATTTTAACACCTCAAAACATACATCCTGAAAATCCAGGGTTTCTTATGCAAGCAAAGCAAGTTATATATCAAAATGCAGCTGTTTCCCTGGGGTTTTTCTAAATCAGTACTGTGGTTATATAGAAACCACTATAACCTCCCAAATTTTTGCAATACGTCAAATTAACCTCATAAGTGTATTTTGCTACCACAGTTTTCATTTTTATTAGTTCCCACTTTGGTTTTGACTGCTGCCAGCAGAGCTCTTTGCAGGAGAATGATGAATACCTGCATAGATCAGCTAGTTAGGCTGTTTTTCAGGGTTAGATAAACCTGCTGATCTCACTACTGCTTCAAACTTAAAGCTCTTTAACACTAAGTAAATGTTGACTTTTCTGAAAGTCTCTGCGTATTTCAGTAGAAGTTTGCGAGTATTCCTAGAAAAAGTCTTTTGATCTGTAAACTCGGTTGTGAAGTTATTTGGCGACAGTGGAGCAAAGGTCAGAAGGGGGAAGGACACAGTGAGTTGTCTATTTTTTCCTAAGATTCTCGAGCCCATGGATGAATTGACTTATCAGCACTATTGGTTATCTAAGCTGTGCAGCCTTCAGAAACAGTGGTGTTGTGAGAGCTCGCAGCAGATTTTGTATATTTTAAAGGGCTTTCCAAAATCAGAGGAAATGGGAAATTGTAAATTACTTCCTAAAATTGCTGCAGGTCTGTGTGTTTACCCATATGCTCTCAAGTTAAATTATACAGTAAAACTTTGGGGAAAATATTTACTTAAACATGTCATGGTCACTTTAGGAGACTACTTTTTCCTTTTAAAAGCATTGAAAAATCTCAACAGCTAATGTCTTTACATGATATTTAACTCAGTTTTAGGCTGACTTGAAAAAGAAGTCAGAGAAATAAGCTTCTGATATAATCTGAAGCTAGATCTATTACACAGCAAGTCACTTCGCAATTTATAAATATTCCTTTAAAGAAAGAATGCTTTGTGAGTTTTCCCTGTGACTTCCTTAACACGATTTAATAAACAAAAGAAATTGGGTTAAAATCTACTTATTTCTTAAAATTTAATGTGTTGTAGGAATAGATTTGACCTTACTACAAAATGACCTATTCAAAGTTGTGCAAAATCACAAAATTTAATTTAAAAAAATTTTGAACACAGAGTACATCCAAACCCTAGCAATGATTTTTATTACAATTTGGATGTTCTCTCTCGAAATTATTCCAGTACATTTATAGCTCTGTAGTCATGAAACCTACATTGGCTGCAAAGCCCGAGAGGGAATAAGTTGTCATTCAGCCCTTGCACTTTCCACCTCTCGTATGCTTCTCATAATACCCTGAGCAGCATTCTGCAGAACACAGCATTGCCACTGCTAGCAGAGATCTTACCCACCTTGTGAGGTGATAGCTAGGTAGATGATAGCTAGCTAGGTATAGATCATCTCTCACATCAGCTTAGAAAAAGAAATGAACAGGCTCAGAGACATAATAACATTTAATTAGTTTTCAATTATTACTCCCAGGAGAATGTTTCTTCACTGTTCTAAAAATGTCCATCTTAGCCTTTGAATGTGACATAAATACAGGCACCCCTCTTCCTATGCCATCCAGGACACATCATCTACCTTTGTAATTCACCGTGTTTGTGTATGAATAAGTTCTAATATAGTACTTAAACTGAAGGAAAGGATGGTAGAAACAAGGAAAAAAGAAAAAGAAAGAGGAACAAGCAATCGATTTTGATATCTCTCTTGTTTCTGATTAGCGGTTGAGTCCGCTTGCAAGGGAGATTCTACCCATATTTTTCCAGCTTTGGCTCCACCCTATGTTTTCGTCCTTTTTCTCCTCCCCCTGTCCTGCTCCGCCCAATCTCCTGTTTTTCGCATTCTACCCCTTCTTTTCTCCTCATTGACCTTCAAACCCTTATTTTACGAAACCCCGAGTAGACCACACAACTGCTGTCCATGCTCCAGGCAGCTGTGGTGGAAACTTCCATTTCTAGACCCCTCAAGTGTAACATTTTATCTATATCCATTTTATTCTTTTCTTTTTTCATGGGATTGGCACCCAGGGACTGGAGGGTTGGAAGAAGAAGAGAAAGGGAGACAGCAGTGATGGGCACCCGCAGGGTGGCCGGCCTGCAGCTGGGGAATTCCAAGACGTGACCGCACTTCAAATCAAAAGTAGCCTTGAAGCATGCTAGTTTTCACCACGTCAAGCGATGAGGAAAACAAAGCCTGGTAGACATGAAATCAATTCTCCAAGGCCCATTGGCTGGTAATGAGAAAAGCAGTCTATCTGCCTCTCGAGTCCTTTACTCCATTTCACTGACCCTCTGTTTCCTCTTCACTGACGCCGTTTCCTATTAACACAAGTTTGATGGCTTAAAACAACATAAATTTATTATCTTACAGTTCTGGAGTTCAGGAGTTCAAGATGAGTCTCACGAAAATCAAGGTGTTGGCAGGGCTATGTTTCTTCGTGTATAGGTTTTTTGAGAGAATCCATGTTCTTGCCTTTACATTTCCCAGAAACTGCACATTCCTTGGATTGAGACCCCTTCCACCATCTTCAGAGCCAGCAACAGTGGGTCATGTGCTTCTCACATTCCTTCACTCTGACCTATTCTTCTGCCTCACTTAAGGACTCTATGATTACATTGGGCTCACCTGGATAATCCAGGCTACTCTTCCCATTACCCTTTATGAGGCAGTATCTCCCACTCCCTTCACAAAACCCCTGGGGAGAGCATCAGTCCTTTCAGGCTCAAGGCACTCAAAGGAAGTGACTGCTATCTGAAAAAGAAAGATAAGGCAGTACTGGGGTAGTGGTGGAGGCGGGAGGGAGCAAGTTTCTTGTTTCCCTGTGTTGTTCTTCCATGCCCCATGCTGCCTCTAAAGTCACATACCATGTTGGCAGTGGGGGGTGGGGTGAAAGATATTTCATTTATTCGTTTGGTTACTTATTTATTCAACAAATGCCTATGACAAGGCTAGTACTCTGCTCATAGAACCCTAGAGGCTAATATTTGCCAAAGGCCACTCCTAAGACACTCACATTTTTTTGTCCTGAGTAAGGTAACAATGCATTCCTGTGGGTGCTGCCCTTAAGGGAGGAAAGAGGCAGATGAAGAAAGAAGGCATGTTTGAAAGACTTGGGAGCTGCCTTGTGCCTCCCATTTGGGGGTTGAATAAAATACTTGAGTAGGCAGTGCAAACAAATTTAGCAAAGCAATGGCAGATTTTCTGTGGTTCTCAGCTCCTCCCATTTGTAGCCATTTGCCGCCATTTGCCCTCCAAAATTTAAATGTTTATCCAGTTAATATAACTTGATGCCTAGGCTGTGATACATTGAACTGAATCAACGTGAGAGAGAGACATCAATTGGTTGCGTCTCATACACACCCTGACTGGGGATCAGACCCACAACCTAGGGTATGTGCCCTGACCAGGAATCGAGCCTCCAATCTTTTGGTGTACTGGAGGATGCTCCAACCAACAGAGCCACACCGAGCAGGGCTGCATGCTCCACTCTTAACTCTATCCTTTTTTTTCCTTCTTAGATAAGTAAATCTTTGCCCTCTTCAAGGCAAATTCTCTATTTTGGCTTCCTCAGGTCTTCCCACCTGAATACCTCAGTTGGCATAGAACTTCCCAGGAGTTAGAAAGCATAAAAGAGAAAGGAGGAAATATGCGCTGATGTAAGGCCAGAATTTTCCTTAGAGATTTGTGTTTGGTGGTGGAGGGGGTAGTATACAAAGAAAAGCCTGAGACTACTCATATAGTTATTGAAATATATTATTCACTCATGAGGTTAATTTCTCATGGGTATATATGTCTAATTTCAGCATTGGAAGGTCAGGTAGTGATTGATAATTTCATTTTTTCTTTCTCTTTCTTATGCATCTTCCTCATTTTCTTCTTGTAGGTAGGTAGGAACTGGAAAGCAGTGACTGGTTGTAGGAATATACCAAAATTATAAATACAAAGAATTGTCCCTTTCAAAGTAGTCAGTCACCTTGATAAGCTGCATTTTTATTTTAAAAAGATGGGGCATTCCTTTCAGAGCCTGACATGCATTCTTCAGCATATTATCAGTTGGATCACATCGTTGAAATCTGACCTTGAATTTAATGTTTTGGAAACAATCTCATTCATTTGGACTTAAATCTTTCTAATAAAATGGATGCTCAACCTTGATAACTTTTTAAATGTTTTATAGAGGTCACTAAAGAAATATAGCTGTTTGTATTTATCCATTTTCGTGTTTACATTCAGCTGTTAGCCTGAATGTAAAAGCAGTTCAAAACTGGCACCCCTAAAAGACATTGGTCTGTGCATCATTATGGATTTAAATGGGTGGCCTTCTAGGATAACTACTTTGAAAGACAATACTCGATTGTGTTTACGAGTTAAAATATATTAGTTATGTTGTTCAGTAGTTTATTTCCTCAATAAAATCATGGTTTTTTGGGTCATTCTGCTACTAGACCTATGTCTTTTCTCCCACATTTGTATTTATAATTCCTAGATTTTTGATAATGTGCTGTGATTATGATCTTGAACTTTGGAGTCAGACAGACTTTGGTTCAAACCTTGGCTCTCCATATGTCTTTGAGCAAACTGAATGGCAGCTCTAAGCCTCAAGGGCCCAGTCTGTAAATGGTAACAACTGAACCTACCCCATTGGGTTAGTGGTTTAAATGAGATAGAGTTCTTAACAGGAATGTTTCAGAAGGACTGATTCCATTCCAGAAACTATGACACTTAGTCATACCATAGGGATTATTGAATAATGTAACAACAAAGTGAGATAAAAATGGTAGATCTCTTGCAGACACAAGCAACTCTTCTCACTTGGATTTTTTTAAGCTTATAGATTTTTCAGCTTCTTGCCATTCATTACTAAACTAACTTGCACATTTTCCAGTGTTTGGTAAATTCAACACATTTATGCCATGAGTCAACATTTCCTGGCATGAAATTATGGCCATGAGCACTTTTGCCTATGTGTTACATGATTACAGTAAACTCTAAAAAGCCAAAACAGGCCTTTTGGGATCAGTGGACTATGGCATGACCCAATCCATCAACAGCAGGAAATCAAACAGGTGTCAGTCCTAAGCAATCCATTGAGTAATCTCCCACTTCTTTGTAACTGGCACATAATTAACTTGTTACTTCACCTTATTATGAGGTAGCTGCATATGTGTGAGGTCATCAGCTGAGAAATTCTGGTCATTGAATTAGGGATGTACAGTCATAGTTTAACTGAAGTTTTATGGGTACATATTTCCCCTTTTCACAAAATCCCATATTTTATGAGCTATTAAATGTTTTAACACATATACATTTAATTAAATCATTTTACTCAAGTACTCGTGGGACTTACCCTGCCATGTAGTCAGTATCACACTTGTTCAGAAAAACTAATTATTTTGAACAGCACTACTTTATAGAAAACCTTGAAAGGAGTCTCTGTTATCTTTCTTAAACAAATGTTACATATATTCATCTGTACTCAGTATTACTACTTAAAACTGGATGAGGGATGTTGTATGGTCATGGACACCATAAGAGAAATAGACCCTGTTCTAACCCTGTTACATACAAGTTAAATCTACTTGTTCTACGTAGAGAACGGTAATATGGTATAAGCCCAGCCCAAAAAAAAAAAAAAAAAAAGAATCAGTTGACAAAAGCTATTTATATTCACATTAGAAATTAATAATGTATATTCATCTTTTCATTTAAGACACACGTATTGAGCTCCTACTATGTGCCAGACATACCAGATTCTAAAGACTCAAAGACAGCTCCCTTCCCAGTACTTCTATAAACCATGACAGTCCACATTATCATTTTATTAAAGAGTATATTAGAGAGTCTATCTATCTATCTACTTACAATATCTATCTATTTATTCTCTGTCTCAAGAATGCCATTTATTAATCTACCCTGTGTAGCTCACTGGGCTTTGTATGTAACTCCCTTCATCCTCCAAACACCCTATGGAGATTATACCCCTTCCCTGTTGCATGAATAAAAAAGTTAAGAATTAGAGAGCTCAGTACCTTGTGTGAGGTTCTTCCCCCAAGAAGTGGCAAAACTGGAGTTCAAATGCAGGTCTAATTAAAAGCTAGTGCTTTTAAACACCTTACTCTACTGCTAGTAATTGTTTGAGTTCTGGCTTTCTCCCAATTATGACACATTCTTATACTATCACAGTTGCTACTTTCAGCTAGAAATAATAATAGTTAACATTTATAGTCTGATTTTAGAAAGCACTTTTATACTTTTTTTTCATCTGATCCTCACAACTCTGACAGACCAGGAAGTAAATATTACTCTCTTTGCTTTAAATGAGGAAACTAAGGATCATTTTCAATGTTTTGTTTAATGTTATGCAACTAGTAAGCAGCAAAAATAGAAACTGGAACATGTCAGCTTAGATTCAAAAGCCTATGTTGCACACAGCATACATAAATTAACTAAACATGGATCTTAGGCCTAAACAGAAAACCGTAAACTATAAAACTTCTAGATGAAAACATAGGAGGAAAATCCTTATGCTCATGGGTGTAGCAAACATTTCTTAGATGGGACACAAAGTACAAACCATAAAAGGATAAAATGATAAATTGAGTTTAATTAAAATTAAAAACAATGTCTTTGAAAGACTCTGTTTAAAAAAATGAAAAGACAAACCACAGACTTAGAAAAACTGTTTGCAAAAACATATCTCAGATAAAAGACTGGTATCCAGAATATATAAAAACTCACAAATCAGTAATAAGGAAAAAATGGCCCAATTATTTAAAAATGAGAAAAATATTTGAAAGAGTATTTCACTTTATTTTTTTAATTTTAATTTTAATTTTTCAATTACAGTGTACTCTCAATATTATTTTGTATTGGTTCAGGTATACAGCATAGAGGTTAAACAATCATATACCTTACCAAGTGTTTCCCTCAATATTTCCAGTACCCACCTGGCACCATACATAGTTATTGCAATATTATTGACTATATTCTCCATACTCTACATGCCTTTACATGCTTGTACTTCTTAATCTCCCCACCCATTTTATGCAGTTCCCCCAACCTCCCTCCCCTCTTGGAACCACCAGTCCACTCTCTGTTTATGAATCTGTTCCAGCTTAGTTTAGTTTATTCTTTAGATTCTACACATAAGTGAAATAATGCTGTATTTATCTTCCTCTGACTGACTTATCTAACTAAGTATAATACCCTCTAGGTCTCTCTGTACCGTAAATGGTCTCTCTGCAAATGGTAAGATTGTATCCTTTTTCATGGCCAAGTAATAGTCCGTCATTTATATATATATCACAGTTTTTTAATCCACTCATCTATTGATGGGCACTTCCATATCTTAGCTATTATAAATAATGCTGCAATAAACATAGGGGTGCATATATTCTTTCAAATTAAGATTACTTCACTTTAAAAGGATGTAATTTTAACTACAGTATTGTAAGAGTTCTGTAATAAAAGCTGAAAATAATATGAACATTTTTCTCTGGCAAATAGACAAACTGTTATTCAAAACATTGCCGAAAGAAATCAAAGACAATTTCAATGAAAAGACATCCCATATTCATAGACTGGAATACTTAATATTTTTAAGATGGCAATATTAACCAAAGTGATATACAGATGTATTTCAGTCTCTATCAAAATCCCAATGGCCTTTGAAAAAATGGAAAAAGGTGATCACAAGGGACCCCACATAACCAAAACAGTCATGAAAAATCACAAAGTTGGAGGACTTACACTTTTTGATTTGTAAACTTACTACAAAGCTACCACAGTCAAACAATATGGTAAAAACATAAGAACAGATATATAGGCCAATAGAATAGCATCAAGAATCCAGAAATAAACCCATATAATAGTCAACTGATTTCTGACAAGGTTCCCAAAAACATGCAATGGGGAAAAAAAATAGTCTCTTCAACATATAGTGCTGGGACAACTGGATATCCACATTCAAAATAGTGAAGGTGAACCTTTATCTCACATCTCATGCAAAAGTTCACCCAAAATAGATTTTTTTAAAAAAACTATATATGTGAGTTAAAAATATAAAATTCCTAGAAGAAAACGTAGGGGTAAATCTTCACAATTTTGTATTTGGCAATTGTTTCTTAGATGTAACACCAAAAGCATAACAAGAAAAAAAAATTTTTAGATTTCATCAAAATTATCAAGGAAGTGAAAAGACAACCCATAAAATGGGAGAAAATATTTGTGAATCACTTCCAGAGAAGAGTTCACCGTCAAGAATATGTAAAGAACTCTTTAACTCAACAACAACAAAAATCCAATATTTAAAATAGGCAACGGACTTGAATAGACATTTCTCCAAAGAAGAGATACAAATAGTCAGCTAACATACAAAAAGATGCCCAATGTCACTAAACATTAGGAAAATGCAAATTAATACCACAATCAGATACCATTTCATATCCACCAGGATGACTGTAATTAAAAAAAGAAAAAGTAAAAGAACAAGTGTTGTTGAAGTTGTGGAGAAAGTGGAATTTTTGTACCTTACTGGAAGTATAAAATGATTCAGACACTGTAGTAAACAGTTTGGCAGTTTCTCAATAAGCTAAACATGTAATTACAATATGACCAAGCTATTCCACTTCTAGGTATGTACCCAAAAGCACTAAAAACATGTGTTCAACAAAAAACGTGTACAAATATTTATAGCAGCACTATTCACAATAGCCAAAGATGGGGAAAAAATAATTGTTCATCAACTGATGAATGGATAAACAAAATGTGGAATACCTATAAAATGGAGTAGTAGTCAGCCATAAAAAGAAATAAGTTAACATCAGTTTTTAAAAATCAATCATATGGGAAATAATGTGTTTAACATATTTCTAATAATAAGACCCATGGGAAATTATAAAGAAATGCACATATTAAACATTTGAAGAATAAAAAAGCAACGAAGTACTGATGCATGCTGTGACATGGATGATCCTCGAAAACATTATACTAAGTGAAAGAAACAGACACATAAGCTGGTTTCTTGAATGATTCCATTTACATAAAATATCCAGAATAGGCAAATTCATGGAGACAGAAAGCAGATAAGTGTTTTACCAGTAGCTATTAGTAATGGAAAATTTTAATTATGTATATTTTACCACACACAATAAAAGAAGAGATGTGGATGGCAATAAAAATGCTGCACATCATTGGTCATTAGGGAATTGTAACTTAAAACTACAGTGAGGTACCATGACACACCTACTAGAATGGCTCAGATCAAAACCTCTGAGGATACCAAATGCTAGCAAGGATGTTTAACCACTGAAATTCTCACATAGCACTGTGACAATGCAAAATGGCACAGCCCCTTTGAGGAACAGTTTCCTAGTTTCTCACAAAATTAAATATACACTAACCAGATGACCCAACAACCTCGCTCTTAGGGATTTACTCAAGAGAAATAAAGACATATATCCACATAAAATCCTATTTGCAAATGTTTATAGCAGCTTTATTAATAATTGCCCAAAACTGGAAATAAACTGAATATTCATCACCTGGTCAATGAACAAACTGTTAGACACCCATAAATGAAAAGTACTCAGTAATAAAATTAGCCAAACTACTAATACTTAAAATAGCATGAGCGAATCTCACAAGCATTATCTAAAGTGAAAGGAGCCAGATTTGAAGACTACATATTGCATTATTTCATTTCTATGGCTTCCTAGAATTGAAAAATCTGTAGGGACAGAAAACCGATCAGTACTTGCCAGGGGCTGTGATTGGGAGAAGAGAATTAATTACAAAGGGCCAAAGAGAATGTTGATGGAAATATTCTCTGTATTGTTTATAAGTGGTAGTTAACACAACCATGTAGTTTTCTCACCAAAGTGGGATTCAGCCACTTGCTATCATACACAACCATAACATAATTAATTGGTGGGGAAGGAAAAAGGGTTTTACTGACAGGGTGCCCAGTTTGGCAAATATGGGGACACCCCGGCTCCAAGCCATTCTCTTCAGCAAAACACAGAAATCCCCTTGTTCCCAGAAAGATTCAAATCCAAATCCATGCCCAGAGACCCCACACCACTCTTATCTGTCCTTTAGAAGTCCAAGGCTGTTATGTGAACAGGCCTCCATCTCTCCGGCTCCGCGCTCTCTCTCTCTCTCTCTGGAGTGCACACTTGTGGGGCGGGCATCTCCGCTACCCTGCTGCAGCTTTCTCCCTTCCCAGGACTGGGCACACTGCCAGATTACTGCAGATGGTTATGCGAGGGGGCTCTGTCCGCAAGGTCTCGGCACCCAAGGCTGCTCAAACCCCTGGGGCCAGCAAACGTTCTCAGCCTACACATCGGTGCACTACACTCAGAGTGAGAGAATGGGAGAGGTCTGGGGCCATGCGGTGCAGTGCAAGGCCGGAGGGTCCTGCCGACTGCTGCCAGCCAGGTGCGCGTCCAGCGCAAGCCTGCTCCTGAGAGCAGAGCAAAGCTAGAGCCTCAAATCTGGTCTCCCCAGCCGGGTGGAGGGAGGGGAACACACAAAGGGTGCGTTTCCACGTACCCTCTGTTTTAAATCTTCACCCCCAAATCCAATATGAAGCAAAAATTTCCAAATTCTTAGCCAATCCACTGGCAAATGCTCGCCAGTACACACAGTGTCTCTGCCCCTCCTCATGCTGCCATGATCTGGAAGTGGGTAGGAAGGTTTCTCGCCATGCACAGGGAGGGGCACAGAATCTCTGCTTGGGGCAGGGCATTGATATGCTCACCTTCAGGATACCCGTGTATTGTCAACTTTTCAGGCCACATGCTCTGTGCAAGCAAGCCGCGTTAGCTGTTTACCCTTCCTGGGGCTAAGGCGGTCTTTTACACCCCCACTGTAACTGCAGTCCACCAACTTGGGGTTTTCTCCGACCCCTCCCTTCTCCAGAGAGCACAGCCTCTCTTGCCAGATCAGGGTTCATCAGCACCCCAGAGATCTGGTCAGACCTCTCTGTTATACTCTGTCAAAATTTATGGAACAGCACACACAAGAGTGAATTTTAATGTATGTAAATTATTCCTCAGTTAGGCTGACTTAAAACCACGTGTTTTTACCCTCCATTATTTTCTCTCTGAGGAGCACAAGCATTGACCCTTTTATGTTCACAGTATTAAAAGTAGAATGAAGGTTATTTCTAGACCAAAGATCAAAATGGTTACAATCTCTCCGCTGTAATTACACAGTCCAGACAAAAGCTACTACGTTCCTTCAACATGAATGAGAACCAGAAGGAAACAATAACCATGTTTCTGGGTTGTGAAGAAGAAAGGAAAGGGAATGGGAGAAGGGATGAAGAAAGGTTGAATTAGTGGGAAATTAAGCAGCTATTAACCTAAATGGGGGAGAAGGCGTGATTAGATTCAGTTGAGTAGTAAACATGATTTCATGATTATGTCTAGACTCACGATCAAAAACATTTACGCCCTCTGCATCCTGGGGTCCCAAACACTTGGATTCTTTGAGACACTGTGGTACAACATTTACATTTAGATGAAAACAAAAGGATTCCAGTCTGTTAAATCACCTAGGAACTGGTTTCTCTAACTGTCATACCTTATGCAGTGCTCAGCAAATACTGGGAATACAACAAATATTTGAAGGGTTAATGAATGAGTATACTAAAATTTGCTGAAGGACAGAACAATTTTCTACTAAATTAAAAACTCTGCAGGGTAATGTAATATGACTTGTTTTGTCCATTATTACTGCGACAGTACTAGAGGAAACAGTATTTCTTTCTTTATTGTGTGCTTGTTCTGAACAAATCCTCATCAAAACAGACTGCTCCAGTGTTTTCAGGACTTTAAAAGATAGACTAGATCTAAACGGATTCAATGTAGACTTCAACAACTGAATATACAATTTCAGCAAAGTATGTCCTTAGCAGTTTGAGCCCACTAAAGCTGCTACATGGATCATATAAATGATTTGTGGCACATTCTGCTTGCATCTACCCAATGGTTTATTCAAATTGAATAGACAAATACCAATAAAGTGAAAAGCCCCACTGAGAATTGACCAAACCACATCACTCTCTTCACACCTAGGGTGTTCCAACCAATAGAAATTTTATAGCAGCTCTTTGTAGTATCAGAGACAGCGCTCTGTCTGCAACCAGGAACCCACAACACAAGCAAACCTTTCCCTAATGCACAACAAAGGAACGAGTTTATGAAATCACCATTAAATATAATAGAACATTGGAGAGAAGAGTAGAACAGAGGCAACATGAGATGATGAACATAATACATAAGAACCAATTAAAAATGGAAAAAAATAACAAAAAATAAAAATTTTTTTTAAATGTACCATCTCTACAGGAAAATACCTGTGTGTTTTTTATGAATATGAAGTACTGTAACATAACATAATATACGACTAAGAGTCTCAAGCACCAGTGACCAAAAGAGGTACAATGTTTTTAAGGAAATATACTTAAAAATATTTCCAGTGGTAAAATCAACACCCCCAATGTATCATTGTTATTCCAGCCCTGGGTCTAACTTATCTTCACTAATATGCAATGCATGGTTAAGAAATAATCCTTATCACCACTTTTTCTAACAATACAACAAATATATTCCATATGTATATGATTTCTGGTGGTGCCACAAAAATCTAAGCATAGAGAGTTGACTCTTTTAAGAAAGAATTTTTTAAAAGGTATAGACATAATAAATTGGCTTCATCACCCCCTAAAATTTTTTTCTCTCTGACCCCTATAGCTTTTAATATTGTATTTACCATCTCCCAGAGAAAAAATACTTAAAGCATTTTTTAGACTTTCCCTCTGTGTGGGTTTACTCAGCTTGACCATAAGCTAAGGAAAAAGCATGGACTGCGTCTCAATGGTCTCCCCACACCTGTATATTCTATCATACACACACATATGTATAGACACTCACACATACACATTTGTCTAGTTCTATTTTACATACTTTTCTAGGTATTTTTATAAGGGTAAATTATCTGAGTAAGAAATTTTCTTCACTTCCTATTTGAAATTCAAGGTGATTCAAATATTCCTGGTGCTTTTGCCTGTAGTCTACAACAGGTGAGCTATAGGTAGAGGATTCAGCTTTGCAAGGGTGATGACATAGGTGTTAGAGCAAGGGGCGTGGGTACCAGCATATGCCAGTAGTTGTCTCCCGGACAGTGCATCTGCCCAAGAATTGAGTTAGAATGGTGAGGTGTCACATGTGATAAAATAAGGGGAGGCTAATAACTTGGCAATTCAGAAAGAAAAAGAAAAACGCAGAGACTGAGAAACCAAAGGAAATTATTTTCGTAGAGAAAAAGAAATCCACTACAGTAAATACCATTTGAACACTGAGAATTTAAAAGTTTCAAAAGTTTGGATTTGTGTTGTTTTGGCCTCCATGCATACATTTTTTTTTTGGCAAACATTTATTTAACATTAACCATATATTAGGGACTAACAAATGATGGGAATACAAAAATGAATGAGACACTGCCCTCATAGCTTGCTCATAAAGGCTTTTAAACATGGCTGTCTCTTACAACATGCAATTTAGTGAGTTAAGTGTAGAGGAATTTGCAACATTTTATTGCATTTGCATCAAACCCGAGAGGGACTTTTAAAAAATAAAATAAAGGAATGGAAACATTACATTTTTTATTTAGCCAATAGAAAACATTTTGTGCTTTAAAAAAAAAACTCCATATTCAACATCAATTTCTCAGATCTTCCTTTCCTGTATCATGGAAATTTGCTTAGGGGTCAATAGTATTTTTCACTATTGATACAATAGCGAAGTCCCATCTTTTTCTTTTCTAATTTAAAAAAAAATTATTAAGTTTATTGGGGCAACATTGATTAATAAAATTATACAGGTTTCAAGTGTACGATTCTATAATATATCATCTGTATGTTGCATTGTACATTCACCACTCAAAGTCATACCTCATTCTGTTACCATATATTTGACCCCTTTTACCATTTTCTACCTCCCCCACTCCTTTCCCTCAAAACCACCATACTATTGTTTGTGTCTATGAGTGTGTCTTTCTTATTTTGTTCATTTGCTGCTTTCAGTTTTATATCCCACATATGAGTGAAATCATATGGCTCTTGCCTTTTTTATCTGACTTATTTCAAGATCCATCCATGTTGTCATTAATGTCATTAAAAGATGTATTTCATCTTTTCTTATGGCTGAGTAGTATTCCACTGTATGTATGTATCATGCCTTCTTTATTCAAATATCTATTGAAGTCTCATCTTTTTCAAAGTGCCTGGACTAGTTCCCCATCTATAAATATGCAAACAAATATTTCTGAGGACGGACATCAGCATATGCTTTGGTCTCTCCTTCATTTATTTACATTACTCCCTGTTTTTGAAAATAGGCTTATGATAGATGTTTTTGGAATATGGTAGAATGAGATGTACACAGAGAATCAATACAAATGACATTTACCCTCTAAGTGCATGAATTTGAAGGTAGTTATTTATTCCACATTTAACAAAGCCTTTTCCCCAAAATCTCTATTTTTCACCACCCCTTTATGATTACTACCTGAATATTTAGCCACAGGTGAACAAAGAAAAATTTTGTTACCCCAAATACTGGTTCTGTCTAAATTAATATTTGCACAGAAGAGCTGTTGTGCACATTTCTAGGAAATAAGTTTTACACAAGATTTTACTCCACTTTTAAAAATTACCCATCCCAGCCCTGGCCATGTAGCTCATTTGGTTAGAGCATCACCCTGATAACACTAAGGTTGCAGAAATCAGCCAATGAGGACGTCAATAAGTGGAACAACAAACCTCTCTCTCTCTCTTTCTCTCTCTCTCTCAAGCCTTCCCTCTGTCTAAAATCAATCAATAAAAATTTAAAAAATACTTATCCACTCACCAAGTCCAAACTAAGGTTGTCCAGCATTACTTGAGATAACCGGTGGGTTTTTAAAGCCAACCTTTGCTGCCCTGCCCACTCCTGTTTATGGAAAACATTCTTCAGGCTGACAAAGACTGCTCTGAGCCACATCAAGTGCCTTGTCCCAGTGCAGTGGTTTGAAACGTTTTTATTTCATGGACCAGTAAAATCCCCCTAAATGTTTTGGGAACCAACATAATATTGCCATCTTTTTACTCTGCAGTTAAGAATTTAAAAAGCATAAACAAAACTATAAGAATTTAATGAAAAGAATAACCAAAAAAATAGTAAAGATGTAACTTCATAACAAATTTATAAATAGAATACATTTTGTCCTATCAAAAAGTTCATAATTTTATTTTTCGCTTCTTGCCATGGATTGACTTTTGCGAACCACTTCCTTTGCGCTTTGCATAGGGGCTATAAAAGAATAAGTTAACCAAATATTCAATTTCTGCTGTTTATGTTCCATGGCATCGGTTCAGGTTTACACTGGCAGCAGAATAGACGCCGAGAGGAAATGTATGATTCAGCTCCGAACCATCGCAGCCTCCCTAGCCATTTGTGCCGCCCGCGCGGTCAGCACCGCACATGCACAGTGGGCAGGGGAACGCCAGGGCAAGGAGGGTGTTACTCAGAGTTTGCCCCAACCACGGTAGTGTGCAACTAAGGGACAAGAAGATGTCCCTGGAATGCAGGGACAATTTAAAGAGTCACCCTCCGACACTGAAATTGATTTTTAAAAATTAATTTAAAAAAAGATGCTGTGTGAGTCTCAAAAGCACAAGTGATGGCTTAGCTCCATTTGTTGTCAGGACTCAGGCACACTCTAGGGTAATTAAAATGACACTTGGGAATGTCACAGAACATAAAAAAGCAGTAAAATTACCTACAGTCTTTTACAACACCTTTGGGTTTTTTAAATAGAATTATCTCAAATGCAATTGAGAAATAGATCAGTATTACAGAGGAATTATATTGGCTTCATACATGTTTATGTTTTCAAGTGATCAGGTTAAGTTTTCTCACAAGCAAAGATAAAACCTTAGCAAATATGAAGCTTTAAGAGAAAGAAAAAAAACAAAAAACAAACCTGGAAGTGGCCAGAGGTGCCTTCCTTTAGTGCAAATAGTGGCTGATTCAGGGGCCTTAAGAACTGCTGGAGTTTCCATCATGTTAACTTTGTCAGCAAAGGCACAAGTGCTGATGAAAAAAACAGACATTTTCCCTTTACAAAAATGACACATTGATGAAGAAGGCCACATCCAGGATCATATTTTTAATTTAGATCAAAATAGTCTCTTCTAGAAGGAACTGCCTCCCAGGACCTACATGTCAAAGGAGAAAGCACAAGCCCCAAGGTTTAGGCTGCAAAGGGTGGACCCTGTAGCTAGATGCAGAGGCTGGGAGCATATTAACTCTGCTATTCACTTTACTATGTTTATTGTTTTCGTTAATACTTGGTTCAAAGTTCCATAAGTTTTGAGTTATCTGCCCCAACTCTATTTTTCCCACAGACTCTGATATTTTTAGTGTGCAGTTTTATAGTCAAAATACTTGTATTTTATTTTCACACTGCAGTCAAAGCCCACATGTGATATATGGAAGGGTAGTGATCTGGGGAGAGGGTATCAGAAGGCTATTAGAAGGAATTGGATTTGGGCCTCCCGCATCAGCTAGAGAAAATGGCTCCTGATGCGATCCTAATTCTTTGCATTGACATAACTCTGGTTTGGAGAAAGGCAATGCGTCAGACTATCCTGGCTAAATGGAAAAAAAGAAAAAAATACAGTCAAGAATACTTAATTCCCTTATTTCTAATTATGTGTTTGCTCTGCAATCTTCTAATCTAGGATTGGTATATAGGATTTCTCTCAGGTGCCAACTCCAATTGACTGGTAATGGCTGCTTGAAGCAATGAAGTGGGCAGGACACTGAGGCCACTTCTGGGCTCAGTGGGGAAGAATGCCACAATTGATCAGTTATGTCTGTCGGGAGTTGCAGAACGTGTGTCACCCCTATAATCCATGATACAGTTGAGGGAATTTGCCTACTAAGATGAATGGTCCGGGGAGGCAACCAGACTTGGTTCTGGAATCGGTACATTTACCTTTGTAAATGAGCAAATTGATTCTCTGATAACCAGTCTATCTCTGTCAGCTTTACCTGAGGCTGTTCATGTGGTTGAACTGAGAAAATGGAAGGTTTACACCAGCAATCCTAAAGATGTTAGAAGTCCTGACACCAGCTGCTATTACCAGAAAACATCTTTCTTGAAGGATCTGACCATTCATTATCTTTTGATTTGTTATATATTTGCTATAAAGTATTTGCCATACTTCTCCTGTGGTCCTATTATAATACTTGCCATATTTCATCAATTGCAAGATGCCATCCAGTCGGTACATACCAGGAAACAGCCAGAATGTCGTTTTTCACACATCTGAACTTGGTTATTTCTAGTAGTCTAACATGGGACCACTGAAACCTCTTGATATTTAAATTAACAAATTATTTAGGGAGAGAAGAATCTGAGTCCCAGTTGCTGACTGAAAACTTTTCTATCCCATGGAATAAAATGTGCACAATCAGAAGTTACAGAACAGGTGTCAATGGCTCAAAAGAAACCCCCAGAACAGATGATTCAGTGGAGCAGTCCTGTAAGAAATGCCCATTACCAGGGTTCTAGGCAGCACAGAGGACAGACTACGTGGGGAAGAGCGTCAGCACCAACAACTCTGAGTTAAAGAGTGTCGCAGGGAAGTCAAACTCTGAATGTGAAGTTGTTTTTGTAAAGGAACCAATGTACTCCTCTTTTATTTCCTTTTTGTTTGCAAAAGATCTACATGTAAATAACCTTAGAAGAACTACTCTAGTAAGTATAAAATAAAGCCTTATGTCATATTGACACCATTTTTTTCTCTCTGGTGTGTAAAACATTGGTTCCTCTTCCAACTGATGGTGACTTAGACTCAATGAAATGCAATAAAATTTACACTCATAACAAGTGCAGAGATGCAGCCTTAAGAACCTGATTGTGAACTGCATGTCTAAGATTAGAATTTATAAGATCTTAATTCTTTCCTTACCCACTTGAACATCATTTAGTGTCATATTTCAGAAAGGTTGGTTTTAAGTATCCAAATCATGGGCTGGATGGCCAACTAGAAATGATTTAGCCTAAAATACAGCCATTCTATACACCAAACCAATAAGATTTGTCTATATGGGTAAGATGCCTGACAGCCCAAGGGCAATCTTTAGCTGTCAATATAGGTATGGAAGGAAGAACGCCCATTGTCATGTGTGTCACTGATTTTTTTTTTCTAATTATCAACTATCATTTTCTGGAAATACCCATTAGCTTACGTGTCTGCATTCCTCTTTTCATCTTCAATTTCACTCTTACACCAAAGGAACTTTTTTTGTGTGAACTTCTGTAATTAATAATCATGACACCAAAAACTATTGTTAAACTATAAAAAGTTGACAATATTTTACCATTTCTGACCTACAGAATCAGCAAGTTTGTGTGGTTCAACTTAACACATGACATAATGAGATTTTCACATAAAGCATTTCATGATCAGAGAGAAGACGGTCCTCCATTCATCATTATCGAGAGCCTTCTAAATATGATCTCTCTCCCATTTAAGCTTCTACCAGCTCTGGTGGAGCCTCCGAATAACACTTTTTGTGTAGATGGTTCCCTGTAAAGACCTTCATTTGCTCAATTGTATATACAATATTTTGTCTTTTTTTTTTTTAACTCAGTAAACATTTGTTGTACACTTAATAGGGGCTAGCAGCCATTCTCAGCCTTTCATACAAAATTTAGTGCATCACCATCCCTACTCTTAGGAGCATGCAATCTAGGAAGGAAGAAAGGCATGGACATAATTACAGTGCAAAATAGCAAGTCACATAATAGATATAAATAACATGCTGAAAAGGCACCTACCCTGCCTGGAAGAGCAAGAAGACCTCAGAGCAGGTGACATATGTACTGGTTCTTAAAGAATGAGCAATTTACTTGGCAAAAAAGAAAGGGAACAATACAGCATCACAGAGCCAAATGACTTGTTCAAAGTCACAGAAGAATAACAAAGAAGGACGTGTTTAAAGAACCTTAGTTTGAATGTAGATAGGACACGCCAGTGAGGTGGCGAGAGATGAGGCTTGAATGGAAGTAAGATCTGGTTGTGAAAGATCTTCCCATGTGGGGCCAAGGAGTTTGCATTTCATTCTGCAGGTGGAGAGAAGTTACAAAACACAGATTTAAATAGCTTAGAAATAAAACTGCTCTTTCGGCTATGAATTTTTATGTTCAGTCCAATCATCACCTAAGTTTATAGAAATATCACATTAGCAGCTCCACAGCATGAGCTTCTGCAGCGGGAGCTCTTTTTGACCAGCCCTGAAACACATGTGAGCGAAGGCAACCTGGATTTCCAAGGGGATGTTTCATCCCTGACATCTCTTTTAAACATAGTCATTGAGCTGTGGTTCCTCACTGTGGCTGGAAGCCCAGCCAGAGGCTGTGTTATTGTGAGAAGTTGTGGCTTGGACAAGTACGAGCTGCTCCCCTGCAGGACTCTCTACTTCGCTTGGGTGAAGGCACTTGCCAACACACACTTCGTGTTTTCATATTTTCCTCATTGAGTAATTGCAAAATGGGTGATTCCACCTAAATGCAGCAAGACTGATGTCATCCAAACTGCAGACTGGCTAATCAGTGGCCCAGTTTTCGAGTCATGTGATCTGGCATCTGGCATTTACCACCCATCGAATGAAATTACACAGCATCAATACATGATCAACTCACCCCTGGGCAGAACTTTTTCCCTTAAACTCCCTCCTCCTTAATATTGCACAATGTTTCATAGTGCCATGGCTTATCTATTTAGGAATATCAATGGAATGTATTAAAACTTTATCATGAATGGAGATTTATATGTGTGTATAAATTATACATAGATAGACACATACACATGTATATGTAGGAATATGTATGAATGAGTTATCCCACTCGTGTGAATTTTCCAGACACGTAAAGTTAAGTGACTATCAAACATTTTTCTTTTGTTTTAAAAATTATACATATATAGACATGTGTGTATGTGTTATATATCTGTATATAAATAAATGAGTTATTTTATTTATATGTGTCTTCCAGATGCATAAAACTATGCAATTATATAAATAGACCCTCATACTAATTCTAATGTTGAGGGAAGTCCCCCCAAACCAACAAACGATTCTCAGACACGGGCAGGTATCCAAGAATTCAACTCAACTTTGATACTATCTACCCGGAGACAGCGTCAGATTCTACAGGTTAATGGCTCATTCCTATAAGACTGCCCACCTCCTACCACTTCAGAAACCCATCACAAACCCAGGTGTTACCTGTGCTCTGACCCCCTGGTTAGTTTAAAGGTTCCCATGATCCTCCTCCTCGGGTTTGATTAATTTGCTAGAGTGGTTCACAGAATTCAGAGAAACATGTTAATTATTAGATCACCAATTATAAAAGGATATAACTCAGGAATAGCCCACTGGAAAAGATACACAAGGCAAGGTATTTAGGAAGGTACACGCACCCTCCATGTTCTCTCCAGACACATTGCTCTCCTAATACCTCCATGTGTTCACCAACCCACAAGCTTTCTGAACCCTGTCCTTTTGGGTTTTTATGAGGCTCCATTACATAGGTATGACTGAATAAATCCTTGACCATTAATGATGGAACTCCATCTTCAACCCCTCTCCCCTCCCTGGAGGTGGCGGGTAGAATAGGACTGAAAATACCAACCCTCTAATTACAGGGTTGGTTCCACTAGAAACCAGCCCACATTCTTTTTTCTTTTTTTTTTTTTTAAGATTTTATTTATTTTTTTCAGAGAGGGGAAGGGAGGGAGAAAGAGAAGGAGAAAAACACCAGTGTGTGGGTGCCTCTCACACACCCCTCACCGGGGACCAAGCCCACAACCCAGGCATGTGCCCCTACTGGGAATTGAACCAGTGACCCCTTGGTTCACAGGCTGGCACTCACTTCACTGAGCCACACCAGCCAGGACCCAGCCCACATTCTTAATTTTTTGACTTTCCAAAAGTTGTCTCATTAACATAACGAGATGCCACTTTGTCACTCTCAACGCTTAAGAAATTTCAAGACTTTCAGGAGCTATGAGTCAGAACTTGTGGACAAAGACCAGATATATATGAAAAATATATTTTGTTCATTAGAATGATCAAATATATATTTTTTATAAATTACACTATCACACTATCAAACATTTCTGTTTTGTTTTACTTAAACCAAGTCTTTTAAAAATATTTTTCAATTACAGCTCACATTCAATATTATTTTGCATTAGTTTCAGGTACACGACACAGTGGTTAGACAATCATATACTCTACAGAGTGTTCCCGCCAGTATTTCCAGTACGCACCTGGCACCATACATAGCTATTACAATATTATTGACTATATTTTCTATGCTATACTTTACACCACCATGACTATTGTGTAATGACCAGCCTGTACTTCTCAGTCCCTTTACCTTTTTCACCCAGCCTCCCAGCACTCCTTCCCACTGGAAACCATCAGTCTGTTCTCTGTGTCTGTCAGTCCGTTTCAAATTTGTTTGCTTATTTATTTTGCTCTTTAGATTCCACATATAACTGAAATCATATGGTATTTCACTGACTTATATCACCAGCCATAAAAGAATATAACTCAGGAACAGCCAGGTGGAAGAGATGCGTAAGTCCATCTCCCCTAGTCCATTTAGATCCATCCATGCTGTAGCAAATGGTAAAATGATTCTTTTTATGGTCAAGTAATAGTCTATTGTATACGTACCACAGCTTTTTTAGCCACTCATCTATTGATGAGCATTTGGTTGCTTCCAAAACTTGTTTATTGTAAATAATGCCTTAATGAACATAGAGGTGCACATTATCTTTCAAATTAGTTTTCGGTTTCTTCAGATATATTCCCAGAAGTGGAATTGCTGGGTCCTAAGGTAGTTCCATTTTTAATTTTTTAAAAGATTTTATTTATTTTATTTTTAGACAGAGAGGAAGGGAAAGAGTAAGAGAAGGAGAGAAGCATCAATGTGTGGTTGCCTCTCGCATGTCCCCTACTGGGGACCTGGCCCGCAACGCAGGCATGTGCCCTGACTGGGGAATCGAACCAGCAACCCTTTGGTTCATGGGCTGATGTTCAATCCACTGAGCTACACCAGCCAGAGCCATTTTTAATTTTTTGAGGAACCTCCATAATGTTTTCCTTAGTGGCTGCACCAGTCTGCTTTCCCATCAACAGTACACAAGAGTTCCCTTTTCTCTATATCCTCACCAACTCTTGTTTGTTGATTTATTTATGATGGGCATTCTGACAGGTGTGAGGTGATATCTCATTGTGGTTTTAATTTGAATTTCTCTGATGATTAGGGATGATAAGCATCTTTTCATATATCTATGGGCCATCTGTATATTCTCTTTGGAGAAGTGTCCATTTAGGTCCTTGACCATATTTAGTTGGATTGTTTGTTATTTTGGTGGTGAGTTGTATGAGTTCTTTATAAATGTTGGATATTAACCCCTTATCAGATGTCTTACTGGGGCATGTTCTCCCATTCAGTGGGTTGTCTTTTCATTTTGTTGATGATTTCTTTTGCTGTGCAAAAACTTTTTACTTTGATGTAGTCCTATTTGTTTATTTTTTCTTTTGTTTCCCTTGCCCAAGGAGATATGTCAGAAAAAATTATTGCTATGGGAAATGCCCAAGATTTTATTGCCTGTATTTTCTTCTAGGATTTTTATTGTTATGAGTCTAACATTTAAATTTTTAATCCATTTTGAGTTTATTCTTGTATATGGTGTAAGAAGGTGGTCTAATTTCATTGTTTTGCATGTATCTGTCCAATTTTTCCAACACCATTTATTGAATAGTCTGTATTTACCCCATTGTATATTCTTGCCTCCTTTGTCAGATATTAATTGATCATAAAGGTATGGGTTTATTTCTGGACTCTCTGTTCTGTTCCATTGATCTATATGACTGTTTTTATGCCAGTACCATGGTGTTTTGATTACTATAGCTTTGTGGTAGCTTGGTATTAGGTAGTGTAATCCTCCAACTTTGTTCTTTTTTCTCAAAATTGTTGTGGCTATTGGGGGTCTTTTATGGTTTCATATAAATTATTGGATTATTTGTTCTACTTCTGTGAAATATGCCATTGGTATTTTGATAGGAACTGCATTGAATCTATAGGTTGCTTTGGGCAGTATAGACATTTAAATCCAGTTTTTATGGGAATATTTCTGAAAGTATTGGAAGGGTGAGTTGCAGAGTCAGCCTGCTCTGTTTGAATGCCTGTTTCTTTGCCTTTTAGCTTTCTGTCCTTGGACAAATAACAATCTTTCTGAGTCTCCGCTTTCTCACTATAAAATGAGAAACCACCTCATAGGGTTGCTATGAGAATTAAATGGCGTTGCATGTAAAGCATTTGGCAGTAGTGAACACTCAAGCGATGCTAACAGTTAACACTTTATGCATATTAGAATTGATTCTTAGATATTGGGACCATCACCATGAGCATTGCTGATTACAGGAAAACTGATAATCTGACACTCTTGGGGCCTATTAAAACCCAGCAAGTTATTCCCTTCACTAACTGGCTCCAGACTATCAGTTGTCACGTTCTGAAATTGCTAATTTATATAGGAATCTAACAGTGTTCTTCCTCCCTTAGTGTTTCACTAACAAATCAGATTATCTGATTTGTTAATATTCCATCTAAAGCAGGAATATAAATGCTCTGACTGAATGCCCAAGTTGTCCTTCCGTGCCTATACTATGTGCTGTCTATTTTAGTCACTCAGATCTTTACTGCTGATTTCAAGGTTATCGCCTATGGAATGACAAACACCCAGTACACCATGACCTAACTTATATGGGGAAACTAAAGCAGTCAAGCTCATAGAAGCAGAGAGTAGAACGGTGATTACTATGAGCTAGTGGGAGGGGGAAATGGGGACATGTTGATTAAGGGTACAGTTTCAGTTATGCAAGATGACTCAGTCCTCAGATCTAATGTGCAACAGGTGACTGTAGTTAACAATACTGTATTGTATACTTGAAATCTACTAAGAGGGTAGATCGTAAAGTGGGCCACCAGGAAAAAAAAGGTAACTATGCGAGCTGATGAATGTGCTAATTACCTTGACTGTGGTGATTATTTCACAATGTCTACACATATCAAAACATCAAGTTGTATACCTTAAATATATACAGTTTTTATTTGTCAACTATACCTCAATAAAGCTGGGAAAAAACAAAATACAATTCAACATAAGTTAAAAGTATGTCATAATTTTTTTAAAAAAGATTATCTGCAATGTCTCTGATAGATGATGTTATCAAGTGACCTCCAGAGAAGTGAGATACTCAACATTTTACACTTGTATCTGAGTGACATGTGTCTTTAAAGGTCCATACCTTTAGAGATTCAACAAAGAAATAATTGTACCACCTTACTTTTAAAGTAAAATATGGCATATAAATAAAAAATACCTAAGCAAAGTTTTTCTGGTTCAAAAAATTATAATTCAGCCTATGGAGAACCAAAATCTCAGCTCCATAATTCAAATAGCATTTATTACGTTTCTTGACTTTTTTGTGTGTGATTTTTAAACTAGCAAATCCTGTTATTCTTTATGAAAACATTGTACAAGAGAGGCCAGAACTGCCACTCGCTGTCTACATGAATGATGCCCCTTGAAGCTGTGTAGAGAAGAAATCCCAATGAGACTACTTTCATAATAAATTTGTGTGATTTGTATTTTTGGGTTTTGTCTTTTTTTTTTTTGTGCTTCATAGCCAAACCATCTCAGTGTCCAAGATAATTGCATCCAGCTCCTGCTCATTCTCCTGGCTGTGAATGCTTCTTAGCAACATTCATCCTAATTTTGAGAATACATTTTTTCCAGGAAATAGACTTTCTATACCTCTTTCATCATTTCAAATATTATAAACCTGGTTCTACAAAATAAAATAAATTCCTGACTTCTGCTGATTCTCCCTATTTTGGCTCAGAAGTAGTAAATTATACATTTTTAATAGGTTTTTATGTTTATGTTTTATATTTTTAAATTTTGAAACCCTGTATCTTTCTTATTGTGCCTTTTGGCCAAGTCCCTTTCTTCAGTCAACTTCCTCCTCTAACCTGCACACACACACAGTAGGTGTCCCACAGTTTTGTAAACATACTTTGTTCTCCCAGGCCCATAGACTATGGGCATTTACTCATGCTGTTCCTTCTCTATGGGAAGCCCTATCTCTGTTTCCCTGGCAAACGTTTATGCATTCATCAGAACTCAGAAATGACCGATCACCTCCCTTTTGAAGCTTTCTCTGTCCAGGTATGCTGGGCTGGGCCCACTCCAATGCTTCTCTAGCACACTTTCTCCACTCTTAGCCCTTAGTCAGTGCTAAGTGCCAGCAGTCATGCTGAACTGGAAACTCCTTAAGGACACGACCCTTAAATCTCTTTTTATCCACCTTTTCTAGCATGTAGCAGCGACCTGATACTCAATGAATGATGCTATGAATATCATTTCCTTATAAAAAAATCACTATACTTTTAACTAATTGAGCAAATCATGAGCTACTAATTTTGAAGTTCAATGCACTTCTGATTATCTTATCAAATAATTGAAAATGTAAAGATGTAAGAATGTCAATGTAAACACTTAGATGAGGGGGAAGATAACGGGTCTTGTTTTTGTTTTTCGCTGCTCCTTGTAAGACCCCTTGATTTGTCCAGGTCAGAAAGCCTTCCCCAGGTGGGTGTTGACATGATAGCACAATGGAGCCCAGAAGGCTAATTGCAACACACACACCCTCTTTTGTTTTGAACTTTTTCAGGTTACAAATGCTGCTGCCAAATATCCTGGCCAAATGACTCTTCATCTCAAACCTTTCCTTGTGTGCGGAGGGGATGGATTTACTCAGTCCAACTTTGATGGCTGCATCACTTCTGCCTTAAGTGTTCTGGAAGCTTTAAAGAAGCATATTTAGTATTTGTTCTTTTTTTCTTTTAATTTTTCCATTACAGATGACATACAATATTATATTAGTTTCAGGCATACAACATAGTGATTAGACATTTATGTAACTTAAAAAGTGATCACTCAAATAAGTCTATTTAGTATCTGTATTCTTATCTTCTACATGTACTTTGGGTTTTTATTTTCACAATTCTCTGCTGTTCATTGTTTTGTTTTCTATTTTGTTTAGAGAAATTACCAAAAAATTGTTCTTTACTTGTCATATTTTTATGGAGTATAAAATCAATTTTAAAATTTTGATAATTACAACCCATGCAAGGATAAAAATTCCTTGGACCTTATACCTTTTGCCACTTTTCTGAGTTGCCATGACTACTTCTTGATGGAGAAAAATTAGTGCTTGAGAATAACAAATGAACCTCCCAAAAAATTATGTCAAATCAAAGTAACAGTTCATGTTCCCAAACCTTTATTATTCTTTTGAAAATTTTGCTTTCAAATAAAGAATAATCACTATCAAAGCCTGGTTTTTAATCTTCAATATGCCCTTGATTCAATATTTTTGCAACCTGCTGAACTACTGTGTTCCTCCAAACTGTGAATAACAGTGTAATTTTTGTTTCTTATTTTTCTCCCACGCCATTAAATAATCCTAAATTGTAGGTCATACATATCCTCATCTCTAGGATCTCAGTATGGAGTGCAATTGACTGGTGAAGTAACGTCTCTTTAATTTGTCAGAGCATAACCAGATTCAACTTGATTTTCCAAGTCACACAATACCTTTTAACCTTAAAAAAAAATCCAGTCTTATAATGACATAAAAGTTAAATAGAAACTGAGAGAAAATACATTGATCTTTACTTTTTGTTACCTCTCGTGGCTACTGCTGCTGCTTTTATGCGTATTCCAGGTTGTGCTTGGCATTTAGACTATGTCAAGTTTAATGAATTTAATGCAACCAAAAAAATGTACTGAACCAGAAATTACATGCACTTAAAATAGTTTGATATTTGCCAACCTATTGGTTCAGTGACCCACGTGCTTCAGTGACAACCTGGTGACTTCTGTCTGGAAAGAAACTGGTCCGCAACCTTCCAGACAAGCTACCTGTTGCTAATTTGAAAAACAAAATGGTAAGTTCTACTTTATCATTTTGAAAGGAAAGAAATTCTTGTAGCCTCTCAAACTAAGAAAAGTTCAACAAAAGACTTCTTATCTTAATAGTAACCTAAAGTTTCACCCTTACATGCCCTTGAATCATATATACACATACACAAGCATGGAGAGAACGTGCTTGCATAGCTACAAAGTGGATTTTGCAATTCTGTGGAATATTTTGTGTCCTTGTAGCAATAAGTTAGTGAAAAACAGAAATGGTTACAAGTAGTGTCATTTATTTTTGAAAGCAGAGAAAGAAAAGGGAAATTTATGTAATCTCTGCCATGATAAAAAACAAATATTGAGACTTCTTTCATCATTTTGGCCCATATTTGATTAACATTTGTCTTCATTTTTACTTTATCCCTTTAAAAAAAGGTAGAAAAATCATTCAAATGTATTAACTACTTTGTTTTTAATATAATCCTGGAGCCATTTGACTGAAAACATCCTGAAGCTTTAAGAACAGTATTATAGTTGTCTCATGAATGTATATCCTCCAAAGGAGAGGAAAAAAAATGATAAAGGTGGGGTGGAATACATAAAGACAGGACTCTTCTAAGCCATTACTAATGATTTTCAATATCTATTCATTCTGTTTCCCTAATAATTTTGTACCTATTTTGAGAAGACTATGGCAATATGAGAAAAAACTCAACCCTGCCTTATATGTATAGATCATTGTCACTTTGTTATTTTAAACATTTTGAAAACTCGTTCTACATTTAGACCTGTCTATGATAGGAAGAGGCCAATTCCCTGATTCTCAGATAAGGAAGTAAAAATGTATCAAATGCTTGTGTTCTTCGTTTTCATTTACCCCTTTCCCTGTAGAAATGAAATGGATACGAGGTTATCTTGTGCTGGAAGGCATCCCAGAAGGCCGTGAAAACTCAGATGGCCAGGATGCCCTAAAAGACCCAGGGCTAAGGTATCAAGCTCCCCTGGGAAATCGGGGTCAGCACCAGTTGGAACAGCTGTCAAGGTGTATGTATGTCAGCCCCACGGAGCCACGCCGCACCGTGATATTTCCAAACAAGAACGTTATTAATCAAGCTGGCCAAGGAAAGCTGCTCTGTTTTGAAAGGAGCATATTCAAGTGAGAAATGGCTGGAGCAGTGGGGTGATTTAATACTTGTTAGCTGATAAATATAGCCTTTGCCAGAATAAAACTTTATGATGCAGTGTTGAAAAGCTTAATTACTAAACTGTCTATGCGCTCCTTGCTCAGGCAGCAAGGGTGACAAATTATATCAGTGGAGTAGTATTTTTCACCTTTGGCATTTCTGAAGGGGAGAAGTATGTCTAAAAACATCAAGAAAGCAATAATAATTGCAGGCCAGATGGGAAGAAAAGACACTTCATTGAGTCACCAAGCCTTCTGTGCAAAATGCCATGAGCCCTACCCCCTGACTACCCATTACCTTGTTAAGTGGGGCAGGAGGGAAGGGGGGTCAAGGTCCATTTTACATTTATCTGGTATTTTATACTCTTCCAAATATATGTGTGTATATATTTGGATGAGCATACGTGTGTGTGTGCACGTGTGTGTCCACTTCCCATCCTCCTAACATTCTTGTGAAATAAACAGAGCAAGGAATTCCTATTCACATTTGACAAATGAGGAAACAGAGGCACAGATATTGGTCAACCAAGGTCACATAATGAGATGCTGAGACAAGATCCCTGCATCCCATGACCCATTTCGATTTACATGGTACTATATTGCTGTCAAACGAACGTGATAATTAAAACTGAACTGAAATATTGGTTGGAGGTACAGTCAACACCATGTGGTCCTTTTACTGATGGTTCATTTCAGAGAGATAACACTAATCCTGATATGATATATACAAGGGTCTAATATGGAATTATGTCTCCATAAGTACTGGCTACATGATTTATATTCCTGTTATTTTCATTTGCTGGTTTATTTCCTTCTTCGGGGGGCTCTTGCTGTGAGAAATAGATGCACCATAATGCTATTGGACGTCGACCTAACAGTAGTTGGTTGGCTACAGACTACGTTCATCGTTTCCTTCTGTATTTCTCTTTGTTTTTTCATTCATTTTGTTTCATTCCCTCTTCCTCTGTCATTTCTTTCTTCCATTCTATTTTTTTCTCCTGTTTCTTCCTCCATGTCCCATGCTTCATTCTTAGAAACCTGGAATATAAGTGCAACCATGTTGTGATTCATATTTGTCCTACCTTCTTTTAATTTTTTTCCTAAAATTTAAAGCAGTTGATTCTGCTTTTTATTCAAGTGGACTGGATAGTCATTATTTAGATTTTTCAGCAGCGATGCAAGAATTTAAAACTGGCTGTAGCTTTCAGGTATCTCAATACTAATAACCTAAAAAATACATGTAAAGCATGGAATCCGGCTCTGTGGTAGGCACAATGGAATATAATCAGCAATCTCCTCTTAAAGGTTCTGCATAGGAGAAGACAAGTCACATGGAGTGTAAGACAGGGTCAAGGTACATGTTGGTGTCACGGCAGGCAGTAAATAGGATGCTCTAACTCAGGAAGCTGGGGAATCCTAAGAGAAAGGACCATGTTTAGTCAGGAGAAGTTGCCTGAACAGCTGCAGAGATGCATCGGTCAAACACATCCCTCCATGCCATACCTGAGCAGACCTGGCTGACTCGAGGAATCCGAGCTGCATACGAGGACAAGTGAGTCCTTTCTTTGGAGAAGGCTCAGTGGAACACAGAAAGTTGTCTCTGGGAAGAAGACAAAGCCCCAGCAAACCTCAGACCAGCTTATGCAGGACTGAGCTGCTATATTCCAGTCCGAAATGCATTTGTGTCTCGGCCAGTATCATCTGGCCAGGTAAGCCAAGGAGGGTTGGAATGGTAATGTGTCCTGTATTTCATTCTCAGCAGCAGTAATTATATAGCTCACATAAGAGTTCATAGCAGAATCCATCAAATGAACCCACTAAAGAAAAAGGCTGTCTTGAAGAATGTTAATTTAAAAGGCATGTAGAATCATAGAATCCTGGAAATCAAAGTTTAAAGGGCCTGGAGACCATGTTGACCATTTCTTAAGCCATCTTGGATTTTGAACCCATTTGAGAAGCTATGGAAAACTATGGACCTTCTCCTAAAAACAACAACAAAAAAAAACTATGTACATACGCACATAGAATTTGTATACCATTTTAGAGCCTGATTTTGTGAATAGGTTTCATTGGATCACAGACTTGCCCATTTATTTGTATATTATCTGTGGCTGCATTTTTACAAGAACAGTAGAGATGAGTGTTTGTGTCAGAGACCATATAGCCTGCAAATCCTAAAACAGATAACTATATGATGCTTTAATATAAAAAAAAATTGCTGACTCTTGTTTTAGGGAGTTACAAATTCTCCAAAATCTATTTTTAGACATTCAGGGGTCTATGGAGCCCAGATTAAGAACTTTTACATCTCAACCCTATAACTTTGTGTAAATACAGGTTTATCTTAGATCCACACATCTGGTCCATTGTTCCATGATCCTATGTTCCATTGTAAATCCTTTAAGACAAGAATATAGCTTCCCAGTTAAGACCACTTTGTCTGGAGTTAAATAGATCTATGTTTTATCCAGACTTTTATCTTCATTGTATGACCTTGAGACAGTTACACAACATCACAGACTCCTCATCATCTGAAAAATGAGTTAATGGTAGCTACTCATAAGATTGTTGTGAGGCTTAAGTATACAGAAAACCTTAAGAGTTTTAAGTTTAAGCATATGGTAAGTGCTTACTAAATAGCAATGATGGTGATGGTGACAAAGGGGAGGAAGAAGGAGGACTAAGAGCATGAACAAATCCTCCTGGTGTCTCTGAGGCCCCTAGGAAGGCCAGTTCCCTCTGCATTTACATAGGACACTTTGGAAAGCTGATAAGGTGAGCTTGTGCACTGACAGAAAACAGTGGCAAAACTCAGAAGCTTAATAGCTCTAGGTTTCTTCAAAACCTTCATGACACTGAATAGCAGTGTCTACCTGAGACCAGCTGTGAGCCACTTTCTCTTGTCCTCTTACAGTTGGTAAGTAGATACTTGTTGCTTGCGGAAAAGGTGGTTTGCTCTAATGTGGTCCTTGAAAAGAAACCAGGGGTAGAAATGGTGTAAAGTAGAAGCATTCTCTGCAACGAACGGTATCTTTCCTTTAGCAAGTAGATGTGTTGTCTGCAAAAACATTTGCATGTTGGACTGAATTCTCCTGAAGAATGTTTACAGGCAGACCTTGGAGATATTGTGGGTTCAGTTCCAAACCAATGAAATAAAGCAAATACCGCGATTCAGCGATTTGTACTCTTTTTGCTGGTGGAGGGTATTTCCTTAAATCTGTAAAATATACATCTGTGAAGTGTTAAAAAACAAGGTGCATCTATGCTGAAGCTCTGAAACACTGTGAAAACTGGGAGTGAGTTTTTTCACACTCTTCACGTTTTGGGCTAAGTATGCAGATTCATTCCCTGCCCTTGGCCTTCGTTTTTAAAAGCTCAACTCCCAGTAAGTCCTGTGACTTGTGGTGAGTCCCAGGCCATCCTGAATCCAGCACTTTCTAGACAGGTGATAGTAGACCAGTTTCTGATGTCTCCGAGCCTCCGGACCCTCATCTGTAAAGTGGGGGTATTAATGTTACCTACCTGAAGGTTATGCTGAGGGTTACAGAATATACATGTAAAGATTTTAGCTCTGTGCCCTGCCTATCGAAAATAGTCAGAAAATGTTAGCTGCTATTATTACTATTATTAGTAGTAAAACATTTTTAGGAAAATTATCCCTTCTCATAATCATCGCTACCTCTATAGGTAGCATTAGGCCTAGCCAGGAAACCAAGTTAATATTTGTAAAACTCATCAGGGACTGCATGCAAGTGCCTCTGCAAGTTTGGCTTCAGAGTCATTTCTTCAGAAATTCTTAATGACTCTTGATTGAATAAATGAATAAGTGTTATTACCACGCTCCTGAACATACCTTACACAGTACCCTGTCTTCTCCCAGCCAACCTAGTCTCCCCACTCTCATTATTAGTACTCACATGTGTAGTTAGTCATTCAATATCTAACTGTCACCAAATCTGCAAGAACCACAAAAGCAGGGCCTGGCACATAGGAGGTACTCCGTAGAAATCTATTGATCTTATAATGAATGAATGCAACTAATCAACATTCCTTATTCTAATTACTAGTACCAAAGGAAACACTGTTGATATAGAATTATCCCATGGAACAAAAACGTACCTACCTCAAAAGAGAAGATAATTACAACAATACCTATATTCTCTTTATATAGTTTCTATTCAGAGTCAATAGGTGGTTTCAGAAAATCACTACTTTATGATGCCTCCTATTATTTCAGAAAACCTTATTTGGAAGGTGGAGGCATTTGGGAGACCTTCCCTACCATTTGAAACCACCTAATAAGTACTCATAAATCACTTCCCATCATTTTGCCTACTATTGAAAGATTTCTGTCTATGAAGTCAAAAATCTGAGTGATGAAATGCACCAGACTACAGAAGCCCGCTGAGTCTGCTCTATAGTATCCTACCTGAAAAGCTGGAGTCATGTATGGGAATATATTGAAATGGATTAAAACTACAGATAACTGAATTACCTAAAGAAAGAAGTTAAGTACATTTCAATTTTAATAATTATTAAGTGGAAATCCTTTTTTGCACCAACTTCTGCCTTGTTGTCCGTCCAGAATGCTTGATTCACTTCCTTTTTTTTTAGTGCCTATGGTAATCATAGCATATTAAAGTTGAGTAAGTCCTGGTAATCTTTGGAATTGGGATTTCATTAGAATGCAGTAAGCTCCATAGAGACAAAGATTTTTGACTTTTTTCTTCAGTTTGGAATCCCCGGTAGTGTCTACCTGAGACACCAGAACACTGCCTGGAACATATTGAATAAATAATTCAAAAATATTCATGCCATCAGCAATTAGGAAGCTATCTTATGTATTTAAAAGATGTTGGAAAAGAAACTGAAAAACTAATAATTTATAAAGTCTAATAAAGTACAAAAAATTAAAATTAAAAAACTTTGAGTCTTGCTTATGAATAAGTTCTATAAAAACAAGGATCATGTCTGACTTATATAAAATGTTTCCTGAAGACCTAGCACAGAGCAGGTCACATGGTAGGCCCTGAATGGATTTTTGTTGAATAATTAAATGATTAAAGGAAGAAAAAGTTTAAACAAAAATGAGTACTATATTCTAAAAATCCCAAGAGAATCTCTGTGTAGGTGGTGTGTGTGTGTGGGGGTGTGTGTCTGTGTGTCAGAGTGGGAGGGGGAAGATGGGGCTTTCCCTGTGCGAACAATCAGCATAGCTTCTATGGCAATGTGTTCTGCCATTGTGATTTATCACCTACCAATAATGTGCAATTAGGGTTCATTGGCTCATATTTTTATTTTCTTGGTATTCTTTTTATTAGAATTGATTTAAAGGTAGTAAGAGTTAGGCCTAGTGGGAGACCCTCTTCTATTGTATTAAACAGCCACAAACTCAAACTCGCACAATATGTTTTAATTATTACAAAAACCCTGTTTATTTACCCTTGGGGAAAAAATCAAACTATTTGCTGTAAACCGTAAGATTATCAGAAAACAAAATGTTTATGATACAGAGATGATTGCAGAGTAAAAAAAAAATTGGCTAGCATCATTCAATTCAGAAAAGTTTATCTAGATGAATTCTGACAAATTAGTTAAAAGAATATCTCTGTAATCAGGAAATTCACTCATACAAGAAACCATATTAATAGTTGCAACGATAAAAACCTTATAATTATTTTAATAGATGCTGAAAATCATGTCATAAAATTAACATATATTACTGGTAAAATCTTATGGAAAACTCAGAGAAGTAGGATGCTACCTTAGAGGAATAAAGACTATTTTAAAACTATTTTAAACAATAGGACTTACAGCCAGGATGGACGTATAGGTAGATACGCTTTGTCTCCTCACACAACCAAAAGTAGGGCAACAACAAATTTAAAAACAAAAACAACCAGAACTGCCAGAAAATCGAACTATATGGAAGTCCGACAACCAAGCAGTTAAAGAAGAAACATTCATCCAGACTGGTAGGAGGGGCCAAGAGGACCAACTGGGGCAGAATGGGCATGCAGCAAGGTGGTGTCTGGGGACTGGGTGGTCCCACATTTGCTTACAGATAAACTGGGAGGAAAAACTGGGTAGTGAATGAGACCGTGCAGCCCAGGGCTCTGGTGCGGGAAAAGAAGGCCTCAAAGCCTCTGGCTCTAAAAACTTGTGGGGGTTGCAGCAGTGGGAGAAACTGCCAGTCTCACAGGAGAGTTCACTTCAGAGACCCACAGGGTCCTAGAACATACACAAACTCACCCACCTGGGAATCAGCACCAGAAGGACCTAATTTGCTTGACGGTAGCAGGGGAAGTGACTGAAAGCTGGCCAAAAGCCAAATAAGCAGCATTGTTCCCTCTCCGACCCCTACCAGACAGACAGCACCAGAAGGCAGTGGCTTGGGTTGCCCCACCCTGGTGAATACCTAGGGCTCCACCCCTCAAAAGTAATAGGAGACAAAAAAAATATGGCCCAAGCAAATTACAGATCAAAGCTCCAAAAATAGAACTAAGCAATGAAGAGATAGCCAACCTAACAGATGCAGAGTTCAAAACACTGGTAATCACAATGCTTACAGAAATGCTTGAGTATGGTCACAAAATGGAGGAAAAAGGGAAGGCTATGCAAAGTGAAATAAAGAAAAATACATAGGGAATCAACAGTGAAAGGAAGAAAGTCAGGACTCAAATCAACGATTTGGAGCAGATGGAAGAAATAAACACTCAACCAGAACAGAATGAAGAAACAAGAATTCAAAAAAATGAGGAGAGGCTTAGGAACCTCAGGGATAACTTTAAATGCTCCAGTACCCGAATCATAGGGGTGCTGGAAGAAGAGGAAGAACAAGACATTGAAAACTTATTTGAAAAAATAATGAAGGAGAACTTCCCCAATCTGGTGAAGGAAATAGACTTCTAGGAAGTCCAGGAAGCTCAGAGAGTCCCAAAGAAGTTGGACCCAAGGAAGCACACACCAAGGCACATCATCATTGCATTACCCAAGATGAAAGATAAGGAAAGAATCTTAAAAGCAGCAAGTTACCTACAAAGGAGTTCCCATAAGACTATCAGCTGATTTCTTGATTTCTCAAAAGAAACCTTACAGTCAAGAAGGGGTTGGAAAGAGGCATTCAAAATCATGAAAGGCAAGGACCTACATCCAAGATTACTCTATCCAGCAAAGCTATCATTTAGAATGGAAGGGCAGATAAAGTGCTTCCCAGATAAAGTCAAGATAAAGGGGTTCATCATCACCAAGCCCTCATTAAATGCAATATTAAAGGGACTAATCTAAGAAAAAGAAGATGATCAAAACTATGAATAGTATAATGATGACAACCTCACAACTTTCAACAGCTGAACCTAAAAAAACAAAAACAAATTAAGCAAACTGGAACAGGAGATCACAGAGCAGGAACAAGAACAGAATAGAGGTCACGTGGAGGGTTATCAGTGGGGAGGGGGAGGAGGAAGAATGGGGGAAAAGATACAGGGAATAAGAAACATAAATGGTAGGTACAAAATAGACAGGGGAAAGTTAAGAATAGTGTAGGAAATGGAGAAGCCAAAGAACTTATATGTATGACCCATGGACATGAGCTAAATGGGGGAATGCTGGTGGGAGGGAGAGTTGGGAGGGGGATAAAGGGGAGAAAAAATTAGACAATGTAATAGCATAGTCAATAAAATATATTTAAAGAATAAAAAAATAAACATCACAATTAAGAACAAATTACTAGAATCATCTACATTAAACTGAGAAGAAGTCAAAAGTCCTTGCATCAGTGTCTTGAAATTTCTAGGGACCACATTAAGGCATGGAAGACATTTAAGAGATGGGAATGCTGAGAAAGAAAGGCAAAATGGTTACTACCTTCTGGCAATATGATTGTTTTCCTGGAAAACACAGGTGAACTTACTTTTAGAATTAATGAGAAATGACTAGAGAAGCTGAATTATAAGTCTTCAAGATCAATAATTTTTCTATATGCATAATAATGCAAATATATCTTGCATCTATATTTTTATTTAATCTTTATTGTTATTTTTCCCATTACCATTTAGTTCCCTTATATCACCCTCCCCAAGCAATCACCACACTGTTGTTCAGCATATATATATATTTTATTAACCAAAATAAAGAGAATATCTCTCAGAAGAGATACAAGGAAACATTTTCAAATTTTCACTGAACGATATTTTAAGAGATTTGAATACGTAAAAAGATATATGCATGTTCTTAAAAGGAAATAGTGAATATTATGTATTTTTAAATTTTCCTCTTATTAGTTTATAGGTTAAACATAATCACAATGATATTTTTTTAAATGAAAAAGCAATTCTAAAATTCATCTGAAAAAAATACTAATAGGTGAAAATAATAAGTTTAGAGTGAGAAAATCATGACCACGGAACTTCTTGGCTACTTTTTAAAAGATTTTATTTATTTATTTTTAGAGAGGGGGAATAAGGGAGAACGAGAGGGAGAGAAACCTCAGTGCGCAGCTGCCTCTTATGCGCTCCCTGACTGGGGCACCTGGCCCGCAACCCAGGCATGTGCCCTGACCAGAAATCAAACCAGTGACCTTTCGGTCCACAGGCCAGCACTCAATCCACTGAGCCACACCAGCCATGGCCGTTTTTTAAAACAGGCCTAATTCACTTTATTTTTCTTGTATAAAATTATGTGGTGACCACAGCTAGAACCTGGGTCCTCTGTACAGAAACTCAGGTGTGGGTCTTTACAAGACGGTCTAAGAGTGGATCTCTGATAATGAGACCTGGTTGACATGATCTCTTTCCAGAAGTTGGAGGTGAGATAGCTGTAGGTCTTAGAGACAGCATCGAAGGTGGCCTTGGCAAAGTTCCCAGGGTGACAGGGCAGCCCAGAGTGGCAGTAGAGTCCCTGACTGAGGTGCAATAGTGGTCATCATCAGCAGCTGAGACAATGCCAAGTGCCCACAGGTTGCACCACTTTCTTTAATAGACATGGCCTGGCCCAGCACATTTATTGTCCTGCCACTCTGTGGCAGAGATAAAGCATCAGACAGAAAGGACCTCCAGGGGACGCATGTTTCCACTTGTGAGGATGCTTTCTGAGGGAACAAGAACATAGGGCATAAGACAACCAATTTTCTAGGCCAAAGTGATGGGTATTCGACTCAGGCCCAGGTATTTCACATCAGGTTGAAAGCATATGCAACCCTTGCTTTCTGACCCAGATGAGAGGTAACAGTTGTCTTAAATCAAAATGAAACAAGATGGGGTGAACAAACCCACATGAAACATGTTGAGAAGTCCTCTCAGGCACTCTGGGAACTCGAGAGTCTGCTGAGCTGACCAGACCAAAGTTGTTCCCGTGGTTTACTTGTGAGCTGGCTCGGAAGTTTTGGGGCCCTAAGAAGAGAAATCTGAAGGTTAGTTCAGCATAAACGGTGCCCTGGCTGCATGGAGTGCAGTCACAGGTGAGTCATAAACAGTGTAGAAAAGTAGCAATACACTCTGGAGGTCTGAGAAATGCTACTTTTATCTCTGTCTCGAGACGAGTGTCTTATAAGGAACTGAAAGTGGAATTACTCAAACTAAAAATTGCTGACTTCCCCAGGACGATTCCTTCGCAGACCCAAGTCTGGGAATTGTTGCTGGTAAACACCCAGAAATGAATTTGTTCATCAAAAAAAGAACAGAATTAGATACTTTCAGATGTACTCAGTGACATTTCACAGCATGAGAAGCCAACCCTTCTCTACCTCAAACCAGAGCACTGAAATGCTTGAGTCTGTGCAGTTGTGGTAGAAAGTCCTGCTATCAAAGGCGGGCTCCAATACCACAAGCCAAAGATAAATAACAGAGGAAATCATTGAGACCATGACCTCGTGGTGACCCCCTGGAGCTAAATCTTTGCTAGACCTCAGAATATCAATCAGGCCACCAGCCTGCCAAGAGCAGTGAATGTGTGAACAGCATGGAAGCCACTTCGGCCTGGCTCTCTAGAAGCTTGAGAATCCCAGAGGAATTTTTCATTAGAGCCCCAAAGCAAGGGCTTGACATTTAGGTGGAGAAACCCCTTCTAAGACACGAGCTCAGTCCTGAGACTCTACCAGGGGCATTGGGAAAAAGTATTTGCTTGGGATTTGGGATGGTTCTCTCCCATCCAGTGGTGAGATATCAGTATTTGAGAAATGCGGTTTCTCACCAACCAACAGACAATGAACTGGCAGGATCTCACAGGGGCTGCGGTTATGGGGTCCAACTGGTAAACAGTATAGGGTATTTGCCATATGACCATTCTTGTGGGAAGTTCTCAGAGGATGCTGAGTAGAACCAGACTCATGCTGCTCCTGGAGGGAAGCACTGAGCGGATCGAGGTATGGGTTCCCCCCTGGAGACAGTGTTGCAGCACATGAAAGCACCTCCTGTCACCACTTCTGGTTTAGGAAGCCCCCCAGGCATACACAGCAATGGAAGCTGAAGGGAACTACTATCTAACAAGCAAGGCTTGGTCCCTAAGTTGCCATTGGAGTATCTGGCTGAAGACTGAGGCAAAATCAGCTAAATCCTCAAAATAAAAGATGTGGAGAGAATCTGACCCTCAGTCTGATAGGTAGGAGATCTTGACCAGAGGAAAAATTTAAACAGATGTAATTTGCATCTCTTAGCTATAAGACTCATCAAGGAGTGCAAAGGTCGATTGACAGAGATTATATATGTAGAAATATATAGACAAAGATCAATCACATGTAAGAGGGTCAGTTCTTCAGGTTGAAGAAGGTCTCCCCTTGGTCCCTCCAAGGGCCTCTCAAGGTAGTTTAAGCCACAAATAACAGGGACTTCTCAGGTCTCAGCTGCCTCATTCAGTAACATTGTGACTCTGTCATGCATTACCCCCAGATATTCGTGATTCTGTCCTTGACCCACTGTGGGATGGTCATCCCAATAGAGTATCTAAACCTCGTGACCTCCAAGGCCACGCCCTGGTTTGTTGATGGGTGAGAATGACAACTCAGATTTCGCCAATGTTCTCATACTTTGCTTTTCTGTCACAGCATCTCGAACAGCAAAAATCGGGATCTTAAAGGAAGAAAGAAACTAATAAAAGACTTTCATACCAGGACCTTAGTTTAGTATACTAATCCTATTTACATAAAGAGCACAGGTTCTCAGGAATCCCATTGTAAATTACTCCTTTATTCAGACAACTGTCAATTCATATCCATTCCTTGTGAATGTTAAATGAGGGCTTTGTGCATGAAAACATTTGATTCAACCTCATGATTATCACATACTTTTTAAAGTGACCAAAGAAGTCTGATAGATTTGATTCACCTGGATTTTGCATTTTATTGCTTTTCCCCCAAATAGAATGTGCCTCCTTGAATTTCACTGATCTTTTATCATAGACTCCAACAATTTGCTGACTCTAGTAAATATTTGCCAGTTGTCTCCCTAACATCTACTGCCTTTCCTTCCAAAGACTCCACGTGGGTTCTCCGCCTTTATCTATCCTCAGTCCACATGGTCTAGGTGAAGCCATGCCCTATGCCCTGGGTGGTGGGAGCAGGAGGAGATGACCCTGAGGCCTGAGTTAATCAGTATTCACACTGTGTTGGCGCAGCAACTTGTTCAGAGGTAAAAAAAAAATAAAAAATAAAAAATAAACAAAAAAACCAAACCTGAAATAAACTTGTTCTATCATATCAAGGTTCAAAAGTCTATGAAAAGCACATAATAAAACAAAGGGTTATCCCTTGTGTATCCTTTGACCACTGCCAATGATTCACACAAACTTCTCTGCTTAAGAACAAATCTTACAACAAAGTTTCTCCCTATAATTATAAGCCCATAAAATTTCATTCCCTTCCCAAAATATTTAAGATACAAGTTGCTCAGCCCACTACCCATGGGCCCTCATCTTTTACTGGTGTGGCCTCTGAGCCCCTTATGAAGACCCTGGATCCTATAGCTCTTCTTAATTTCTACATTCAGATTATCTCTCTTTCTGCTCTCTTCTTCTCATGCCCCCCTTCCATCAGTGGTCGTCTTTCTGAAAAATATACCCAAACCCAAAATGTGGAGGTCTGACTGTATTGTTACCCTGTCTATTACTTGTAAGTCATATTCTCTTCTTCGTTAGTCTTAGCATATATATCGGTCACGTTTTCCTCCAGGAATTCAATCACTCCTTATGTTATGTAGCATTGTTTCTATGTTGCTGGTTAGGTTTGTAGCAATGTACCTTCAAACACCTGCCAAACTGCTCATGGCTTCACTCCACGAGGTTTGTTAATTTATTAAAAATGAAATGTATGGTGTACCAGTTTGGCAGACACTGAAGTCAAATTAGGTGCCGAAGGGGACATGCCTGTGAAGGACAAAGAATGTGGGAAGCAGACGTAGGTATGGGGATCTGCCCAGTAGTGATGCAGTCTGATGTCTGTGAAAGAGGCAAAGGAAGAAGTTAGGACTGGGTTCAAAGAGCCACACAGTACAAGCTTTTGATGATCTCATGCTGATCATTTGAGAGCACGAGAGCAAAGATAGCCTGTTAGAAGAAAGAAATGGCTCAGGCAGAGATGGCCCAGCTCTTGTGTCCATCTGCTCAGGGCAACAACTAACCACCAGCCAGCTACCTTCCTCACAGAAGGTTCTTTTGAAGGTGATCTGAGTAGCAACCATTGTGGGTATTTTTTAAGTGGAAGTCATTCGGCATGTGGTGTGTGTGTGTGTGTGTGTGTGTGTGTGTATGTATGTGTGTCTTTAAAAGAAAGAAGATTGCCTAGAAAATAGGGGTCTGAACTGTGACATGATAAAACCATGAAAACCAGAATAGAATTTTTCTGTCTAGGAGACCAAGCCTCACCCCTAACTTCTAGACTGTTTGTCTGGCTGAAAGAGAGTAATTTCACAACTTTAAAAAGGAATAGAATTAGAAATTCCAAGAGTGCAAAGTATTCTGGGACTGCCAGGCATCCAACATGCTGTGTTAATCATAAAGGGGGAAAAGCCCTCTGTTTTGGCCACAAATCAGGGGAGTTATTTTGGGAGCAGCCCCATCAGTGACCCAGACATTACCATCTGAGCTCCAAAGCCCTAAAGAACATGAGAGCACTTTTCCACTGCTATGTTTTCTTTCTTCATAGGGCTTTTTGCACAAATCTGCCACAAATCCAGCATTCTCCTACCAGGGATGGCTGCAGAGAAGCAGATTATTGTCATTAGAGAAGGTCAGCTTTCCTGGGAAGTTACTTGCTGCCTATGCAAGTGACCTCATGGCTTACAGTCCACAAGGTCTTATATAGCCTCGTAAAGAAGCACTCAGAATTTACCATTTTACCAACCCATCCCCTACCAATAAATTACCTCATATAAGAAAGCCCAAGAAATGACCACCATTTCTAAATCTTTATGATGTCATCGATGTAATTTCTCTGATGCAAGCTGCTGGCTGCTGGAGAGACAAAGGGAAAGGGATTTGAAGAAAAGTAATGTGTGATGCTAACCCTAAAAGTATGACTGATGAATTCTCCACGCAGGTCACCAGTGAGTAAACCCAGACCCTCCTCTTGCTCAAAGGGGAAAATTAAACCATTTATAATAAGCAATGCTAATTGTGCACTTTTGTATAATCTCATTTTATATTTTGAACGCCCTATCAAGAAGGTCTCTTCATAACCCTCCTCGGAGAGATGAAGGTGCCCAGGCTCAGAGTGCTTTAGTAATTTGCCTAAACTAAGCCGGGTGAGCAATGGCTGAGCTGAGACTGGAACTTGGGCCATTCTGACTCCAGAGTTTATACCCTTAACCACACTTTTCTATTTCTCAGTCATTGCGATCAGGGCATGTCCAGGTTTGGGAGAGCCTGAAGCATATGTATTGAGGGGCCCTTGTTAAGAAAAAGAAAAAATAGATGAAACAAAATTCAATCCAGGGCCTTAGAAGGGCCCGTGCAGGTGAGAGAGACTGAAGCCTAAGCTTCATTAGCTTCACTGTAAATCCGCTTTTGATTGTGATGATGCTATTATTGCCGGTAATGTTAATAGGAAGAAAAATAATTATTCTTCAAATCAAAATATATGAGAACCTCGTTGGTTTAGGATTTAAAATTTTACTTTGGATAACAAAACCATTCTAGGTGCTCAGAGGTGCCACGTGCCCCTTTCCAGCAGCCGTATCATTTCTCTGCATCTGAGTCATACCCCACCTGCTCAAATTCTCTTCAGGTCATTCTTGCATCTCCATTGGTGCTAGCTCATTTCAACTTCTTAATTATAATTATAATTATTTTTATCATTACTGCATGTGCCTGGCTCTGCAGTAGGCCTTTTACTCATTGCCCATTAATTAAACCACCTAGAATCATTTCCACTTTCAGATGAGGAAACCAAGGTCCTGGGAGAGGAAATAGTTTGTCTCTGAAATCTGCACTTTTAATCAGTACACCATAGTCCTTCCAATTGCTTGGGTAAATCAGACCTTAATATAAGGAGATTCCATAGAGAGTCAGAAAAAATACAATAATTACAATGTCTTGATAAAGTACCAAACATAAGGCTAGATATTCTGTAAGTCACAGACTTAACACTTTGGTCTGAACCCCTTTTGGCACCTGTGAAGTGTACAAGAATGAAAACATGTGTCCAGCCAAATCAGCAGTCCTGAAACATAGAAATCTTTGAAACTGTGTAATTTAGTGATGGAAAATACATCTTTCCCTGGGTTGCAAATTATGAAACTCAAGGAATAAGCTTGGCAGTGCCTGAATTTACATATTTATTGTAACTATTATACTTTTGTAGTCATTATCAAATTACCGGAGAGCTCTGTCACCCCGGGAAACTAGTACCCAGACAAGAAATGTCACCTGAGGAAGCACGGAGGATGGTATAATGTTATTTAGTCAAACTGGCTTAGCAGTCTTCCTGGGGCTGAAGCTCCATAGAGGGGACATATATGAGCCATGTTCCTTGAATTCGAATGTTTAAAGGAACCTCAAATTTTACCTACTTCAAACTCTTCATTTACAAGTGAAGGCAGTGGGACTCTGGGATGCCAGAGGCCACAGAGCTGATGAGGATCATTCAATCAACAAAATAATTGAGCAGATTGTGGAACTAAGGGAGAGGACTTTGCACTGCACCACGCTGCCTGCCCTATGGTTAGGATATACTATTGGACATACATCAGTGATCTTGCACTTAAAAAAAAAAATTCTGCCTATGTCATAGACACACAAGGTTTTCATTGGTCTGGGCTCTGCCTACCAACCCACTGTCATCTCCCACAGTCCCCCAGAATGAAACCTTGTTCTTTCTATTTCCCAGAAAGTACTCACTATGTACTCTTGTCTTAGCTTGGGCTGATATAACAAAATACCATAAACTGGTGGCTTATAAACAAAAGAAATTTATTTCTCACAGTTGTGGAAGTATCATCTTCCATACCACTATGGAATAGAGAAAAAGGAAAGAGATCAATCTTCTTTCACACTTAGCATTCCAAAGATTGTTTCCTTTCCAGTTTTGGGGCATTGTCAGGAATTGATAAAGCAGCTATTCCTTCTGAGATTATCTAAGCCGATTCTCCCCTACTTTCTTCTCACATCCTCCGATGTGTCCTTTCCCTAATTCTATCTCATGTGTTAGAGTCTGTTCAGAGCAACCTTAGAAGGTTTTTACACATAAAGTATTTGTCCTTTACTAAAGACAATAAAGAATGTGTTATTGGTATATTCATTTTCCAGTCCAATTTTTAAAAGTCATTTAAAGAGTTCTTTTTCACTACCTTCTAAGCAAACATAATATCTTTCATTAAACTCCAAAACACAATGTTTTTGACTACTGTAGTTTCCCTATTTTTGTCTTATTTGTTTTTTATTGAATTTTATTTATTATTTGACATAACATTGTATAAGTTTAAGGTGTACAACATGTGGATTTGATACATTTATGTATTGCAATAGTACCATTGTAGTACTAGCTAACACCTCTATCATATCACATAATTATCATTTCTTTTTTGTAATGGAAATAATTAAGATTTTGTCTCTTGGCAAGTTTGATGTTTATAATACAGTATTATTGTCTATAACCACCATACCATGCACTAGCTCTCCAGGACTTATTTATCTACTAGTTTCAAGATTTCACCCTTAAACATCTCTCCTATTCCTCCATCCTCCAGTCCCTGATAACCACCACTCTACCCTCTGTTTTCTCAAGTTCCTTTTTTTTAGATTCTACACATAAGTGATATCATGCAGTATTTGTTTTTCTCTGCCTGACTTACCTCACTTAGGATAATGTCCTAAGTTCTTCCGTGGTTTCCTTAAAGAAATTTTTATTTGAAAAGGAAAAAAAACAGGCAACTATCTTTGCCAGTGGTACCCATGAGTTGGTAAAACACTAACATTAGGTTGGATGATGGGAATACAAATTCAAGGCTAAGGAAAACGTCTTTGTTTGTCTAATTCAGTCCTAGAACCACCCATGAAGCCTTAGAAAATACAGTGTTGTCTAGGAAGTCAGACTAGCACTAGCTAGTGTTTCAGAGCAGGGTTTCAAAGTCCAATGAATTCAAATCCAAACTCTGCCCCTTATTTGTTCTATGACCATTACATTGTTTAACCTCCCAAGAGTCTTAGTTTTATCATCTGCAAAATGGGTAAATAATAGCTACATTTACATGGTTGTTATAAGGATTACATTATCAACATTAGTTTATCAACATTAGTTCATGTTGATAAAGCCCTTGGCATAGTTGCCTAGTATCTGATAAATATTTGATGGAGACTAGTATTAAGCCAGCCATAAATAATGCCTACCAATCTGCATAGCTCAGGCTAAAAAACATCAGAGTAGTGGCACAACAAAGTGGCTGTAGGAGTCAAAGAAACAAACTCAAGGTTGCTTAGCTTCATAGTTCCTGTTCTTTGGGGAAATTTGTTGCCCAAGAAATTATGATGGGAGTTGAGCACAGACAGGAAAGGTGTTTTTTAACTTGGGTTAAAAACCCAAGGTTGTTGTTTAACTAACAACACTGTTAGATGTTGAGCACACATTCTCTAGGCCAAAACAAGTCTTACTTTACTTCAACTCTAGCTTTATTTTCTGCCTCATTCTATACGTGTTCTGTGTCTATATTTTTATTACTCAATTTACCTGGAAGAAAGTTAGCATACTCTACACATGGTTACATACCTGGCTTTTGACTTAAGAATGTACTTAGATGGTGACTGCAGGTAAAAGTGTAGAGAGCATCCCTACTCAGGTTCCAGGTGTAGGAAATGTTGTGCAGGTGAGCCATAATTCATTCACCTGGTTTCCATAGATAGACAGTTCAATTTTTTCCAAGCAGAGCTTTCATGAGTAGCCCTTGCACCCATAAACACACATCCTCAATGCCTATTTAAATTGAGAAAATATATGTGTGTTTTAGCACTGAAGGTTACATGCTAAACCTTCATCACTGGACATGATGATGGTAAGTATCATTTTTTTTTTGTTGTTCGTTGAACTATCCATTCCTCTGGCTCCAATGAAATTAAAATTCATGTCCTGTGGATACTGATGGCTTCTAACAAGTTGGAGATGGGATTATTTTCCTCACTCAGATAGCAGCAGGAATCTTTGGAAACGCCTCTTTGTCTTTATAACCACTTTACAAACTGGACTCAAAATGAGACCCACATATGTGATTCTCAACCAAACATTTTTAACCAAGTCCTTGGTACTTTTCCAAACCAATCTTTTTACAGGCAAGAATTCAAATGATTAGGTATATTCTAGACCATACATTAACGCTAACTAGGAGCTACCCATTAAGTGATAATATCTTCTTCTGTTGCCAGAGTATTTAGAATTAGAAAATGATTAAAGTGTACAGGGTGGATGTACAGGGAAACTGGGGCATCCAGAACACTCTTTAGTTTGAGGGGTTCAAGCCTACCGAGCATTAGAGACTGCACCTTCTTTCCACACTTCCTTATGACCCCTGTGCCAGGGGACCCTACATCTCTGGTGATGGATGAACCTGCCTTTTCTCATATCCAGACATCACAAGCCCCTAATGCTACCAGGACAAGAGCACCTCTTTGTCATTTGGCCAAATGGTTCCTATTAGGAGCTAATGGCCAAGTCTTAGGCCTGGAGTTTACTCCTTACCGTCACGCTAACTCACCTTGCCACTTTGAATGTATTACTTTTTCCGTAATCTCAGTTTGTCCATTGGTAAAAGAAGAAAGAATATTTGCAATCATCAAATAATAATTGCACTTTGCCTGGAGAATTCCCAATGAAGTGAGAAGTCATGATTAGCATACATACCAGGGCTATACAGTTAATGTTAATTATCTCATGTATTTCTCACTAGAGCTCGGGGTGGAACACATTACTGAACCCTCTGTTTACAGCTGTGGAAACTAAGGCTCAGAGAAATTAACTAATTTTCCCAAAGGTATCAGAAAAACTCAGTTGCGAAGCCAGGGTTCAAACTTGACTTTAAAGACCGTTCTTTCCACAAGTTCAACTAGATTTTATTTAGTAGGATCCAGAATACATAGTTCTGCACATTTATCTTATGTCCAAAGTCCTCTGAGAACATATGCCTAAAAGACTCGCTCTGACAGGAATTACCAGTAATGTCGCAGTCGGTGGACAATATTTTTTAACTACCCTTTACGTCCTATCAAGAATAATGGCAATAACATTTTGCAGTCTGGACTCTCTTTCAGCTTCTCAAAGTATTACCCATATCTACTAATACATTTTATTCTCACAAAAATGCTATGATTCCCTGGAGATGAGGTCAAAGAATTTGCTTAGTCAATTATAAAATTCCTGACTTTTTAACCAGTGAAATTTGTTTTGGGAGGAAGAGTGTGTATTTATCCCTATGTGATTTAATTACTTTGTTGGATATTTTTAGGCAAAAGAATAAGTGTTTGTTGTAACAAACCGAACAGGACAGATCTGTTTTTGAGATTAATTACCTTCTTTCTTCTTTCAATTTCACCCTCCCAAAGCTCTCTGTGATAATGTATTGGTGTTTAACCTTCCATTCCAGGCTATGGACATCCATGGTTTCAAAGATAATATCATTGACTGAATCATGTAGTAAAAGGCACTTCTCCCAGGATAACTTCTACAATTTTGAGCACAGGAGTCCATCTGACAGTCCCTCACTAACCTACTTCTTAAGGCTGCTTCTTCCACCCCTAGTGACCCCATGCCTGAATCCCCCTTCCTAGCTATAGGCCTCCCAGCCTGACCATTTACAAACGAAGTTCTCTGGACTAATTGGCACTGGCTGAGCTTGGTGTGTTCCCAGTTTGTCACCCACTTGACACAGTAACTGTTCATCCTAGTACATAAAAACTGTGAGCCAAACCCACTCTGCCACCTCAGTCAACTGCCCATCAACTTCCCCTGAGGGTATTTTATGATCTTTAAGGAGGACTTTATGAGAACTTTAAGTTGGGAGTGAAGTCTGGGTACACACAGTGCTCCAATATGAATGCAGCACATCTTCCACTAATCCCTTCCTGCCATTCTTCTGACAGTGTATGAGTGTCTCTTGGGCTCTGTCCTAAAATTGTTTTCCAATCATTTAACTTACACTCACATCACATCAATTTTGACATCATAATGTGATATGCATCGATTTGAGGCTGCCATAAGGATGAGCTCATAACTATATCAAAACCTCTGTTGAGTAAATAAAGACCTGATTTTGAATGCGGGGAATGATGGAGGATGGAAAAATCACGGAAAGAGACCAGAAACAATACAAGCTCAGTAGGGAAATTTTAGACATCAAACATTTTTTTAAAACACAAAATACCAAAGGTCACTAGTCTCCCACATCAAATACACAGACAATTTTTTTAAACAAATCCATTTCAGTCTGAGTCTAGAAACAAGTCTAAAATATGTGACTTTGTAAAGAAGATACTAGGATAATTTTAAATTCGTTGTTTTTCAAAAACAAAGGACGGACCGTTTGAAATGTCAGACGAGGAAGGCAATGAAGAAGGGCACGATTTTCTTCTCTGTCCACATTCAGCACATGCACTTCAACTTATCCAGAGATGTTGACCTCTGATTCAATGATCCTGAAGTACAAAATGGCAGAATCATACTCATTTGCAGACCTAAGATGCCACCAGAGGGGCAAAGCAGGCTGCAAAATGCGGCTTCGCTCCAGTTTTGAAAAAGACTCACAGCCCCCTTTATACTCAGTTAAGGCTGACGAGAACCCCCTACTTTACTCAAGATGCCACTTCTGCGTTTATCTCCACAAGACTTCAACGAGGGAGCGCGGTGTGGCCAAAGGTGGGTGCAATCAGCATGAAACGTTCCTTCACCGCATCATCCTGTCTGAAGAAGGCGGGTCGAGACAGAAGGTTTTCGGGCTGAGTTCCCGCCGACCTTAACTGGAATAACTTGCTCTCTTTCACATCTGCAGCTGTGTCCTCCTCAGGGAGTTGTCCAACTAAATGTGATTTTAAACATCTGTCAGCTAAATCAGAACTCCAAATTTAGCACTCGGGAACATTATGTGGATTTGTGATGCTTGCTGGAGAACACTGGATCCCTAAACCAAGCTCACGTGACACAGCCAGGGGCGGGCGGGGGCAGGGGAGGTACTCTGGTCGGTAATTTCAATCTATGACACATTTAATTTGCCTGCACATTTAGGAACGTCATGTAAAAGGAAAGAGTGACCATTTCCCTGCAAACCGCTTTGCGAATTGCTGCAAGAGCAATAGCCAAAAGCAGAAGTCTTTACATTGGGAACATGGACTGTATTCCAATCGAATCATTGCCTGGAATTAAAAATAAAAAATAAAAAAAAATCCCAATGGGCTCATTTGGTCTGAATTTCCTGAAACTGTGTTCTCTGCCTTGCGCTGTCTTTCTGGTCCCGCTGTAACTTTGCTCCACTGAACCCATCCAGGAGGAGGAGTTCTGCATATAGTCATGAATCCGAGTCCCATGGTGGGAGACATCATTATGAGACACTCACCCTGTCCCTCCATTGAATGATGTTTCTGAAGGCCTTTACTCAAAGATTCTCTTTACTGAGCTAATACTCCTGGGTGATTGGCAAGGAATCCTTAGTGTGCATGGTGGGTTTACCCATGTTATCAGTTCCTGAGATTATGATGTCCTTGAAAGTAGACACAGGGAGGAATATCCTTGCGGTTCAGTGTGGGTTTCCGACAGATGACTTACCACAGCAAACCAAAGCCTGCGAATTTGCCCTACTTCGGTTAGCACAAAAGCTCATAGCCTCCAATGCGCACGTCTCCATTAAGCCTTCCCTAGTTCTTCGTAGTTAGTTATCCTCTCCTCTGAGCTCCCAAGACAGCCTCTGTGTGGCTCTCATCTGGTATTAATGTCTGGTGTTGTTAGGGAGTGTCTCCAAATGCCACTGTGAACTCTGTGGTGTTTGATTTGAGCTGTAGCCCCAAGATTAGGACAGATTGTCCCCAATTGACATTTTATAGATAGTGAACAAATGCCCGAGGGACTGGCACTAGTTTGAAAAGCATAAGAATATCCCATCAAAAGGCAAGGAAAGGTGGTTCAGGCACAGAGTTGATGACCTTAGGAGAACTCTTACCAGGGTACCTTGGATAATCCATACATGGATCGTGCCTGTAGGTAGGCAACGGACCCAGCATACATGTCCCTTGCCGCTGGAGAGAGGGCAGTCCTCTTGGAGGTTCCAAACCCCAGGACAGAGAGGGTAGCCGGGAGCTAGGACACAGGGAGAGCAGTGCCATCTAAATGGGGCCGTGGAGGGGACTGAGCAAGGAGGGGCTTCTGCCTCAAGATACCTTCTTTCTGACACCTGAAATTAGAATAGTCCTAGAAGGCATGGTAAATCTGCCCTCTATTCATCGCACCTCTGGTACAACATACTTACCTTGGGAACCCACCTAACATAAGAGTTAAGACCAAAAACTATAGCACCACACAGGTCAGGGTTCAAAGTCTTGTCCATAATTCACTTAGTGTATTATCCTGGGGAAATTACTAAAGATCTCTGAGGTAACTTGTTAGGTAGTTGAAGGGATTAAATGAGCCGGTGTGAGTAGAGAACCTGGTGCCGAGCACGTGTTCAGCATCATCAATTTTATCATCATTACTTTAGTTAATTTGGACTCTTTTGTTGGTAAGTGATAAAAATGAACCAAAACTGGCTTTAAAATACAGGTGCGTCTCACAGAAACTAAGAGAGGGAATGTACCTGGGCCTCAGAGAGGTCCCGTCACCCCTGCCCTTCTCTGGCATTAGATCAGCTGTCCTCTCTTGGCTTCTCTTTTCGGGCCCACATAATTGTTGCAGAAAATCCACCTTTGAACTCCAAGCTGACACAGTGCAGGTTCAGCTACCCCCAAAAAGAATAATACAAGTCCTTTTCTTGGCCTTATTTTCACATTTCTGGGGAAAGGCTGAGATCAACTCGCCTTGAATCTGGTGCTAGTCCAGCTTATTCAGCTGTGGCAGGGGTCAGGCGCAGGTGAGGCGGGGTCCCAGGTACACTAGGGCCCCCTGCACTCGGGGCCCCTTCACTGGGGAGGAGGCTGGCAGTGAGGGAGAGCAGGTGGGTGTGGGGAGGTGGGGAGAAATCACCATGACACAGGCAGATGCTGCAAAAGATACCTTCCAAATACTATGAGGGTGAAAATGGGACATTTAGAAATGTAGGAAAAAAATGTGTGAAATGTCTGCATGAAAAAAATCATTGCGTGTATGTTATAATCATAACTCTAGTCACTTATGAAGGTAAAGATTTATAGGGAACACAAAGATATTGTTTTTATGTTATGGTGATGATTTTTTAATGGCCCTTGATTTATTAACAAAACTTTGTTTAATGTGGAAAGCTCCTACAGGGATTAATCACCCTTGAGCCTTTGTCATCTAACACCTAAGCAAGGATTAGTTGACAACTGGCCGAGAGCCAGGCCCCAGGGGACAGGCCCAGGCCCGGAGGAGCGGAGGGTGGGAGCGGGAAAGTGCCAAGAGCACTGGAGGCAGGCTTCTCGTTTCTGAACGGTGGATGGATACTCCCAGCCTCTTTTCCCAGAAAGGCGGCTAAGCTGGCTCAGAATTCTGAGGCCTCCACAGAATTTTCACAGAACATCAGTAAATTCCAGGCCAGAGACAGGGCAACTACCAGAAAACTCCTTTGGTCATAAAAAGGCATTGGGAACATTGCAAAAGGGCGATGCACGGGTTCCACAGTGAAGCTGTTGCCAACTTCCAAAGGCCCTACAGACATCTTATAGAAACGGCAGCCTCTCAGCCCATTGGCCTCAACCCCAGTTCCACACAGGGACACAGTGAGGATAACCTGGGAAGTCTTTCCTTTTTTAATCCTCACCCAAGGATATGTTTCTTGACTTTTGAGAGAGAGAGAGAGAGAGAGAGAGGGGAGAGAGAGAGAGAGAGGAACATCCATTGGCTGTCTCCCCTACATGCCTGACAGGGGATTGAACCTGCACCCTAGGTGTGTGCTCTGGGGTGAACCCACAACCTTTTTGGTGTATGAGACAATGCTTCAACCCACTGAACCACCCAGCCAGGGCAGCCCGGGAAGTCTTTCCATTTGGGCTCTGGCATCCTGCTTCTACTAGCCTGAATGTCAATGTGCTGCTGCTTCTAGCATTTCCCTTAGGGATTGGTTAGGACAGATGGTCACTGTCAAGTTAAAGCCAAAGACTTATGAAGCAACTTCGAGAGCACTGAGAGCTGAACGCCTTCCCTGGGGACAGAGCCCTGAGACTCTGGCCAGGACAGTGACTGAGGCTCTGAAATGCAGTGGGTAAATCACACGCACAGCCTGAGCTGCAAAGTAGAAACTGTGGTTTTGAAATGGCTCAAGATGGCGGCCCTGAGACATTGCCCAAATATTTCCTCAAACACTTCTTTCATCTTCAACGAAGCTATATAACTAACACCAAAGCTTCAGAAAAATTCACTATAACCGAAGGGCTTTGAGTGAGTGTTCGAGGCCCAGGCGTTAGGAAACCCTGAGCTTTAGTACCAGCGACCCTTCCTTTGTGTGCCATGACTATTGTCCTAACAAAAACCCTTAAAATTGCCAACCTGGGCAGTTTTGGCAGTGCTTACCTATAGCCTCAGGCCACTGTGTCCCGTGGAGAGTGGACCTACAAAGTTATTCGTATAAATCAATTACAAAATAATATTCATTAAGGTAGTTGATTGAGAACCTACTATGTGCCCAGCAGTGTGTCAGGAGCTGAGTATAAAATGATGACTAAGATTCAGTCTTGCGTATCTGCAGTCCAGGAAGGGAAAAAAGATATCTAAAGAAGCAATGACAACACAGGATAATAAATGCATGGAGGATTAACTGGGTACTTGGTACACCTGAGAGAAAATTAATATTGATACTGAAGGATCAGAGAAAGTTTCCTAATGTCAAGACTAGTCCTCCAAAGTCCTACAGGAAGTAGAGAACTTGGGCAGATGAAGATGAGGATGAAAGCTGCAGTGATTAGACCCTTCAGCAATAGCCTCTGGCCCACCTCACATCATGACGCCCAGCAACGAGTCGAATTGGCAAAGGTAGCACAAGTCCATATGCTCCTGTGGCGAGTTGGATGGTGTGAGGAGTTGGACGCACATAGGTAAAAACAAAGGCTTTCCTTCCTCCAGGATTATTGTAAAATCTGACTTTCCAATTGGCAGCTAAGAGGACTGGCTGAACTTTCTGTTCAGAACAAGTTAGTCATCTAAATAGTTTACCGAGTACTTAGAGTGCCTACTGTGTGCCAGGTACCTGGGGGTGAATGATAAAAAAGATGCCACATGCCCTAGCTGGGTGGTTCAGTTGGTTGAAGTGTTGTCCCGTACACCAAAGGGTGAGAGTTGGATCTTCGGTCGGGGTGTGTACGAGGCAGGGAGGGGAGCAACTTATTGATGTTTATGTTTCATATTGATGTTTCTCTCCCCTCCTTCTCTCTCCCCCTCTACCATCCTCTCCATCTTAAAGCAATAAACATGTCCTCGGGTGTGGATTTAAGGGAAAAAAAATATACCACAGGGCAGAGAGAGGAGAGATGGGACAGGGTCGGGGTGGAAGAGAGAAGAAAGGGAAAAGCTATCGAGCAGGCAAGGTGACCCCAACCGCTTTCTGGAGGTGTAAGCTTACCAGCTGATTTTTATCTGCTGTTTGGTGACCAGCAACTTCATCTCTGCTAAGATGAACAGGAATGGATACACTTGGCAGAAGGGGTTCAATTCAACACAACAAACCATTTCTTGCCAGTTGTCTCTGACATGCTTCGAATGTGGGATTAATGCTCTGTGGGAAGACACAGCGTTGGCAGAGGTTGGTAGGCAAGGACAGCGTTGAGATGGCTCAATCGGATTTCTCCCTGGCCTGTGCCTGAGATTTGACAGAGCTTAGCTGAAAAACGGAGTGCAGCGGTCTTCGAAGGGGTTTCAGAGATTTCAGTTTCATGGGCATCTGTCCTAACGCAGAGCAAAGTCACAAGGAAATGTCAAATACAAAAATGTGTTGCTTCAGCTTTGTGTGTGTGTGCACATGCATGTGTGTGCATGTGTGCGCACACGTGTGGTGTTTGTAGTCTGTGGTTTTTGCAGAACATCAGTTCTCTGTCCATTCTGGCCTGATTCAAAAATAAAGAGAAGAGTGTTGGGAGATGGGGTATGAAAAAAGGTGATGGGATTAAGTAGTACTAAAGGGTAGCTACAAACAGGCACAGGGGTCTAAGGTAAAGCAAAGGGGATAGAGGTAACGATGCCATAATAATGATGGAAGGTGCCAGATGGGCACTGGAATGATCACAGAACACTTTGTAACCTATATGAATGTCTATCTGCTGTGCTAATACAAAACAGTGTTGAATGCAAACTATAATTGAAAAATAAAATGAAAAAAAGTAAAAGGGAGATGTTTATTGGGTACTTACACACATACCTAATTCATTCTCTATTCTCTGGAACCCCTCATTTACAGAATTTTAGAGCTGAGGAGGGAATAGAAATTAAATGAGAACCTGTCTATTGGGATGCTAAGCATGTTCTTGGCATATTTTATCAGTGGTAACAAAAGTAAAACAATTGTTTCAAATTCCCCATTTTGCACATAAGGAAACGGGGGGATGTAAAGAGTTCAAATGAATTGTTCAAAGTCCCATGACTGCTCATTTCTTTGTGTATAAGTTCATGCAAATATCGCTGAGTGCCTGTCTTACACCAGGCATTGTGCATTGGACACTGGCAAAGCCCAGTAGTAGAAAGCAGTTTTCTGGACTGCCAGCACAGTGCTCTCCCTTTAAATTCTGGAATTTACTTTTTAGGTATCTATCCAAGTTAGAGGCATCAACTTCCTCTCATCTTCATGAGGTTCTGGAAGAGTGATCTAATTTCTCAATGATGATCGGTATCTTCCCCCTGAATGTGCAAGCATTTTGATCAATGGCAAAATATAGAGGAAATATTTTTAACCTCAAAAGATAAACCTCATGCGAATTTTAGGTTTACAGCTTTTATAAGAATCAAGGTTGGCGAAATGAAGCAAACTGTACAAGTTCAGGTGCCATTTGCTATATTATTCTATTAGATTACAGTAATCTAATAGATAACAAGATAACAAACTTGCATTTCTCTTTCACTAATTAAGTTTTTAGGATGACGATCTCAGGCTATTAAGGTTTGGGTTAACTAAGTTATCTGTGGATCGCTCCCAGGGAACTTGAAATCAGAGGACACAAATGAGTCGTCCCAGGCAAATCCAGCCTCTGGTTACAGTATTTGGTTTGGCTTGCAGAGTGTTGGCCTACTCAAGAGTTTTAAAATGTTTGAATTACTCCACAACATTAAAAATCAGGAGGTTACTATATAAAAATAAAGATTATAGCTTGTGCAAAATCATAAATTTCTGAGACACTGAGCCATTCCTTACTCACCATCAGCATGAATTGATTAGAGCTCTGGACAGGGCAGCCTTTTAAGTCACGGCAGATACCCACACGGTCCACTTCTCCTGCTGCTGTCCTCTCTACCTTATGCTTCACTCGCTTCTTTTACGTACCAGACCCTGCAGGCATTTGTGTTCATGGCCTTTGCTATATATCAGGGGTCAAAATCTTTACAACGCTGGGGAGGCTTCCGACCAATTTTCTCCTGGTGCTGGGTGCAAAATGGTCTTGGTGATCAGTAAGGTTAGAGTAAAAAAATGAATTCATTCCCTAAACTTATGTTATTTTCTATTGTGTTCCAGACGGGGGCTGAGAATGGAGGCGACCTACATAAATAAGGCTTAGCCTCTGCGGCAGCCGCTGGGCTAGCGAGGAAGAGAAACGTGGGATTAGAATAGTTTATCCAAAGGTTATGGTGAGTCATGGTAGCATAAAGGTGGGAGTAACCAATGCTAATAAGGAAAACGTAAGGAATTTTATTGGAGCAAATAACTGAACTGAATCATCGGAACCTAACAAGGAAAATAGGAAGCATTCTAAGGAAAAAGCAGCAGTTTCATGCTCTCAGTTGGTAACCCAGGTGTGGGGGTTTCAAAACATGACTCCCAAATTCTTTGACATTCCTCCCATGGAGGGAGTGGTCTGCGTCCCTGCCCCCTGCTTGAATCTGGGTGGACTTGTATTTTAACTAACAAGGGTAGCGGGGAAGTGACGCTGTACAACTTCAGACGTCAGGGCACGAAAGGGAGTGTTCTTGCTGCTGGGTGGACCCCTCATATTTGGAGCCCTGAGCCACCGTGTGAGCAAATTGCTCGGAGGCTGCCGTGCCATGAGAAAGTCGCACCACATGTCAAGTCATGCGTGGGTGCTCTAGTCGGCAGTCCTAGCCTTTGAGTCATCACAGCCCAGGCACCAGACATGTGACTAAATAATCTGCCGATGATTCCCAACCCGAGGTGTCATGTCACCCCCAAGTATTTAAGTCTTCCCAACTGAGGCCTAGATATTACTGGACAAAAGAGAAATCATATTGGCTGTTCAAATTCCTGAGGCACGGAATGGTTGTTTTAAGCCACTGAATTTTGATGTAATTCATTACATAGAAACAATAACCAGAACTACAGATTATGGAATGGCTAAAAAAGGCAAACAAGACGAGAAGCAACCTGCATATTAGCAACAGTAGGAAACACAGTGCTGCCTTATCTAGGATAGAAGGACAAAGAAAATAATTGGTATTCTCGAGGCTCAGGGTCCATGGTAACCTGGCAAAAGTCAGAACCAAGGCGAGCCTCCCGGAAAGAGGGGAACAATGGGAAAAACACAGCTGGAGCTGAAGACACTACTCAAGGAACAAGAGAAATACTAGGTTTCTCTCTTCTTTCTGTTCTAATAGCTCCTGCTACTGCCTCCCACTGGCCTAACTCAGTCAGAAGCCTAGACTGAAACACAGCCTGCAAGAGTCAGTTCCTTCTAAACACAGAGCAGAGGAATGCAAAAGAAGAAAAGGATCTAAGGAGAACAGTCCCAGGACTCGTAGACTAGATACCGAAGAATGACTAGAAGGTCACGAGACAGATAAGGAGGGATAAAATTTCAGCGGAGGTATGAAGGTGTATACTCATGCTCAGGAAACTTCCAGTAGTTCTCCAGAGTTGGAAGGTACCTTGCATTTGGGGTGGAATAGAATAAGTACATAGTCTCACCCCCCTTGTGTGGACAAGAAAACTGAAGCTCAGTGCTGCAGATTAAATATTAATGTCCCCCCAAAATTCATATATTGACATGCAGTCCCCAGTGGGATGTCATTTAGAGGTGAGGCCTTCGGGAGATGATTAGGTCATGAATTTGGAGCCCTCATAAATGAAATTACTATCCTGATAAAATAGACCCCAGAGAGCTCCCTTTCCCTTCCCGCTATGGGAAGACAGAGACAAGACAACCATTTATGAACCAGGAAGCAGCTCTTCGCCACACAGTGGATCTGCCAACATTGTGATTTTGGACTTCCCAACCTCCAGAACCCTGAGAAATAAAGTTCTGTTGTTTATAAGCCACTTAGTCTGTGGTATTCTATTACAGCAGCCCAAAGGGACTAAGACATTGAGAGAAGATAAGTGTAATGAACATTTGTCATTTGGGGAGTTACCTGGGTCCCAACACCTTATTTGGGAGAACCCGTCTTTGTATATGTCTTGGTGGGAGGTAGGGCATTGCCAACCACTATGAAAGCCGAAGGGGCTGACCCACCTCTGTCAGAGCTGCATGATCCCAATTGGACATCTTTGCCCAGAACTTGGGATCTTAAGTGAGTAACACAAACGGAGAGTTAAAATTTTATTTACAGTAGCAGTGGTAGCATTTTGGGTCCACTATTACTGGCACTGAGTGTGCAGCGGGAGCCTCTGGACCCTACCAGCCTTGACCTTGGCTCTGTGGCCTGATTCACGATTGTTTTCAACTCCTGCTAATTTTCTAAGTGTGATCCTCCAGACTTCCAGTTAATTCTGGGAACCGCCCAATATCTTGCTCACAAATTCCTTTCCTGCTTAATTTAGGTAGAATCAGTTTCTGTTGCTTGAATTCAGACAAATCATAATAAGTAAGAATTTGTGCTCTTAACTGCTCTTTATATTCAATAACACTTAATTTGAGAATACGAGGAAGATATTGAAGTGATAATAAATCCAGACTGAGACACTTGATACATAAATGTGATGTGGATCTCTTTGAACTCACTAATCATGAAGGGATATCACTTAAGAAGGAAAAAGATTAAACCATCAGCTAACGTTTATTAAGCAATATAATAATTTCCTATGGCTGCTGTAAAAAAAAAAAAAAGTACCACAAACTTAGTGGCTTAAAACAACACTAATGTATTATCTTAGAGTTCTAGAGGTCAGATATCTGAAATGGGTCCCACTGGGCTATCATCGAGGTGTCAATATGGCTCCGTTTCTTTCTTTTTCTATATATATTTTATTTATTTATTTGTAGGCAGAGGGGAAGGGGGGGAGAAAGAGTGGGAAGTGTGGTTTCCTCTCGTACACCTCCCCTACCGGGGACCTGTCCCACAACCCAGGTATGTGCCCTGACTGGGAATCGAACCAGGAACCCTTTGGTTCGCAGGCTGGCACTCAATCTACTGAGCCACACCAGCCAGGGCCTGTGTTTCTTTCTTGAGTTTCTAGATGAGAATCTGCTGTCTTGCCTTTTGCAGCTTCCAGAAGCTGCCTGCATTCCTTGCCTAATAGCCCCTTCCATTTACAAAGTCAGCAAGGGCAGGTTGAGTGTTCTCCTATCACATCACTCTGACAGTGACTCTTCTGCCTCCCTCTTCCACATTTAAAGAGCTTGTGATTATAGTGGGCCCACACTCATAACCAGGATGCTCTTCTTATTTTAAGGTCACCTGATTAGCGATCTTAATCCCATCTGCAACTTCAATTCCTCCTTGTCATGTAATAGAATATACTCTTAGATTCCAAGGATTAAGATGTAAACATCTTCAGGGAGCCAAAAATTCTGCCCACCACAAGTATTTATTGTAATGGTTAATTTTATGGTCAACTTGACTGGGCTAAAGGATGCCCAGATAGTTGGCAAAACATTAGCATCCTCTGGAGAACGCTAATACTCTTATTATGTACCAAGCTGTAACATACTTCACTTAATAATTTTGCTAATGGTGCTTTCCTGGGCCATGTAGTAGGCTTTGTGTCCAAAGCCCCAGGTATTAATAAAAAGTGTTTTGTAGGCCATTGTTCTCTCTGCATATATTTCCCTCAGTGACTGCAGGGAGAGGAGGATAATTAAGAGTAAGATTGAGCCCTGATTAGTGTGGCTCAGTTGTTTGGGTATTGTCCCCCAAAGCAAAAGGTCCTCAGTTCAATTCCCAGTCAAGGTACATGCCTGGGTTGCTGGTTCGGTCTCCAGTCGGGGCACATAAAAGAGGCAACCAATCGATGTTTCTCTCTCACATCAATGTTTCTCTCCCTCTCCTTCTCCCTCCCTTCCCCTCTCTCTAAAAAATAAAAAATATATTTAGGGAAAAATGAAAGAATAAGTTTGAGGTGTTCTTATCTCCCTGACCCCAAACCATCTCAATCCCACCATAATTTGCAATAAAACAACAGAAATGACAGTTATTTGAGTCAACTACTTATCATTTTTGCCTAATTACCAGAGAGTAAAATAAGAGTTGACCAAAACACATGTCAGATTAGCTTGTGTGAGCTTTATTTGATTACGACGGCCGGTAACCTCCATTCCGCACCCTAACCTTCATGGCTGGTTACACATGTAAAATGGTTGTCTGCTCACAACTTAAAAACATTAGTGGGTACACCGGGTGTTGGAGACATGGTAAATTACCCAATGCCTGATTTCCTGCCATAAGGAATGGTTTAAGCTGTCATTGCTATTTTAGGGAGTCTAACTGTATCCCTACTATCTTTGCTTCCAACATCCTAACCCTGAGAGGGGTGGCAGGGGGGTGGGAGGGGAGGGAAGAAGGGGAAAAATGGGATTTATAAAAACATGATAAAATCTGTTATATTACCTACATTACACTCTGGACACATTAAAAAAGGGGGAAAAAATACCACCCTCAATTCAGAGCAATTGCTGCAAATTATATGTCCTGGATTATATGGCAGTATTCCTGGTGGGAAAGCCAGAATTAGTGAAGGATGGATTTTAGCATGTCCTATGTGTTTATTTATGGTGCAGCACATCATCAAACAACACTTCACAGGCTCTCAGCTGGCAAACTGGAGGGCTTTGAAGAGAAATAATGAGCTGAGAGGTTCATGACGTGCTATTAAAAAGTTTGTGATTGGATTTGGAAAATCAGATGGGTCTCCAAGGAAAGAGACCATTTCTGAGCCGTTGCACGTAGAATATTTTTGAGCCCCAGAGCAGATATTTATGGGAAGGGAGAGTTGTTTTTGTCTCAAATCCAGGTTCCGGCTCTGATGTGCAGAGGGGAAGCCACTTTGCATTGCAGACCTGAAGTCCTGGAATAGCCATGATGTCACTTTTTTCTACAGATCGGCTACCACTGCACAGAGGCATGCTATTAGCTCTGTGATGTTTTAGCTTAATTCTCCCATATGTGAGTTGCAATTCCAGCCAAAACAAAGTCGGCAGGGGATTTTACAGCCACTGAATCACTCAAGGTGCTGCAGGCTCAGTGAGATTGGGGAGATCAGATCAGGACACGTGATTATGAAAAAAAAAAAAAAAAAGACAAAGAGAAAGAAAAGGCATCAGGACTGTGGGATATGGAGTTGCCTGACTTGACAGTGTGATTTCCAAATCAAGGCTTTGATCTTCCAATCAGTGATTTGACGTGCGGGGTGTTCGTTCACCTTTGAGATTTTCAGTGCTTTTCTGGCATATGTGATGGAAGAAAGCACCCTCTTCTGGGTGGTAAACCATGGAATTCCTGTCACAAAATTAGAAAGAAGACATTTTAGGATATGAGATCATAAAAGAGGATAGTATTTGAAAAGGAGAAAAAATTACACACACAATAACATAACTAGGGAAACACAAGGATAAATTTGTGGTGAAGCCATTTTCCCATTGCAGATGACACTTTAACCCCATAAATCCCAGAGTCCTCCCGCATACACACAACAGGAAAAGGTGGCTCTGCCGCTGCCATCACCATGAAGCCAGGCTGGAGTGCAGGCTGAAGGAGGAAGGTCTAGAAGCCCGGGGTCAGTGCTCAGCTCCCAAGCTCACAGAGCATGACCCCCAAACCCTTCACTTGAGATCATTCTGTGACTCATTCTCTTCTCCCCATCAGCAGCATAATCACATAAATGCATAACTCTCAGAAGCTTTCGAATTGAATGAACAATGGGGCAAAGCAATCCCACCATGAAAGATGATTTGTGATCATTAGGGGAAGAAAGGGGGGTTGGGCAAACTGTTACGCTAATCAAAGCAATAACTGTTGTTTCTTCTTCAGCTTTCTTCACAAAAGTCACATGGATTATGGTACATTTTCAAGCCTGCTGCAGCCAAATTCTGAGATGTGCAAATATTTGTTTCATATGGGCATAGCTCTTTTTTTTCGTTTTTTTTTTCTTTCTTTCTTTCACTGTGGGAAAATGAACTTATTCTCAGTCACCCCTGACATCTGACCACTCAACCGATCACGAGGACACTGCGGTAAACCACAGCTCAACTTGAAATTATCTCTTTTAGGCACGGTTCCTGTACTTTGGATGGCACCGTCCCTGACTACCCGGCTTCAGCTCTCCTCTGCAGGAGTTGCATTTTTGCTTTCCTCCATCTACTCAAAGCAAAAGGTCTTGCTTTTCAACTGGGCCTATCCTCAAAATAAGCTGAATGCAAAAACTGACACCAGTTTTCCCAGCCAAAGCCCCCAAAGTGGCCCTAAAATACGCTGTGTCCTCCTTGTAAAAGGGTGCGGCTCATGAAAACTTTAAACATCCTGGAAAAGAAACGAGAAAAAAAAAAAGCTAACTCGCCTGATTAACATCAGAATGATCCAGCAGGGTTTATACATATTCCTTCTGTTTCAATCATCTTGTTTTTTGTAGCTGTTTTACACCTCCAGCATCCTGCCATCTGCCCACTTTAAAGCAACGCAGCAAAGCATTCCAAAAACAATGGCTGGAAGGAAATAATTGAATAAACCCAAGAGAGATCCACTTTTCTGAGCCCTCCTGGTTACTGCTTCACTCCCTGGAGGGAATAGAGTGTGGTGTGGCCCTGAGGTGCCTTCTATGGGGGCTCGACCTTCCTACCCTTGCCCCTGTCAAGCCATCAGGCTAACGAGAGGGAACTCGCTGTACAGATCTGGCTGCCCTCTGGGCTGAGGAAGGAGGAGGAGGAGGGGTGGGCGGCTCCCTGGGCGGTTATGTCCTACTCAGATCTGGGGTGTGTCATTGCAGTGTAGGTCAGCATTTGCTGGACAAGTTAAGGCGAGCTGGAAGCATGTGGACCCCAGACCGGGCCCAGTTTCCCTTCACTCTCTTTCTGCCCAAAACAAGTTAGCTGACCCAAAGAACATGGTAAAGCAGAAAGAAAGCAGTCTTTCCATTTTGCTCACAAATGCTGGGGAAATCTCAAGCTTAGCAAAGGCTTTATCAGTCCTGGGGGTGGGCCAATGAGCAGGCCGAAACTCAGCTGGCCAGGCCAAACGCAGCTGCTGGCTGTTCACGCTTCCCAGAGGGACTTTTCCTCAACCCCTGATTTAGACAGCGCGGTGGATGCGTAATGTGCACGTAGCTGCCTAGGGTGATCGGAGAAACAAAATGACTTTCAATTATGGAGCAGTTTCAGGTGGAGACAGAGAACGCAGAAAAGGTTTTCTTTCCAACGGCAGAATGAGGTGCCGGTGAAAGAGCTGCTGGCCTTGCAGAGAGATTATTACTTTAAAGGGACACGGGCAAATTGCTTTCGGCGGAACATTTAGGCTTGGTTACCTGCCTTTCCCCTACAGTTACGGATAAAAATATTATGTGAATTGGATGTTTCTTGTGAATGAAAACATCGATGCCCTGATTCAGGGAAACAAGTATTGCCACGTTAATGCTGAGCAGGTAGAAAGGAGGAATAGGACTCACCCTTCGCCTTGGGGGCAGTGCAAGAAATGTTCACAAAGGAGCGCCATGCCGCTGATCGTCAACAGCCCCCCGGACTGCGCCTGCTCCGAATGGAACTCAAGACTCCCAAATCCCGGTGTCTGATTAATTGTCTTTTGAGTAAAACAATGAAAATAAAATGGATTGGCAAAGGGTTTTACTGCAGGCCAAAAAGTTCAGAAAGCAAACAGAGCCTCAAGGAGAGTGGGATTTTCTTTAATTAGGCTGACGTCAAATGCCGCAGTGAAAATCTCGTCAATGTGAAATTATCATTTGCACAGTAGGTACATTTGTCATTTCTCATCATGCAGGTTAAATTAAAATTTAGTGAGTATCCCTATGTTCCTGGAACTATGCATGGTATTTGCCCAAAAATTATTTGATTTAACCCCCGTGAGAACCTGGTGGGTCATATAACATTATCATTATTTTCCTGATGAAACTTAACCTGAGTAAAATCCTATTTGATGGGTATGCGGTAGAACAGGGATTCAAATCTAGATTTCTTAACTCCCATGTTTAAGAGCCACTCAACATCCCCCCTTTTTTTTCTCTCTCTATATTTTTTATTTTTCCATTACTGTTGACAGTCAGCATTATTCTGTAGCAGTTGCAGAGGTACCACATAGTAGTTGGAAGATCATGTCCTTACAGAGTGGTCCCCAACTGCCTTTTTTCTTTTTCTTTTTTTTAAATTTTATTTATTTCGTTTTAGAGAAAGGGGAAGGGAGAGAGAAGCATCGATGTGAGAGAGAATAGTCGATCAGTTGCCTCTTGTACACACCCTGTCCGGGGATAAAACCACAGCCCGGGTATGTGCCTTGACCGGGAATGGAACTGGGGAACGTGAGTTTTACAGAGCTGCACCCAACCAGCTGAACCACGCCAGGCAGGGCTCAGCTACCTTTTTTCAATAGCATCTTATTTTGTGTATTTATATCTAGGTCGACTGTTATAAAGTGTAAATTTATGGATGAGAAAAATCATGAGCTAAAATAGAGGTTCCTTCGCATTACCTACTTGCAACTTTTTTTGCCTAAATATGAAGGTAGTGGGTTTGGTAACGAAATCTTAATTAAATAGTGCATACATTTATATGTAAACTCTCTGTGAGGAAAACATTATACAACCTGATTAAAATCTGGTCTGGTATTTGAAAGGCATTGCAATGTCCAGGTATAAAATAGTTTGGATATTATAACAGGGAAATACTGACTTAAAAAGTTGGAAATTTAAAGATGTTAGCAAATAGGTGATTCAGTGCTAAATGCATCTTGACAAAGCAGAAAGAAAGAAGTTAATTTAGTTAGCATTTTAGTCAAAGGGAGTGGATACCAACCACCCCTAAAATAAAGGAAAAAGACATGGTGTGATTTTTTTTCTCTCTTTTTCACCTTTTTTGTTTGACAAAGATATGGGATAGGAGAAATAAGTTAAAAGTGCTAGAAATAAAGATGAAAAATGGATGGCACCTGCCCTCAAGGGTCTCTTGGTCTAGAAATGGTAACTGACAAGGAAACAAGACACAACACTAGATGGAAAAGTAGGAAAATATATGTAAGGTAGAGAAACCGCACAGAGGAGGAAGTGATTGCCTAGAGAGAGAAAAACAGGAAAATCCGGAAAGGAGGAAAATTTGAGCTGAAATTTAAAGGCTTTGACCAAGTGGGTAATAGAAGAAAAAAGAAAGTCTGTACAAAGGCACAGAGGATGAAATGAGGTGACATTTGGGGCCTAGAAGGAATCTGATATTGCTGGGCAGCGGCGGGGTGGGGCTTAGTGTGGAGAGATGAACTGATGTAGTAGTTAGGGGGTGAAGCTTGGAGGTTGCCATAGGTTTGAAAAGCAGATTTCAGTTTCCAAAAAGTTACTCTTCGGGTGGTGTCAAGAATGAATGGTTATTCATCTGATCAACAAAATGAAAAACTGGTTGTTTCAAAAAAGTAATTAAATAGACAAACTCTTGGCATGATTGATTTTTTTTTAAGAGACAGAAATAAACAGTACTAGATATGAAAAGGGACATTGAAACAGAAAAAGTAAATATTTAAAAATCATAAGAGAATCATATGAACAACTTTAGGCCAATATATCTGAAACCTTAGATACACTAGATAATTTTTAGAAAGCATAAGTTATGGAAATTAACTGGAGAAGAAATTGACACTAAATAAGCAGTAAGGGGGTGGGGATTGACACAATAGTTTTAAATATACCACAAATAGTACTCACTCCAGAAGACTTTGTGGGCAATTTTTTCCAAAAATTCAAGGAAGAAATAATAACCACTAACAAATAACTATTGTAGGAAATAGAAAATGAGAGAAACTCCCCAGCATATTTTATAAGGCCATTATAGCCCCGATCAGACAAGGAGAGAGCAAGAATCAATCTCGCATAAGGACAATGATGCAAAAATTCTAAATAAATATTAGCAAGAAATCCAAAGTGAGTGTGTATATAAATATCATATATATCTTTTATGGAATATAAGAATTGTTTAATATTAGAAAATCAATCATATAATTTATCACACTGACATATTATGATAGATAACGGAAAACATTCAGTAAAATTCTGTTCATCATTTTTTTAAAATTTGCCAACTAGTTTGAATCATAGCTCCATGACTTATTAGTTATTAAATTTAATTCAGGTTAAAAAACAATGTAAGCTTTGTTATACAAAGCAAAACAAAGGAAATAGAAGAGAAAAGAGAGTGGAGACAAAGAGAACGAGTTGCTGTGGCAAATCCAGGTTCGAGATGCAGACATCTAAGACTGGAGGGAAGCCCTGACGGCAGAGGCTGAGCAGAGAGTGGATTTCAGCAATAATTAAGAGGAAAGACTGACAGAAGCCGATGATTGACTGGATGTGTGCAGGAGAAGGGTTGAAATGAGAAGATGGGAGTCTATTATTGACTCCCAGCTTTCTGGACTAGGTGATTGTGTGGATGGTAATTCAATTAATCAAAATAGAAAATGTGGTTTGAAGGTTTATCTGAAATTAACAAGGCTCTCTTGCATGAGGAGGCAATACCTATTTAAGAGAGCCAAGTATCAGCCTGAAAAAAAAAAAAAAGGCTTTGCTGCCACATTTCAGTTAGATCAGGAGGGAGAGGGAGACGGACAGAGAAAGAGAGGGAACTATTGGCTTTTGAAGCCTAAACTGAGCCTGTCAGTTTCGCCACTTGAATAAATGTTTACTAAACTAGCCCAAAGCTACCAGCAGTTTACACAGTGTATAAATAAGTAAGGGACTGAGGCTTTTGGACACTCAGAATTGTAGTTACTAAGAAAAAACAAAAGTTATCTTGGAGCTATATAGTAAATCCAGAGTTAAGAAGTGCCTAATGGATGGTAATATTAGTGATAAAAATATATTTTCAACATTGATGTCAGAGCAAAGAGGGAAAGATGTTTCCATTTTCTTAAATCTTGCTTTATCATATATTTTACGTTTTTATAAATAGTTGTTGCATTTTGGATTAAAACTTAAGCTTCTTTACAACCAATGTAATTTTTGTAGAAAATAACGAAATATAATATTTTGGTCCTCAGCGATCACATGCTGGTCGCTTCCAGGATTGCCTTTTTTGTCCCCCTTTATTTCTCCCATTTGCCATCTCAACTTGGTAATATCCATGTATGTTTCACCCATTGTGCTGCAGCTTGAATATGCATCAAAATCTGTAGAAACAAACCAAACTAAATCACCATTTTACTATATATGTGCAAAATGTCAAGAAAGTTAATGACTAAATATTTCTACCCAGCCTAGGAACAGGATATACAGAACTATAGAGCATGGAAGGCCACTCCAAAGCAGTAATGTCCTACTGAAAGCAGCACTGGGCTTCTTCCAAGAAGTTTTGCTAATGCAAGACCAGTCTTCCCCAGAATAGTTGAGAATGATGACGACTTCATTTGGCTTTAAGGAAATTCACCCAGGTGTGAGGTGCGGAGAGAGTCCTGGAAAAGAATGAGCAGCCCATCTAGAGTTTGGGTAATTGTTTCATAACTGACTGGTGCTTAAACTTTAACCTTTGGGACAGCAGACTACAGATGGCATTACCCAGGAACTAAACCCAGATCAGAGGGAGAATGAACTAGAACCCTTTGCCAGGAGCAATCTTCTGCTGATCTGATCCAAGTGGCAAGATCCACAGCAGGACAAAGGAACTTTTGAAAGGGACTTGAAAAGAGTTCAGTTACTCTGCGGTTAACCCATCAAAGACGCCTTCCTGTAACCCAGAGGACGGCAGGCCTCGACATGTGCTGGCCATTTGGAAAACAGATTCATATGGAGTAGATCAAACATTTCAGGAGAGCCCCTGCCCTTGGAAATATAAAGCCTTATGAAAATCATTAAGCAATCCATTGATATTTATTTGCCTACACTGCGCTTCAGCAAAGCAAGCAGGGAGATGAGGATGAGAACCATTGACCCAGTTTCAGAGGCCCCAGTTCAGGAAAGAAGGATTCCCTTACATGCCTGATTTTTAAGAGCCTTTTAAGAAGACATCCTACCACACAGCTGGCATAGGAAGGCTGTCTTGGCTCCCTTTAACTGTGTATTAGGTTAACAACCACCTCAAGCTTCTTAGAAACCTAGAAATCCCCAGGCAGCTAGAGGAATTCCACAGGACTAAGAAAACCCTTGCAATCTCAGAGTTTTAAGCAGAAAAATATTTCCAAACATCCAAATATTTCTCACTCTGTGGCACTTTGTGTAACCCACTCCCGGCCTCATAAAACATGGTGGCTCCACCACATGCCCAGTAATCGGTTCTGCCTACTGAGCCAAAACTCTTCCGTGGCTTGGGTCCAGTGGACCTGGAAATGAACAAGGAGCAAGTTCATGTTTTCACTGTGGGAGTCACCAGGTACACGTGTTCCTTCTAAACCAAAGTGCTCCTACTGTCTGATGCAGGGGACTTGGCTTGCTTTAAAGCTTAAAGAAGGGGTCCCTGAAGATTTGTCAGCCTCCTAGCCTCCACTGCCCTTTTTTTTACTCTGGAGCCAAATTCCCATCACTGGAGAGGGGCTCATCAGAATGTCATGAGTCTTACACTTTGGGTGATGCTTAATGCATAGTCCCTGAGGCTCCTGGAAGTTGAGCTCAACTTCTCCCAGAATATTACAGAGGTTGAAAATCTGTCCTCAAATATTCAACACATATGTTCTGAAATTCATTAAGTTCCAAAATTAAAAAACAAATTGAAAAGATCCAGCCTTGGTTCTTCTACAAAGCACATACTCAGGGAATGTTTGTTGACTGATGAATTTGTTAGCTGATAAATACAAGAAATACAGTTTGTTTTGTACCACATGGCAGTTGAAGTTTCTAGGAAGACATTTGTCCCCAGTTTGTCATTATAAAAGTTTTAGAAAATGAATTACCTAACCCTACCTCTGTTTGGAAAACAACTTTCCTCACAAAGTCTTCCCTATAGTCTCCCCTTTGGCACTTTTTGGGGAAACATCTGTCACTTGGCTTTGAATTGTTAATTAAATTTTTGTCATCTCCTCAACCTCATGGCTCCCAAAGGGAAAAATCCTGTCTAATATTTGTTTATTTAAATTTGGGAGGGTAATTCCCTCAGGATCCAACATAGATTCTTGCTCAAAGCACATACTCTATAATTGTTTGTTGACTGATCAATTTGTTCATTAATATATATTAGAAATGTAGTCTGGTTTATGCTATCTGACAGCTAAAGTTGCAGTATACAAAAAGCATCATTCTCTATACTTTTCTGTAGCCCATGTATGCAAGAAATATTGTTTAAGAAAAATTTTCTGTGGTTTCAAGTTAGCTTTGGACACCAGTATTTAAGAGGAAATAATGTGTTTTATGCAGTACAATAAGGTAGCAAGTATAGAAATATCACCACAGATATTGCAACACTGCAGACATTTTCTCTTGATCGACGGAGATGTTGGTTAATTTCTGATAGGCCCATGACAGCTATTTCTATAGTAGATGGAGGAGTCTTAGTTATGACACACCCTTTGTAGATAAAGTAGTTGGGCTTTTCAAAGTACAAGATCTATTTTTGATGCTATTTGTATTAAGGAAGGAAGGGAAGAAAAGAGGGAGGGAGGAAGTGAATGGGGGAGACAGAGAGAAGGAAGGAAGGAAGGAAGGAAGGAAGGGGAGAAGGGAGGAAGAAAGAAAGAGAGAAAGTAAGAAAAATTCTCAGGCAAAGAAAGAACAAAAGAAACCTCTTGGTTAAAGTATCCGTAAGCATGACTTAACCACTTGTTAACTACTGACATATTTGTGTACATAGCAAATGTATCAATGTATCAAAGTAAGAAAAAAAAAGAAAAGAAAGAAATATAATTTGAGAACATTACCCTCATAAAACGTTGTCAGTGACCACTTTGCCCAACTCCGTCTTACTTTCAGAATGAGCCTAAGGAAAACTCATTCTAAACTTTAGAACTTCTAAGTAGCACTTTACTTATCAGTGCTTCAGATGGGTCTGTCCTTCCAAAAGAAGCCTGGGAGATAGGTTTTTACAGACGCTTGAGATTCTCATAATTGAGACAAAGGCCTCCTCATGGCATGTATTGACTCCTTGTGTTTGACTCTGCAAACATCCTCTCATTTATCACTCTGTCGTGGCGGGGACTGTCCTTTTCGTTTGCAGAGAGCTGGCATCATGGAGGTGTTTAATATTATTGTATTATTTGAATAAATGAATTTTCATATCAGTCCTATAAGATGGCAGCATAATGCATTTACTGGAAGGGGAAACTGAAATGGGAAGTGACTGGCCTGGGCTCTTGGTGGGGTGCTCCCTCGCATCACTCTCTGTGCAGCCCTGTGCTGAGCTCCCCTGAGAGAAGGCAACCTTTACCTAGGTACCCCCTCCTCTTCTGAGCCAGAGGGCAGCTTTCAGGGATATCACTTCCTTTTGCTGATAGGTTAAAAAAAGTCTATCGATCTCTTGAAGATCAGCCAAAAAGAAAGCTAAACTATCAAAGCCTATGTAATAGTGTTTCCTGTGATCCTTTAAAAAAAAAAATAGGAAATGGTTACGTAGGCCCTCATAAAGTCTGCTCAGAGCTCTACCTCTTCCGCCTTTATTAAGACTTCCTTGACTCAGAAAGTCGTTTCTATGCCAAGGACTGTGCCAGTCGTATTTACAAGCTGCCAAGCCCACCACCTCTTTCTTAAAGGAGCCAAGGCCTTTTCTTCTTCAGAACTTTATGGCACAATTTAGCAAAAGCCAACTATTTTCAAACAATAAAATATTTTGCTTCCATAAAATATTTTAGAAACCTTGCTATATCTAGTTAAGTATTTAACATAATACAGGTGTTCAGTAACAAAAATCACATAAATATACTACTTAAAGATCAAAAATTTCTAAAGAGGTAGTAGTTACTTAAAGACCCAATACTCTAAAGTCAACAAATATCAGTGAGACTACCAAAACCTTATTACCCATAATTTCTGCATTAAGTAAGTATGCTATATTAACATACAGAGCAGCCCACAGTAATAACAAGAGCTCAAATCCAAAAATGTGTTTTAGTAAAATTCATTACAACAGGATTCTACCTGTGCAATACTTTCACAATATAGAGAGAAAAATAGTGCTATTGATTATATATTAGTTCATATTAATCATTTTTACTGAACCTACACATTGTCAATGTGTATTGACATACACAAGAAGTGTATGTCAATGAGAAAAAATTGAGAGAAAAAAGAGTAAGCTAATTGCTTTATGGACTTATATAAGTTGACTCTTCTATGCTGTTAATCTTGCAATTGAGATGATAATATTATCCAGGAAGCTGTCATTTATTTGAATTGAGTATGATGTTATATGTAAACCACACAACGCAATGTCTGACACGTGGGCTTGGGGCTTTGTTTTAGCTGTCCACAGCAGTCATTGATAAAACCGAGGCTACTCCAAGGTGAGGAAGCATTATATTAATAATGAAACTGGTCATGCTGATCTGTTCTGAGCACTGCCCCTGGTGTGACCACGCTTCCCATCAGCGGAATTCATATTGGATCTATGGTAGGGATGGATTTATTTCTATGTCAAACACAATAAAACACCAATTGTCAAATATGTCTTCAATGAAACCTCACCCATCCTGCAAGTTCCACCTTGAACACCACCTCCTCTGTTACATCTTCTCTGATCACACCTCCAAGCAAACGTTTCACACTTTCTTGAATACCTCCAAAACTTGGCTTTACTCTTCTCAAGATGCTTACCCTGCTCTGCATGTTGCCTTGCTATCTCTTTGCCTCATCTCCTATTGGATTTGAAATCCCTTAAGAGAAGGGATCAGTCTTATCTTCACATTTCCTATAAGCAGGGCAGAGGGTGTTGGACTTAGAAGTTCCATAAAAATGTGTTGAGTTGTAGTGAATTGTGACCCACCCTGGCTACCAGGCCCTCAGCCAACTTGAGTGAACAACACAATAGGGTCTTGTATTCCCTGCTGTGCACACCCACAAACATATACTAAACACCTGGAAACATGGGGACACTTAGTCTCTTGGCAAATACTCTCCCTCCCAGGGTGTCCTCCCTTTTGAAGAGGCTCTTCTGACAGCCAGCCTGCTGCTGATTCGATGGGGCCCTCCCCAGAATGGCCCATTACTGTAGCACATGGCCAAGTTCACTGTGCCAGGAGCCAAGAAAAGAGAAGGGTCCAAGTAGGAGAGCATCAATGCCAAGAATGTGCTCTCAGACTCATAACTGAGAGGGAAACAGGGCGCACGGCAAGGGAGAAAATGATGTTGACTTTGCACTGCAGCCTCCTCCCCCTCCTGCCCTCTTTTCCTTCTCATTCTACCTATTTTCCTCCCCTGCTCCCACCCTCCTCTGTCACTTGGTCCTGAGGACCTCAGGGAATTCAACACTAATCCCTAGGGAAAGGCCTCTGCTCCAGGGAGGTCAGGGCCCTCTCCCACTTCCTCTGTGGGATGCTCCCACAAACGCTGTGGCAGTGGGACTTGAAGCTCTGTATTAAACACAAGTCGCACTGATCTGTTTCCAGGAACTTTAGTGGAAAGTCGATTCCCCCCAAACCCTTAAGACATTTCCCAGATCCTGAAGGGATTATTATTATCCCTGTTATTATTATTTACAAAACCCACATCATTTATTTTTTTATTTTTTTTTTAGTTTTCTGAAAAGAACAAGATAGAGTAGGCATAAATGTTCAGCTTCCAGAATGCGTCTTCAGATTCTGCTGCCTGCTCGAGAAGGGCAGAGCCGGCTGGAGTCTGGCTGGGCAGCAAGACGGGAGGGCTCGGCCTTCTTCTTGAAGCCCAGGCAGAGTTGCCCGAGTTAGTGAATGAAAACACAGGACGCTTGATTCGATGTGGATTTCAGAGAAACAACGAATAATGTTTTAGTATAAGTATTTCCCAAATATTGTATGGAGCATACTTATACTGAAACAATATTTGTTGTTTATCTGAAATTCAAATTGAACTGGTTATCCTGTGTTTTATCAGGCAACCCTCGGCCCGGGGAGAGTCAGGACAGCAAAGAGATTTTCACAACAAAGCGTCTTTCAAAGCCCTGGCTGAATGGCTTTGGAAGACATTTCAGTTCGGGCCCTGCATTTTCCCTGGAGTGTGAGCTCAGTGTCATAGGAAAACAATTGGGAGAATGAACATTCAGTGAGCATCCCGCCCCTTCCTTGCCCTCCACAGCCTGTGGCAAACTGCTCCCCTCCACCAGCTGGGGAGGAAAAAAGCTTCTCTTTGAAGATGGTTTTCCCCTCCCCTTTTCCAGATTGGATTGTTTCTTGGATTTGCTGGAGAACTGCTTTTGCTAATTGCTTGCAGACTGTAGTCCAACAGGGCCGGCCAACTGTGGAGGTGGCGTGGTGGGGCTGAGAGGTAAAGGGTAAGGGGTTTGCAGCCAGGCAGACTCTGTTTGAATTCTGGCTCTGCCATTGCCTGCCAGTGGCACACCAGGCAAGTTGCTTGCCCTCTCTGGACCCCAGTGATGGTGACATGAAATTGGAGCATGTACAGTGCTCGTCACAGTGCCTGACACATAGTAGGTGCTTCTTTAATGTTAGCCATTGTTATCATTGTTGTATCTCTTTGGTATGTCACACTTGGCAGTGACACCTGGAATAGAGTCCTCTCAAGCCTGAGACTTGGAAATGCCAGAACACAGATTCTAGAAGGCAGCTAAGCTCTTGTATCCCAGAAGGGATAACTGGATTAAAACTTGACCCCGTCGCTTTCCCCAAGGGCCCTGCCCCCTTCAGTCTTGCAGCAGCCAGCAGACTGACCACCTCTGAAGTCACTGATCAGATCACCAAATGGACGTGAATTACATCACCACGAAAATGTATTGGGAGTCAGAAATCTGCTTTAAGAAGTAGGAATAAGAGGGAGAAAAGAAAAAGGAGAGGAAGGAAGGGAGAGGGAGGAAAGCACAGAGAGAGAGAATGCAGTGTCTGGTTTTACTGTTAAAAGGCACTTCTCTGTGCGCGTGGCTATGGTGGTCGTCTGTTCGGGGCCGATACAGTCGCCATCCTCCCCTCAGACCTCCTCTGGTGCTCCAGGCTCCGTCAAGGCACAGGTCACCCAGGCCTACACCAACCAGATTATCATAACCCCTAGCCACAGAGCTGGGCACGTGACTCAAGTCCAGCTAATCAGTCTCACGGAGAGCTAGACCCGGGCCCTGGCCTGAGTGATTAAACGAAGTGCAAACTTTCCCTCCCAGGCTTTGAGAGGAAGTGAAGGTCTAGAGCCTCTGCAAACATCTTACAACCATGGAAGTACAGCCAAAGAGGTTACATCTTACAAATGTGAAGTCTGTGGAAGAACCAAATCCGTATTGAAGGAACCCAGTCGCTGGAGAGTAATGGAAGAAAGAAGATCCTGTAACACCCTTCAGACTCCTGTATCCGTCCCTGAGCTATTCACAGGCAGGTCCAAATACAACCTACTTATTGTTTAATTCTGTTTGAGACAAGCCTTCTGTTACTTGCAGACACAGCTACAGCCATCTCCTGGTTCCTCGTCCACTTCTGTCTGCCCAGTGCTTCATTTCAGAATCTTCCCATTTGTAGCTACTAAGGTTCGTCTCAACTTGCTGATTAGCCAGTGGTCAAGGATTTCAGCCTTGAGCCCCTACAAACCCTGACGCTCGCTGCCCGTCCCCAGAGATATTACCCTAGGATAATGGACAGGAAGGGTAAAATTGCCCCTGGCAAGTTGCCATACAAGGGAGTGTCTGGCACCATGCTAAGGATTTTATTCCACTAAATCCTCCAGCAGCCTCATTTTACAGACAGTACAGCTGAGGCAGCTGAGGCTCAGAGGGTGTATTAGGTGTCAACGAGGTTGTTTTTCCAGGGGCTTCTCTCCTTGGCTTGTGAGTGGCCGTCTTCTCTCAGTGTCTTCACGTGGTCTTTGTTCTGTGCCTGCATCCTGATCAAGAACACCAGTCTCATTGAATTAGGACCCGTCCATATGACCACATTTTACCTTCCTTACAGCTTTAAAAGCCCTATCTCCAAATACAGTCACATTCTAAGATACTGGGGGTTAGGATATCAAGACACGAATTTGGGGGCGGAAAGTAAATATAATTCAGCCTACAACAGAATGGTTAGGTAATTTAGCCCAGGTCATACAACTGGATACATTGAGGAGGGATTCACACTCAAGTCTCTGTGTCTCTAAAGTCCACCTTTCTTCAAGTCCGATGCCTTCCCATTTTCTCAGCTCAGCCAGACCCTCCAACCACTACCACCATGTCTTGCTGTGATGAGTGTCACACGATACAAATACAAAAACCTACCCTCCAGTGCATGATCCAGTAGGGACAGCAGAGGAAGATAACAACTAGTAAGCATTCAATAAATACTAAGTCCCTTCTCTTCACTCTAACAAAGCTTATAGCAACATATGAGAAGTGAGTTAAGAGAGTTATCAAGAAAACAGTATATGGCTACAAAGCAGGGAGAGATTGACCATCAGTGATGAGGGGAGCAGCAGGTGGAGAAAAAGAGACAGGATCAGAAAAGGCTTCAGGGAGGACAGGAGAGTTAAGAAACAGAAACTAGTTTCTTGGAGCACACAGGAATTAAACTGTCAGAACGTGAATCCTAGTTCTACCACCTTTTGGTTATTTGACCTTGGGCAAAGTACTTAGCCTCAACTTCCTCATCTTGAAAATGGGGGTAAAAATATTTGTATGTCTCTCTCGGACTCCTCCTGAGGAATCAATGGAATAAGATCAGTAAGTATTAGAACGGCACATAATAGCTCCTTAATAAATATGACCTATTATTATTTGGGATGTCTCCAAGAATAAGGATTTTCATAAATAGAAAAAGAAATGTATGACTGAAAAGCATAAATAATTAAAGTGATGATGACGCCGACCTTGAATGTGTAAATGATGAATTTGGACTTGGCTTTTCACAAGCAAGGAACTGCAGAAGACTTTTGAACAGGGGCTGTGATGTCGTTACTAGTAAATACATGCCGTGAAAAGACTGCTCTCACAAACTTGTAAAATGGGCTGGAGGAGGGAAGGACATGACTGGAAGACTGGGTTGAGCAGGGGTCTGTTAGAAAAAAAACAGATAAAAAGTAGTAGGAGCTTAGTGGGAAGCAAAGAGCACCCTGCATGATTAGGGAAAGGAGCGAGGAGAAACTGCAGAGATCAGATATACGCACTTGGCCACCAGTTGGTTATTTCTGGTCAGGAAGAAGAAAAAAACCACAGCTTCAAGACTGAATTATTGGTTCTTGCCTATATCAGACCTTGTTTGTTCCCCCAAGTTTCCCATCACCCCTCCTCCCTCTAGTTTTGTTTAAATATTCTCCTACTGCTTCACAGAAAATGGACGCATTTATCCTCAGCCCTAGAAGTGAGCTGGGGGGGCATCGATTTGTCCAAGGCACCCAGGTGGCTCCGTTTTCTTGCCAGTGATTGGAAGAGACATGAGCATATGGCAAAAACTGGGGTAAAAAGGGTGAAAAAAAAACCCCAGATATCCATCAGCTGCAGAATGGATAAACGAAATGTGGTGTATCCATACAATGGAGTATTATTCACCAATAAAAATGATGAAATACTGATTCATGACATAATATGGCTGAGCCTCAAAACATTATGCTAAGTAAAAGAAGCCAGACACAAAAGACCACCTATTATATAAGCCTATTTAGACAAAATGTTCAGAAACCACAAATCCATTAAAACAGAAAATAAATTAGTCGTTGTCAGAAAGTGAATTAGAGGGGAATTAATGCGGGGTTTCTTTGGTGGCAATGAGAATGTTTAAAAATTGATTGTGGTGATTGATGGCTGCACAATTCTGTGAATGCACAAAAAACCATTGAATTGCAAACTTTAGATAGGTGAATTATTATATATAGTATGCGTATTATAACTCAATAAAGCTGTTATTAAATTTTCCTTAAGAAGCAAAGGGAAGATTGTTGGGGAGACTTCTGGAAAAGGTTTCGTCACTCTTACGAAACACAAAAAGAGGGGGCTCCTGTTTTGGAAGCTGATATATGGGAATACGATCACTGGAGTAGTTACCAAAACCTACCTTCTATGACAGAAGCCAGCGGAAGCCAGAACTAACCCACAGAGCAGGCCCGAGCTGAGAGAAGCACCTAGACTTCTCATTACTTAAGATCATAAACCTCTTTCTTTTTTAGGCCAATAGAGTTGGGGTATTCAGTCACAGTCACAATGTTCCAACTGATACAGATTCCATTAACAAAAATTTTAGGTCAGGAGAAAGATTGGGTTTTTTTAGAGGCACTATAAGTTTGCCTTAATTTAAAAGTTGCAAATGAATTCTAACTAAAAGTGTAGTTTGGGATCTGGAGAAAGGGGTGAATGGCTTGACTGAAGAGTTACATGCTCAGGCCTAAAGGCTGAAGTCCAAGGAAGAGCACAGAGAGAGCGGGGAAGACTGAGCTGCCTGGACTCCCTACACTGAGCAGGAGAAAGTGGAAGAGAAATTAGGGAAGGAGACTGAAGAAAGGTACGTGGAAAGGGACATGGAGACATTGGGAAATGCTGCAAATGTTGTCACATAAACAAAGAAGGGCATTCAGGAAGACAGCGATTGAAGTTTGGGTCAAATTTTACAAAAACGCCAAGGAGGTAGCAACAGAGAAAATATGGTTAGAGAGACAACTAGGAAGCCGTTGTAAGAAAATGATTTTTTTTTTTAAAGGAATTTTAGTGAACTGATGGTGGTCAAGGCCAGATTTTAGAAGATGTGGGCTGGACGGACAGCGAGCCAACACTGAGGAGGTGGAGGCAGCTGTTTGGGAACCTCCGTGTGGAAGTTTGGCTGTGAATTGCGTTACTATGTCGCCAGTGTCAGGTTCTGCTCCCCATCCTGGCATGTGGAACATGGTACTTCTCCATGTCCTTGCACTTGAGAGGAATCAGATGATGGTTTTTTAGTGAAATGTGAAGTGGGTCAGCAGCCTGAGGCAGTGAAAAGCCCATGCCTGGTTTTCCATCCCTCTCTGCCACAGTGGTCATGGAGGAGGCCTCATCACACAGGTGACAAAAACAAAGACTGAAGCCCCTTATTGCTGAGTCCCTGTCTGAGAGGATAACGGTTCCCAAAGAGGTTCACCTGGTCTTCTGTGACCATTGCATGAAGAAGAAATAAATTCTTGTCAAGCCCCTGATGTTATAGGGTCTGTACGTTCTCATAACCATGTCTTACCCCTGCTAATAGACAGCGAACTAGAAAAGTAGCAAAAGAGAAGAGCAAAGTCAAAGAAAGGATGTTTTGATTTATTTATTTATTTTACATTTTCATAATTTTAGGACAAGTGAGACCCAAGCATGCTTGTTAGGAAAATGGCAGGAGTTGGTAGAGTGGAAGAACCTGAAGATGAGCAAGCAGTGTCCTATAGAGAACAGAAAATGTGACAACACATGAGCTCAGAGGTGGGTCTCTGCCCTTTTTCCATGATAGATTAAAAATCTAGACCCAAGATGAATACCTGGCAGTTTGGGTTGGAGATGGAAGTTGAGAGAGCCTACCCTCATCAGCCTATGCCTTGACTTCTGAGACAGCAAAGCAGAGGTTGGAATTTAGAATCCTTGAAGTGGAGAAATTTCAAGGGATGACGAGTGTCTACGACTAAAATAACCGTGCATGCAATGATCGCCTTTGGGTATCAGCTCCTGGCAGCTGTCCATGAAGGATGACTGGCAAGGACTGTTACAGACCACATTTCTTCTGGTCTAAATTTTGTAGGCATTTCTTAAACAGATTTATCATTATTTAAAAAGTAAATTCAGTCATGCCTAGAAAGGGTTAAAACTGGTTTTTCTAAGTTCTAGCCCAGTCCTCCACCCCCACTGCTTCCCCAAGTCCTTTAATGAAATTAGTTATTCCATTGACAGGCCAGTGCTGGTCCTGTCACAGAACAACACATGCTGTGCTCTCTCTGGGAGTGCACTTATGATGAACTTTGAGCCACACATCTGCTGCAGAGAAGGAACTCTTATTCCCAAACGGCTGACATTAGCTGAAGACTCTGGGTTCATCTCTACCGTGGCATATTTGTATTAGATGGGCAGCTGAAGAATAGATTTAGTTACTGTGTCTATATCTCATTACAATGCACTCCCGACTATTGTTCTCGTCATCAGCTCGATGTTATTCTAAGGCTCTGTTTCTGCAAAGTGAATATTTGGATTAAAACGGGTGTCCATCCTCATCTATCCCCAAGGCATGTTTGTTTCTGGGCTAAGGATGTATTTTCACAATGTCACCATGCCAAGCTTTTTTGCTTTAAAGTGGTTAGTGAACATATTGTGTAAAGGCCAGAATAGTAAATATTTTAAGCTTTGAGGGACATACAATCTCTGTTTCAACTACTCAGTTCTGTCATTGTAGCACAAAAGATAGCCAGAGATAGTAGCTAAATGTATGAGCATCATTGTGTTCCAATAAACCTTTATTTATAAAAACAGACCATGTGTTGGATTTAGCCCACAGGCTGGATTAAAGTGTGGATTAGTTAAAAAGTATGGATTAAAGTATGGGTTAGTAAAAAGAAGACTTCAGGTGAACTGAGAGACAAAAAACAGTATCTTTTTGTGTTCATCTCCTAGAAGGAAAAAAATAACTAAAACATTTTGGTGAACTTTTTTTTTTTACATTTCCTCCTTTTAATATATTGCTTCTTAAGTTTTGAGATTCTTCTCCCACAGAAAAAGTTGAGGAGAGCAGTAGAATATAATTCAGGAAAAAGAGGATGAGGCTAGACAGTGGAGGTGAAAGTATCGCTTATCTGCAAACACAGTATCTTCATTAGAAACCGATTACCCAGACATTGAGTTGATTATAAGAGATTCACAGTAAAAACAAATTTGCTAACCTTCATTTCAGAGATCAAAGGTTAAATTCATACCCTGTAGGATGGTTCTGTTAAATCACTCCCACGCTGCCTGAAGACATATTTTCAAAAAATATTTCTCTCCAGCTTTATGAAGTGTTCTTTGTGTTCTGGAAACATGACTTGAAGTCCCAGCTGGAGTTGAAACCACATGAGTCTTAGATAACTGAAATTCTACTTCAGCTATCTCCGAGGCATGTGGTTAGTTTGGATAGATGTTAATTATAAGGGTTAATACCTCAGAGTCTAGTGCTTATCAAATACTGAAATTAACATTTTACACTGGATAACCAAGGATTGTATGAACCATGCATAGATAAAGAGCTAAAATTGTCCACTTTGATGTGCTTGACATTGGGCTGAAGACACATGTCTTAAGTTGCAATATTCATCAATGATTGAGCGTTCCCAAGTTCTTTGCCTCTAAACAATGCCCAAGGCAGAAACCCCAGCACTCTAAAAATTAGGAGAACTTTGTGTCCAAATTAATCCAACTAAAAAACATTTTTTAAAAAACAAAGCAAATTCTCTCTTTAATTGTGAACTCATACAAAACTTTTCAATAGCAATGGTTCACAAAATTCATTTCATGACAAAGTTTGTTAGTCTACAATAAGATAAAAGAAAATTAAGATGCTGGTAGAAGTGCATTTTATTTTAAGGACCTCCCTTTAGTCTCTCTATGTTTAGTTAGATGATCAAATTTAATTAATTTTAATTAATAATTAGTTAGTAAAATGATGTTAGCAACCTTATATTGGTCCCCAGTTGTTTTAAACTACAATTTTTATGGACTCAGTTGTGTGCCCCTACAACTCAGATGTTGAAGACTTACCCCGCAATGTGGAGGTATTTAGAAATATTATTTGGGAGATAACAACAGTTAAATGATATCATGAGGGTGAGATCCTCCTGATGGATCAGTGGCTTTATAAGAGGAAGAAGAGAGAGAGAGACTTTTCTCTCTCTACCATGAAGACACAGAAAGGTGGCCATCTGCAGGTCAGGAAGAAGGTCTTTACCAGGAAGTAAATTGGCTGGTACCTGGGTCTTCAACACTCCAGCTTCCAGAACTGTGAGAAATAAATATCTATTGTCTGAGCCACCCAGTCTATGGTATTTACTTATGTCAGCCCATTTATAAGTAGGGGACTGAGAAGACAGAAGAGTGTTACTGAAACTTTAACTTCTAACATTTTATGGCTCAGTAAAGAGTAACAAATCTGGATTTATTTCTCTACAAACTTCAGAGAGTATGTCATTCCTGTTTGACCCCTAAAAGTATGGAATGTGAAAACTAAGTTGAATAACTTTTTATCTTCTGGTGACATGTGTGTACAGTCAGGCAGACGTGTCATTGATGTAGTCAGAGGAAGGTTTTGGGATAGCTGATTTGTTAGGTGAAGAAACTGAGAATTGATTTTTCTAACTGTAAAAGAGATAAAAATTAAACCCAAATGTTCCCAAAGATGGCATTTCACTCTTATACTACACACTTCCTATTATAGCGTGAAGCAAACCAATGATGATTTAGTAATTGAAGGTTCTAGTAAGATACCTATCCGATATCCAAGGCTTGGCTTCTTAATCTATAAATGGGGATAATAATATGTCCAATCTCATTGGGGTAGCTGGGAATTAGAGATAATGCATGAAACACTAGTTTAGTTACTGTCATAAAATAAGTGTTCAATAAATGTTTTGTGCTATTATCGCATTATATGTTTAAAAAAGACTCCCGAAAAGGCTGATTTTAGTTATGAAATTACTTTCCCAAATTTTGAAGCTAAAATAGAAAATAAAATTGCCTAGATCATTATCAACTAAAACCATTCAAGGGGTTGGACACCTTCCACCTGAGACTTTACTACTGTGCATGTGGAGGGTGGGAGCATAATAATCACAAAGATGATTTTTTTAAATATTAAGCTTTTCTATTGAGAGGGAGAAAAAAGTGACTTTGACCTCCAAATTTTCTCCCGTTAACAAACTACCATCAATGAGGGCCAGATAAGGATATCTGGCAAAGGAAGACTTGATTACCCTCTAAAGTTTGGCCCCAATCTTCTGACTGGTGGGGCTCAGACCTGTGTACCTATGAGAATTTATTTTGCCTGGAATAAGGAGGCCTACAAGGTCCACAAGGTCAAATACTTCCCAAGCAGGAGATAGCCTAGTGTTAACAGTTTCAGCCATGCAGATCACCAAGAGAGAAGCAGTGCAGAATATAGCCGAAAGGTCCAGGACTCCCATGTAGAAATCAGGCATTTACCTTTTTTTTTTCCTTATTATATGAAAACTTCACTTAGCTCACCATGACTGCAAAGCTCTTCCTTCTTGGAGATGAGTGAGCAATGAGTTGGGGCAAAGGAGAATCCTAAGTTTCCTTTAACATGTATCTATCTTACTTTGGTACTGGGGTGGGAGGCAACACAGACCTGTGTGAAAACTCTTGAAAGCAACCATGCCCCCAGAAAAAAAAAAGAAAAAGACATTGACACAGGAATAAATTGTTGCATGTAACTTTGGAGAGTAAACACATCTCCTCCAGCCCATCACTGAAATCCAATTAAGAACCTTAGCCTTACTGCTACTTTAAACAAATATGCATTGAACACTGAGCGTCAGGCACTGTATTAGGCACTTTTAATCTGTATGTCCTCAGATCTCAAAACATTGTTTCCTTGCAGATACTATTGTCCCGATTTTATAGTTAGGAAAATGAAGCTAAGAAATGTTGAATGACCTGCCCAGTTCAAGGTTTCAGTAGTAGTTCTGTCATTTACTACCTATGTGAACTTGAGTCAGATCAATTGCTCTTATGATCATACTTAGTTTTCTACTCTATAAAATTGGGTTAAAATACAGTCATGTGCCACTTAATGTTGGGGACACATTTTGAAAAAATGCATCATAAAGTGACTTTGTTGTTGTGTGAACATCACAGAGAGAACTCACACAAACCTGGGTGGCACAGCCTCCTGCTGTAATTGTCTGTGCTATGCTTTCGTATGACGCGCAGTCAGTTTGTTTGCAACAGCATCACCACAGACATGAGAGTAATACTTTGCACGTGATGGTTATGATGCCACTAGGCAATTAGAATGATCAGCTCCATTATAATCTTATGGGAACACCGTAGTGTATGTGGTTGGTCACTGGCTGAAATGTTGTTATGTAGTACTTATGGCTGACTTTTGTGTTTACTAAATTGTACACACTGACCTAAATTGTTGTGTGGCTTAAATGAGATCCTGAAGTAAAATATTTTGCACAAATTCTGAAGCATGTTAAATACATGATAAATTGCCACATTAAAAAAAAAGAAGAAGCACCCAGCCTGAGTATGGAAATGAGACACCAGCCCATGCGAGACAAAGCTGTATGATATCAATCAAAGCCCCTTTGCATATAAGGAACAAAAATCCACTCAAAGTAGCCCAAGGAAGGGAGATTATGTAATTAACAATTTATCCAACAAATAGAGCACTCACACTCTCCCAAGGCATGGTGACATCTTACAGCATCTTAGGGCCAGAAGTCCAGCCAGATCTCATGAACTAGCATCGGAGTCTTAGGTTTGAAAACAATCCCTCTGTTTTTCAGGACCTGTGTGGTCTTTCTCATATCTTCTCATGCCTTCACTACCCTTTTTGTATCTACTTCATTTTTCTCTTTCTTTCCTTGTCCGTTTTTCTCTGAGTGCTCATTTTGGACATGAATGAGCACTCAGACCTAATCTTTGTGCTCTCGCCACTCATGTATATACACCAACTGAATCCTCCTCTCAGTAATTTAAACACATAGAACAAGGGTTCTGGTTGGCTTAGCCGGCCTACAGCTCCCCTTGGGGTCAGATCATCTTAATCAGCTAAAGCCATGGTGGGGGCACTCAAGTGTGCAAACATAGTCACTCAGGCTCACTCATTTCAGGTCATGGTGGGTGGCAAGTTTGGAAAATGGGTTTATTGTATGCCCTGGTCTCCAGGAGGAAGGAGGAATGAATTGATAATAGTTCCTTGCAAATTTATCCCCACCATGGAAAACAAAACTGAAAGTAATTTCTACTCAGAAGGTACACATTCCTGTATTTTTTTTAAAGGGTAACATATAAACTCCTGGTTTTACATTATGTCTAAATCTTTAAGGAAACATGTCCAGCAGTGGTTTGTGCCTGTTTCATACTTGTTTTATTTTATTTGGCAGCAAAATAAAGATCATGTTTCGAATAAAAACCCAGTCCTGCCCCTTACACGTTTCATTAAGCATTATATGCTGTTTTCGTCCTCTTGTTCCACAGTCAGGTCCAGGCATGATTTGCAGGCTGCTTTTGTGGCAATTATTTTTGCTTATTTTTACATTTATGATTTCTTATAACCTCAATATAACATTCGACATAGGGTTAGAGGATTTGAGGAAGATAAAGGTATCTTATCAATTTATTGTTTATATTAATGAACTGATAATTTTTTTCTTTATGCTGTTAAAAAAGAACTACAGGGAAACATAAAATTGAAATATGTTCCTGGAGAGGACAGGAGGGACGATGAGTGGGTGAGATTGTGGAGTTGGAAGTCGGAGCCCAGGCTTCACCCCTCACAAGCTGTGTGTCCTTAAGCAAGTCGCATAACCTTTCTGGGACTTGGCCTCCCCTCATTAGTCATATAGGGGTGATATTGCCTTGAACTTAAGCTCACAAATTTGTTTGAGGACAAAATGAGATTAAAATAATGCAGCCTAACAAAAACACTTCCATGATTTTGAATATGCTTCAAAAATTGGAAGGCTAGTTAAAAAAAATAAGAATTTCCTGAGCCCAGAAGACTAAATGGCACTTCCTCCCTTGCCCTGTGACTCCCATGAGCAGTTTCTGTTGGCCTTAGAGGCAGATGGATCCAGACCCTTTGTACTACCTCTGCCCTGGGCATTTCCCCACCATCTGGTGGACAGATCCCCTGATACTTGTCTCCCTGATCAGTCCTTCCAAAGAGGATGCTCACCTCTGATTGTCATTTAAAAACTAAATCAGTCCATGTACATTAGCACCTGTTGTTCATCAGGCATTGTGCTAGGCTGTGACTTTATAATAATAAAGACAATAAAAATGTACCATGTGATCTTATAAGCACTTACATCAAAGATCTCATTTGATGTAACAAACCCCTTAAGTGTGCACTATTGTTATTTCCCTGTTGAATAAATTAAGAACTGAAGCAGGAGAGGTTAAGTAACTTGTCAGATGTTGAACCCACCGATAGCTATGCAATCAGACTGTGAATTCAGAAGATCACTAGAACCTCCTCCCTGACCCCAAGGGGCTTATAATCCACTAGGAGGTTGTATGTCACCCTCCACTAACCACAACACAGAATGACACATCCAAGCCTAGTACCGTGGGCTAAGGAAACTCAAATCTGGGCTTATTTCATCTTCTTTCTATTAGGAGGGCTTCCGAAAGAAGTGAGCAGCTGAGTTGAGTCTTAGGCATAGAGCGAAACTGACCGGGCCTCCCTTGTCACCATTCACATGGACTTACCCACCCAGGACTTTAGATGTGATTCCTGCCTTAGTTTTCAGTAGCTGCATTAACCTAGGTGTCAGCGAACTGAAGGGGAAGGGGCGGGAAAAACCTCAGTGGAGGGGTCAGATGCTTAGCGTTTGGTAATACTACAAACGACCCATCATCCAGCATTCCATCTCTCATGCACTTGCTTCCTAAAACCTGAGACCCTGGAGACCATCTAGTTCGATGACAGCAGCAGATTTCATTTCATGTGCCAACTCCAGAGGGTTGCTGCTGAACACTGGGTTTAGAAGGACCTTATTTTTATTATTTTTTTTAATCCTCACCTGAGGACACTTTTTCACTACTTCTAGAGAGAGAGGAAGAAAGAGAAACATCCATGTGAGAGAGAAGCACCGATGGGCTGCCTCCCACACGCGCCCAGACCAGGGATCAAACCCGCAACCCAAGTGTGTACCCTCACTGGGAATTGACGCTCCAACCAACCGAGCCACACCAGCCACAGCAGCTTTAGAAGGGTCTTGCGGTTGTGGGGGATCAAAGGAAAAGGTGCATCTATTGATCAGTGATGTATGGCGTGTGCCCAGGAGTAGAAAATCATGGCATACATGCAACGCATATATAGGACTGAATCTAATCCAATATGTTTGTTTGACAGAGGAGGAACCAGGACTCTAAAAGCCTAAATGCCTCAAAATCACTTAGCAGGTTAGGGGCAGGGTTACCTGGCTTCTAGTGCTCTTGCCATAACACCTCAACTCCTGTCAAGTAATAATTGGTGCTCACAGATCAGCAGCAAAACCCAGCAAGCAAATTGTATTATGCTTAATACAATATCGGTGTTAAGTGTATTTTATTCTAATTCCTTGAAAACTGATGATCCATGTAACATAACTCTATTCACCAGAATATCTGATTATTCAGATCATTCCCTGACTTGGCTGGATAATAGCCAATAACCATCCCTCAGGCAAGCACCAATTTATTCCAGACAAGAGGAAAGAAGACAGGTCAAGGTCTCCCTTCTTTTTCTAAAGAGCCAGTGATAAACATTTTTGTAGCTGTACTGTTTGCCATTTTGACCTGAAATGTCAGTAAAACCTGACAAAATAAAATGCATTTGAAGGAATGATGGCTCTCTAAAGAGCAAGTTCAGCTACGTTAAACCTTGGTGGCCAGATTTCATCATCTCTAAACATTCCTGAAGTACGAGCTAATCAAGGAGTGAGCCCTGAGGGACCAGTAGGAATGCACAGGTAGAGAGGAAGAAAGGAGGACATACCTCGCGGGGGAACTGCATTTACAAATGCTTGGTGCTAAAAAGGAGTGCAACCCCTAGTGGGGGAGAAAGGGCAGCCTGGTTTGAGCATGGAGTCTTGGGAGCAACTGAGAGGCAAATGTACATGGTGAAAAGAGCCTGGACTTTGCAGTCAGGTGGACTTCCAACTCAGTCCTGACTCTGTCACTTAATCAGCTGCAGGATCCCAACACCATGTGCAACTTCTCTGGGTCTCAGTTTCTTCATCATATATCCTACAATGTGGTATAAAAAGTCGACTGAGACAATTATGTCAAACACTTTACACAGAGCCCAGAATTTTGCTGGTGCTTGAAAAATGGTCAAGCAATTCATTGAAATGCAGGTTTATTATATTTTGAAGGGAAAGCAATACTGGACCAGGAAAAAGAATTTTTGAGATCTGGTCCCAGCTCTGCTACAAACCAACACTGGGACCTTGTACTCTCTGCATTGGACATGGTAAACATTAAATAAATATTGGCAGAATGAATGAATAAGAAAATTCAAGAAGGATTTTACATACTTGTTGAGCCCCAATTTTCTCATCTGTCTAAGGAAGACTGATTTTTTGGATCCCTTTTAACAATAATATTCTTTTGATCTCTGTAGCTCTCACAGATGCTCAATTCCACTATGGGTTGGCACTGTCCTGGCCATGAGACTGAAGTCCCAGGAAAGTTTACACAATGCAATGTTTGACCTCAGCAGTCCCTGGGCTGAATCACACCCGAAGATTTAACCCTAACCACCCAGAGATCCCATGGTGTTCCACTTCTTGCAGCTGACTGCAAAGGAGAGAAGATTTTTAAAAAAGGGATAGCAAAGGGCAAAAATGAGACCTGGGGACGCATCCCAGCCTCTGCTCTTTCATATGAATTGTTGTCACCAGCACTGTTCACTTCCTGGACTTTTAGCCTCCTCACTTGTGAATCAGGAACTATCAAGTGGAGGTCTTTGCTGCTTGGCCACCATGAAAGTCAGGATGCTCCACCCACCCTTGACCTTGATCTGCTGCATTCAGGTGGGGTGCCAGCTTGTTCAGTGGGAAGACAATGGCAAACTGGGTTTGCTGAGCCATCAAGGCACAAACTGGGTCTGGGGACTGCCACACTTTCCCTGGCTTCCTGTTCCCTGATGGAGAGCCCCTTGAGGTGTGGGCTCAGACCTGGAGGGGGCAAAGGCATTCAGAGGCAGGGAGATAACCAACTTCACAAGATGAGAGTTCAAAAGGAAATAGCACAAGCTGGAAGTCATTGATGTGTCTTTAGTGCTTTAAATATGCCTGCTTTTGTTTATTTTTTTTTAAACTCAATAAGTCACAAGCATGAATGGTAAATCAGATTTCTGTTTTCCCCCAATTTTGGTACTCCAGTTTAAAAGGAGCTTTTGCATGGCTTTAAAGATAAAACTTCAGAGGGCCTCAGCCCTGAGCCCAGGAGGCAGGGAAAGCATCTGTCTGACAGGGAGAAGGAAGCAGCAAAGGCTGCCGCATCAGCCCGCCCTGAAAATGCGGTTGGAACCAGGAAGTACGACGAGGTAGGAACTGGGCAGATAAGTTTGCTGGGAGCTGATAAAAGCAGGAGCCATGAGACCAGAGAAGTCAGGGGCCAGTTTGTTATTAACATAGTATCAATAGGAAATCGCTACAGGTTTCCAAACAGAAGACTGGACAGTAGGAATATTCTGCTGATGAAAGATGCTTCTAGTATCTCTTCTTGTTTCAGATTAAAACGAGTGGTAGACAGGACACACTGACCAACTAGTAGATGAAATTCAGATTTGGAAATGGAAAGGATGGGGTTATGTTGTAATTTTTCTAACCTATGTTTTACTCAAATAACAAGAATTTTTTTTGGTGCTACGATACCATTTAGTTTTGTATTCATTTGCTCAATAAGTAATTATTAATTATTTACTATATGGTCATCCCTCTGAGAGATACAAAATAGAAAGAAATTGATAGTTTCATCAACAGACATGTATAAAAATGTGTTAAAAAGAAAAAGGGAAAAAGGATACAACTGTCCGAGGAGCAGGGCAGACCCAATATGATATAGTCAATCTGTTGAAAGAGAATTCCCCTAGAGCTGGAGTGGTTTGGTTGGGACAGGTAGACAAGGAGCAGGAGCTGGTGCAAATGGAATATTCCAGGCCAGGGGAAGAGATTGGCAAAGATTTGGAGAGAGGCACAGGCAGAGTCCCTGAAGGAAACTGGTCCATCTGAGATGGTGGTATTCAAAAGCTCTCCTGGAAACAAAGGGGAGTCCTTCCTGACTTTTGAGACAAGTGTTCACCATTTTAAGTGGTAATTTAAGAAGACGAATCTGGCAACCATGTTCGGAGAGGGTCAGAGGTGGGAGAGTTGAGGAGGAAGAGGTCAGGTGGGGCTATACCAGCGATCCAGAGGCAGAGATGTGGCTGAAAACCTGGGCTGGACATAGCCTATCTTAGCAGTTGGTTCCCACTGACCTTTTCCAATAACCCAGGGACCAGGCAGCTGTCCAAGCTATCCAAAGAGTGCATTGGACACCCGTACTCTGAATCCCTGCTCATGGCAGGAAATGAATACTTCTGGTGCCTAAGAGAAGCCTGGAGAATAGAACAAAACCACGGGGAAGTGTGCTGCCCATCTGCGGCCCACATCCCTGGCGGCCCGCCCACCATTTGGAACAGATCATCCAAGGCCTGGCCCTCTATATTCATTTCTCTTGGAAATGTCTAAGGTTCCATGGTTCCTCTCTAATCCCATTTGCCATACGTAGCTTATATTTTGACAGGCACAGGGCTGGTTCCTTTGACCAGCATCCGCTTCAGGATGGGGGAAGTGCTGTCCCCAGTCTGTGCAGAGGGCTGACCACACATGACCAGGGCGCCCATTTCAGGAGGAATCAGTTACCCCAAGGAGCCCAGCTCTCTGGCACAAACTGTAATTCAAGAAATAAGAACATAGGGTATCTTTATTTTTTCTCTTTTTATTTTTTAATTTGAATGCAAGAAGGGTTCTCCTCTAACATCAATCTGAATTAAATTTCTGAGGTTAGAAAGGTCACAAGGATTTTCCTTGATCTCTGAGAGCCCTGTTCCCAGAGCTGCTCCACAACTTGGGTTTCTCTTTCTTCGCAAGGCCCTCTATTTTATTTTCCTGGATTACCTATAACTACTGTACTTTGCTGTGTATAATGCACACTTTTTTGCCCAAATTTGTGAGGGAAAAATAAGGATGTGCATTACACATGGATATAATGATTACGTACCATGAGTATAATAGTGGGGGTAATAATCCTGTGTATAACGTGCACAAAACCTGGGGGTGCACGCCATACATGGCAAACTCTGGTGATTCTATTATCCAGGAATGTGTACCAGGGTTCCCTGCTCTGAACCACAGGTTCCTTGACTGTCTATGCCCAATAACACTCATAGAATGAGGGTCACTTTTTACCATGAGGGACACAAGATGTTTCTTTGAGTTTTGTTAGCTTTCTTTTTTATTAAAAATGTTGGAACATAAACCACAGATCTTCATATTTTTACCCAGCTGATGAAAAAGTGACTTTTGCAAAATATATGAATCCATACTCTTTCAGAAGACTTCTAATTGGCTCAGTGCCACCCATGTCACTCCTGATCCTGGCAGTCCTGCATTGTTGGATGTAGTTTGCCACTTCATCCTTATTTTCTAGTCACCGGTACAGTGAGCATTCTCTCTTAATGTCACACCTTGAGAGTGCCACCCAGCAGGACCTAGCACAATAGTGGCCTTAGCAGTGTTCGAAAAGGCTTAATAACCACCCCAAATAGATGTTTAAAAATCAATCTATTTTTCCTCAGAATTGATCTTGTTCTCTCCCACCTATACCCCTCACTGGAACCCACTGTTATATCAACTACTGTGGCCTCTGGGTCTGCTGGACCACTAGAAAGGCCAGAACCCATATCTGTTGTTCGAGCCACTGCCTGGGCAGCAGACGCATGCCACACCTTTCCACTTCTCCACATCAGAGGGTACCCAGGAGCATGGGAGCCTAGAGTGTGACTGATTCTCAGACAGGGAAATTGAGTTCTGAAAAAGTATGATAGACACCTGGGGGTTTTTGGTTTGGTGGGTTTGTTTTTTTGATTCCCTTCTTCCTGTCTTTCTTTTGGAAAACCATCTTTCCACACATTTCTAGCATGTATAGTTCCGGACAGGTTCATCCCACTCCTTTACCCTAGGTCAGTGATTTTCAATCTTTTTCATCACCAAAAAATATATTTTTTTACTGATCTGACAAAAAAAAAAAACTGGGTATAATTTTGATTCATTCACACTGGACTGCTATTGTTGCATTGGTTGTTGTCATTCCTTTATTTGACAGTCTACAGGAAAAGAGGTCAGTGCCCCTGACTAAATAGTCAGGTATTGCATGTTTTAAAAATTCTTGCAGCACACTGGTTGAAAACTGCTGAACTAGAGGACAGCACACAACCCGACTGGGCCAGTTCTCTCCCCTGGTTTCAGTAATTGATTCAGGAGATGTGTGTGTAACCCAAGCCAAGCCAAAGTGACATTCTCAGAATTTGTGCTAGAATCCTTGGGAAAGAGATATTGTTTTTCTACTGGCTTTGAAAGCTAATAGACATAAGTAAGCATGAAGCTTCTGGTGGGCAGCCTGTCACCATAAGGGGGGAATCTTTTGGAGTAGTAAGCCAAGGGGGGAATACAGAGATAAAAGGTGAAGAGACACAGATATCTTGTGACACTGTTTGAACCTCTGGACCTCATTGTGCCTGAAGCTAATGATGCCTGAGTTTTTTAACAGGGTTGGCCAAAAACATTTGCTTTCTTGCTCAAGGCAGTTTGAACAAGGCTACTCACCTTGAAGAAAGAGGCTTTCCTGCCTAATGCCTTGGTACTTTGACCCTACTGTTAATGGAGGGTTTTCCTGTTATTGGTCTGCTAAGGTCCAGGGATAGATTGATTAATTCCTGTTTATGCGCTGATTACGACATGAGATAGAAACATGTAACTTTATGAACATCTCCAATTCATCTTAATCTATCTTCTTAATCTCTTCTTTCCTAAACATACCAAAGTACTGAACAAGTAGCAAAACTTACAGATGGTTTGCTTGTGTGAGGTCTGACAGATAATGAAAGGTCTGAATGTAAGAAGCAACAATCTAAGACTTCTCTGATGCACAAAACTGGTGTCCAGTCGCAATAAGGTGTTCATGGACTGATTGTACGCAATCCAAGGGAAGCCCTTCTCCAGAGCTGGCCAATCAGGGCCGAGGAAAAGGGCTTCCCAAGGCAACTTTATTTCTGGTCCACAGGCCTAAAGACTGTGTCTATTCATTAGCAGGACTTAAACAGAAACCATGAGCTTTGCTGTTAGGCGGACTCGTATTTAAAACCCCAGGTTTATAGCTTACTAGTTGTGTGAAATCTCAGAGGTGCTTTCTTAACCTTGACTTTCTTTCCCCCAAAATAGGATTAGTACACCTATCTCATAAGGTTGTTGAGGATATTTAATGAAATTATAAATTTATTTTATCTAATCATTGGCACATAGTAAGCACTCAATAGTTAATAGCCATCATTAGAATAATTATTAGTGATAGTAATTATAAAGATAATAACAGAGTCTGTAGAAGTTTGCTCACTTCATTTAAATTTTATGTGTGTGGTGCAACTGAAATTCTAGGCCTGTAAAACAGCATTAAGAATAATTACCATTACATAAGCCTTGCTGTCCTCTTAGCCTGACATGTAGGGATTAGGCGAGCAAAGAGATGAAAGGGCATTTTGATCAGTTTTGTTGAGGTCAATACAAAGTATGTACCTTAACTAAGCCAACTTTCTCAAACACTTTGAGGGTTTTGTATGCTAATCTCTGCTTATTTTCAATTCAGACAAAACGCCTCATTTAGGATAATGAGTGTTAACAGATCTCTTTTAACAGTTGAATTATACAAACTTTATTAAAAGATAAAATCTAATACCTTCCATTTATTTCTTCAGCCTCTACAAATGGCATCCACAATGACATATTCCCTTTTTAAAAGAATTTTGAAAATGTACTCTATAATCCTTCATTTTTCAACTATGACATAAAATAGAAAACTGAAAGTAAAAACTGAAAATAAAACAATACCACAATAACCAAACAGAAAAAATAAGGTAATGCCAATGAATGTAAGAATAACCTACACACATATATGAGTATGGTTTATTTGGATCCTGTTAAGAGAGTTTGAAATGGTTTTATAGGTCAGATCTCCTTTCAACCCAAACCTGTCCTGTGGTATGTAAAGAAAAGAGATTCACAGTCCCCCCGACATAGGAACCAAGGTGGGTATTTCTTCCGTTTTGTTGTGTTTTAGGGCTCTTTGCCCCAACCCCAAGTCCACCACATCAGGGTTGTCCTATACCAATCAGCAAACCGCTAGCCAGAGTGATTGGTTCAGGGATGAGTATATGAAAAAATGTTGACCAATGAATTCTGATGGGGTTCAGGGTTTTGTTAAACAGCATATCTTGGGGAGAGAAACATACTTTTTCCACAAGACCCAGAAATGAGCGGATATACTCCTGCTACTGCCAACCGCTACTGCTATTGTTCATGAAACATGAGACGGAAGCCAACACCAGCAGAAAGCAGAGGACGAAATGGAGAGAAACTGAGTCCTGGGAATGCCCCTCGAGCCTTGAGTCTAGCTGTGCCTAACCCTATTTCCTAAGCTTTCCCATTTATGTCAGCCCATGCCAGTGTAGGCTAGGATTTCGTTACTTGCAAATGAAAGTGACTTCTTGATGTCCAGATCCATTACCAAAAACAAAAAACTAGAATCAACAAATATCTAAGTTTAAATTAGGCAGAAGCACATCAGTTCTAGGATCACAGCTGAAAGGCTGTGGCCCAGGACAACAACTTGTTGAACCCAGAAATTTCTCTAAGTCAGTTCACAGACTCATGATGCAACTTCAAATAAACATAATTTAAAAAACAAATAAAATATATAATTTATGTTGTGTGGCCATATCTGTTCAATTAGGGGGCTTCAAGACAGAAATTAGGAAAAGCATCAGAATCAAAAGTGGTGGCTTTGGCTGAAAAATGAATCAGGACTTGAGCAGTCTCTCTGGGAAATTAGCTAAGGAGTCAGTGGTTTTACAACTGCTCTGAGCAGGAGAAGCAATGGGGTAGTTAGCTAAATATTGGACTAGGATGCTTGTATTATTTAGGGCTCCTGTGATTTCATATTAACAGGCTTTCCCAAACTTGGGAAGGTGCCTTTAGGGCCAGAAATAAAGGGGTGTGACTCTTCTCACACACAAGCAGAGAGAACTCAGACAAATGAGGAATTGTAGTTTTATGAAATAGGGGCTGTACAAAGCAGATGCAGTAGGAATTTGGAACCAGCTTAAGACAGTACATTGTTTGTTCAATTCCTGGTAGAAATCCTGCCCCCCAAATTATTTTTAATCTTATATGGCAACTTTTTGCCAAAAAGAGCTTTGATGCAATGCTAGCATAAAAATCACTTAAAGCCAGTGTAGTTCAGAAGACTCTTGGAACGCAGATGCTTCCCATCCAAACCACAGCGAGGCCATGGAGGGATGGGGTGCAGCGATGGCGGGCTCAGAGCTGAGGAGGCGACAGGGGCAAAAACCAGCCTTTGTCTTTACATTAAGCACTTTGTATTAGGACTCTGACATTCTTCTGATTCATGTTTTTGGAGTATCTGGCACTGCGTAATTCTGCTTTTACTGGGTAAACATCAGGAACTGTTTAAAAAACAGGACAGAATTAACTCAGCCTTGTACATATTCAAATACCAAGGTCTGAGTCCCTTGGGCCAGACATTTGCCAGCTACAGAAGGCTGGTGCTCTACCTAGGAAGCCAAGGGAATCATTCCACACCTTAGTTCCTCCCCATGCTGTAAGATGGCTCATCTGGGTGCCATGTGCTAAGCTGCATTTATAGCAGAAAAACATTTCCCGTACATTCAAGCCTCATTTTATATGGCGAACAGGCGAAGGGGTCTGGCTGTGATGAAAAGCCCAGTATCCAAAATTCAGTAAGAAGCAGAGAATCAGCCTAAGAATGCTGGCTAGGACATAGCAGGCACTTATAAATATACGTTGAGTGAACAAATGAAAGCAAAAGCAAATGAATGAATGAATGAATGAATGAATGTTTGTGCAGTTTAAAATGAGACCTGAAAGAGAACCAGCTGGGAAATTTTTGGAAGAGGAGCAAGATCACAGTTGGTCAAGAGGCCAAATATTTATGGTTCGTTCACCTTGCACAAGGTAAAGTGAGTAACACAGAGTGGGTGGAGGGAGATACAAAGATGTTATCAACATGTTTTCTGCTCTTATTGCTTGCCGTTCACCTGAGAAAATAAATATGAAAACAGGAGCTGAGATTGTAGATTAATTCTTTTTTTGAAAGAAGGGATACAGAGGAAAAACTCTTACAAGCATTTGTGTAGGTTCTGGCGCATTGAAGGTCAGAGAAGGCCCTGCATAGAAATGACATCAATGTAAGTAGTATTTGCCTCTGGATAGAAGGAGAAAGGAGACATTCTCTGTCAAGAGAATGTATGATGTGAATGTAACCAATCATGTGACACATTTGGGACCAGCTTGGCATCTAAATATCTCTATTCTGTCCACATCCCCTGTCCCCTCTGTCATGCTCCAGGTTCCTGCCATCATCTCTTGTCTGAACTGCAGCCTCCAATTGGGTTTACAGTCACTTTATCTGGAACTCTTCTGACCCACTGTCCGCAAGGCAGGAAGAATGAAGAATGATCTTTTTAGAAGATAAATCCTATCAGTTTCCTCCCCGCTTGAAACCTACAATGTCTCCTCACTGACCTTAGAACAAAGTTGTAGCTCACTGGACTTTCACGTCCACGGGATCTGGCCTGTTTCCTGACCCCAATCCCCACCTTCCCAGCCCTGCCCCTCTTTGCTGTTCAGCTACACTGTGCTTCTTTCGGTTCCCAAGGGTGCAGTGCTGTCTCCTCTGGGCTTTCATACCTGGTCTTCCTTCCACCAGGAAAATGTTCCCCTGTCTTTCACCTGGCTAATTCCTACTCACAGGTCAGGTTTCATCCCAGATAGCAAGGGACTCTTCCTCTGACAGAGTCCCTTGGCCTCAGGGCCCAGGTTACATGTCCCTACTACGTTCTCTCAGGGCACCCTGTGCTTCCTGCTGACAAAGCTTGTCACCCTGCACGGTTGTGTTTAGTGCTCTATTTTGCTACCAGACTGTAAGCTCCGTGCAAAGAGGGACCAGGCTTGCTTGTGTCACCACTCTGTTGTCAACACAAAGCAGTGTCTGAAACTTGTTAGATATTTGTAACTGAATGCAGGTCCGGCTGCCTGCCACTTCAAAAGCCAATACTTGAGAGAGAGGTGCTGGTTAAAGGAAAGTGGTTTATTCAGATGCCAGCCATCTGGAAGATAGGTGACTCATCTCAAAGCCCATCTCCACATCTTAGTACAGGAAAGGGTTTTTATACGGAGGGGGAAGGGAGGCAGAAAAAAGAAATCCAGGGGAGGGGGTTGAAAACTACTGTACGTGCAGACCAGCACAGTCCATTCTGATAAGGACAGTGACGGTCCGGTGCGCGTCATCCTGGTTTAGTCCTCCTGGCTCCACGTCCTCCTGGCTCCATGGCTGAGGGTCAGCAAGTCTCCCAGAGCTAAGATGCATGAAAGTTGGAGGCTATATCTTTTGAAGTTAGTTGCTAGGATTCTTATATACATATACTGTTCATCTGCAAGCTATATATTAGTCAGTGTCAGAATGTACAGGAACAATGTCGAAAGAATAGTGGAATGGGTAGCAATTCTGCCCTGTTACATAGTCAATAAAATTTTGTTGAATGGATGGATAAATGAATTAATAAATGAATGTTGTACAAACAAGTTGGGCAGGGATTGAGGACTGCAGTGAGACTTGAATGATAGGTCATGAATTTTGAATTTTACCTTGAAGGCACCTAACAATTAAACAATTTTTAGTACAAAGTGTGACAAAACAAGAGAAGATTACATGATATTCAAAAGAAAAAATAGATATAACTAATTTTATAAGAACAACAGGTTGGAGAATGAAAAAAGAGAAGCCAAAGATTTTATTTCACAAAAACAAAGGGTTTGAAAAAGGAGACATGAAATCAAGTGTGCAGCCTAAAAATGCTTCTTTGGGGAATTACTAATATTTGGGGCCTTTTAAGATTGGGTTCAACCCACAGTTGGTCCTCAGAACTAAACATAGGCCATCTTCCCTTCATGCTATGTCGTAAACATGGGTATGTGCCTCAACCAGACACACTCACACGTAGAAAAGGGGGAATGCAAAGTCTCAAGGACAATTTGTAAATAACCCTTCCCATGTGGGATAAACCACATTTCTTTGACTGGGGACAAAGAATGATAGAGATTTAGAGTTGGGTAAAGGAAATGAATACTCCCGAGCCTGACTCCATTTGAATTAGAGTGCCAGCAAACATGCGAGCTGGCCCTCGCTTACCCAACCCACAAGGCTGAGCTGGTCCTTAACAAGACTTAAAAAAAGAAAAAGAAGAAAAAGGAAAAGTTTAAATGTTACAATTGTGTTTATTAATATGTGCATGGTAAGCACCATGGAGGCAGGGGCAGGACAAAAAGCCCAGCTCGTCTGCAAACACTGCGAAGGTCAAATAGCCCGACCATCTACCATGAGCTGTCTTAGAACACATTGTCCTGGGTGGTTCCTGAGCCCCTCTCTGCATTCAGTCAAACGTTGTTGGGATTATAATATTAAACTAGGGATAATATGACCCAACCTCTTAAGATTACTGAAAGAGTGGAAAATTGCACAACCGAACACTTTTCTTAGTCTTCAAAGCCTGAGGGGTCATAATTTGTAGGGATCGCTGTGCTAGCTTGGGTACCGATTATTTACCAAGTGTTGACAGCTCCTTCAGTTCTGTCCAAGATGGAAAAGAAGTCCCAGTCCCTCTTCAGGGAGTGATAAAATAGGCAGGCCAAAAAAAAAAAAAAAAATCCTACATGATATAGATAAGGTGTGGCTGTAAAGTAATAACAGGGAATTTTTTAAACACAAACACCGGAACTTACTATTCAAGAGAGCTGCTCTGCAAATCTGTCACCTTGGGGCGTGATACAATTAGTTCAGAGATATGTCTATTCCTCAGACATCCTTGGAAGGTGTCTTCAGACAGTGGGATGCAGTGGGATGTAGTGTGGTGTGCTGGAAGAAGCAGAAACTGAATTCTGACCATTTTCTTCTGCATGACCATAGGCAAGTTTCCTGACTTATCAACTCCTTAGATTGTCTTGTAAAAGACTCCACTTTTTTTTTTTTTGCATCAGTGAGATTATGCTAAAAAGTATCAGTCTTAAGAGTGTTTACGACTAAAGGCAGTCATTACCTTTCGTGTCATTTAGGTTCAGGTTTAGATCAATAGGATACAGTCAGTCTTGTTAGGTAATCATAGAATTTTTTGACCAGCAGCAGAATCACTCAGCTTGATCACTTCTTCGGACGTCTAACCTTAGTCCCTATGTTAGTTTCCTAGGGCTGCCAAAAAAAAAAGTACTACACATTGAGTGGCTTAAACAATGGAAATGTATTCTCTCACAGTTGTGAAGGCTAGAAGTTCAAAATCAAGTTATTAGCAGGACCATATTCTCTCTCTCAAGGCTCTAGGGGAGGATGCCTTCATCTCTTTTCCTAGTTCTTGTGGTCTCTAACAATCCTTGAAGTTTCTTGGCTTGTAGACTTAGCCCCCCAATATCTGCCTTCATCATCACACGCCATTCCTCTGCATGTCTATGCCTCTCTGTCTCTTCTTTTCTCCTTATAAGGACACCAGCTAGATAGGATTTAGGGCCCACCATAATCCAGTGTTACTTCATCTCTACATAACTAATTATGTCTGCAAAGATTCTACTTGAGAGTTTCACTATTCAACACAGAGCCATTACCAAAATCAATCTTAAAAAAAACAAAAACAAAAAACAAAAAACCCAGCCCTGACCGGTAATGGCTCAGCTGGCTGGGCATTGTCCCACAAAACAAAGGGTTACCAGTTCGATTCCCAGTTGGAGCACATGCCTGGGTAGTGGGTTCGGTCTCCAGTCAGTGTGTGTACAAGAGACAACCAATCAATGTTTCTCTCTTACATTGATATTTTTCTCCCTCTCTTTCTCCCTTCCTTCTCCTCTCTCTACAAATAAATAAACAAAATCTCTAAAAATAAAAATAAATGAAAATTTAAAAATGGAAGCTTTACATTTTTAAGGACATTCAAAATTACCCAGTGCTGGTTTTACAAAAGCTAGCAAAAAAGGAGTTCCAGATATGTTTCTGGCCATGGCAGTTGGCAGCATTATTGGAAAATATGCCTTGACCACCATTGTTATTAAAGACTGTGTATGTGCTCTCACGATTTCAAAACTTTAGTTAAACACTATTTTTTCCCTCCATGAACATGGAATGGAGAATGTACTTGTGCATGCCTAGGTTACCAACAGATACTCAACTCAAAGGGACTAGAAGAGCTATTGTCAGTAATAATAATAATAATATCTACCCTGCCTGGCATAGCTCAGTGGATTGAGCGCTGGCCTGCGAACCAAAGAGTCATGGTTCAGTTCCGCAGTCAGAGCACACATCTGGGTTGCTGGCCAGGTCCCCAGTAGGAGGCACTTGAAAAGCAATCACACATTGATGTTTCTCTCTCTCCCCCCTTTCTCTCTAAAAATAAATAAATAAAATATTTAATAATAATAATAATAGTATCTTTCTCTAAATTTGATCTGGCCAGAAAGTGATCCCAGCTGAGTTATTCCTTTTTCATCTCCAGTCTCCAAGCTTTGTGTAATTATACAGTTTGTGTTTGTATAAATATCACAAATTTCAGTAGATAGGTAGCATTTAGACATCTTTTGATGCAAATAGAAAGTTAAAGATTTTCTCCAGTCCCCTCCCGTGAAGAAGGCATATTTTAGATGAAGACAGATGCTAGAAGAAGACTTGCTTGAGGAAGTGATAGAGAATCTTCCCGGAGGATGGTAAGAACACCAGGGTAGGAGGAAGTTTTCAGTCACTTGGTGTGCCGTGAGCCTGTGGTCCAGACCGAGCTCTGAGCTTCAAAGGACTGGGTCATATTGGGCTGAGCACACAGGATGACCCCATTCTAAGGTATTCATGGCTCAAGAGGCAGATTAGCCATACACAGAAGAACAGACCTCAAAACAAGGGAAGTCTTAATCTGATTCTGAATGTTCTAATTATCACCAAGATGAACACAGGGCTTTCTGGGATCCCCTTGCCAAAATCTAGGGGGCCAAAGGACACCTGTAAGAGGCCATAGTGAAGCAAACAGATATTCTAGCAGCAATGACAGGGGACTATGGGGTAGAGTCAGGCCAACAGAGTCCCAGCATGAAGAGATGCTCTTCGTCTGAAGACTTGACTGAGTGTCCTGCGAGGGGACTTTCTGTTCAAGTTTTGAGCCCTGTGGTTTTAGCTATGGAAGATTACAGAAGTCTTATCAACTCTCCTCTTTTAATAAAGCATTCCTTTGATTCCTGCTAACCCGTGTTATTCAAGTAAAAGAGCTGAAATCAGCCTCCTAAGCAAGCGAGGGAACAATTGTCTCAGGTTGTGGGTGAAAGTTAAAAGAAGCATTTCACCCTCATAAAGTTCCCTGACTCCCTCCTGTCATAGCGATCTTTGAGAGCAGGCTTACACTTGAAAAACTTCTCTACGGGGAATATAATCTGGGAAGCAAAGAGAACACTTGAAAACTGAAATGCCTGCAAAAGGCATGGCAAGCCTTGGAATCACGAAGTCCACTTTCTGCAGAGGCTGAGCTGGTAACCTCAACAAATGACATGGAGCTAGGGGAAGACAGCAGTGAACACAAGACAGACATCATGTCCCATAAAAGTCATCACTCCCAGCTCCAGCCTGTTGGTGTCAGGCAGGATTACAGGCCCACAATTGTTAAGTTTTTAGGAGAAATCCAACACCCAAAATATTTAGATGTAATCTGTCCATTTTTAACAGCTTTATTGCAATATAATTGATATACAATAAGTTGCATGTGTTTAAAATGTACAACTTAATGTACAGGGTCCGGCAGAAGTAACACCTGCTTGAGTGTGGTTGGTAGGGTGCATGAACACCTCTCACGAGATAGACAGCAACTTGAACATTTCACCTAAAATGTCATATGGTGTGCTTGTGTGTGATATTTTTATGTTACAGAATTACATGCTTATGATTTTGTAATAAAAGATTTTGTAATAAAAAGGGGCATTATTTGCGCCAGACCCTGTATATATACATATACACATATGTACATGCCTATAAACCAGAACCATAATCAAGATAATGAACATATTCACCTCCCCCAAGCGTTTCTTTGTTCCATTTATAATCCCCCTTTCTCACCCTCATCCCCAGGCAACCACAGATGTGCTTTCTGTCCCTATAAATTCATTTGTGTTTTCTAGAATTTTATATAAATGGATTCATATAATATGCACTTTGGGGGGTCTTTCTTTTTGCATTCAGGATAACTTATTTCTTTTGTGGAGCAGATATCATCATTAATATAAATATTTTTTGGTATAACTATTTTGAGACTCATTCACATTGTGTGCATTAATAGTTGATTCCTTTTCATTGCTGAGTAGTATTCCATTGTATGTACACACCACAATTTGGTTATCCATTCATCTGTTAATGGACATTTGGGTTGCTTCTAGTTTGGGCTCTACTAGAATAAAATTGCTATATTTATGTGTAAGTCATTGGACGTGTGCTTTTGTTTCTCTTGGATACACACCTACGTGCAGAATGGCTGGGTCATAAAATAGTTAAATAATTAAGCTTTTAGGAAACTACCAAGTGTTTCCAGAATGGCTGCACCACTTTCCATTCCCACCAGCAGTATGTGAGAGTTGCATTTCCTCTACCTGCTTGCTTATACATGGTACGGTCAGTCTTTTTAATCTCAGCCAGTTTAATAGCTGTATAGTGATAACTCACTGTGGATTTAAGTTGCATTTCCCTAATGACCAATTCAGTTGAGTATCTTTTTAATTGTTTACTTGCTGCCCATATATTTTCTTTGGTGAAGTGTCTATTTAAATCTTCTGCCCATTTTGCCCTGGCCAGTGTGGCTCAGGTGGTTGGAGCATTGTCACATAATTGAAAGGTTGCGGGTTCAACTCCCAGCCCGGTGGTCCAGTCAGGGCACATGCCTAGGTTGCAGCCTGTTCCAGGCACATATGGGAGGCAACCGATCAATTATTCTCTTTCGCATGGAGGTTTCTCTCTCTCCCTTTCTTTGTCTCTTAAAAAGCAATGAAAAATATCTTCAGGTGAGGAGTAAAAGAACTCTTCTGCTCATTTTAATTGAGTAATTTATTTTCTTATTATTAAATTTCGAGAGTTCTTTATGTAATTGCTATACATGTCCTTTATCAGATATGTGATTTTCAAATATTTTCTCTCAATCCAAGACTTCATCTTTCAATCGCCTAAGAGTGCCACTCAAAAACATAAGTTTTAATTTTGCCAAAGTCCACCTTATCTTGTTTTTTTCTTTCATGGATCATGATTTTGGTGTTCTAGCTAAGAAATTTTTGCCTAACCCAAGATCATAAAGATATTTTCTTATATTTTCTTTTTCCCCCATTTTAAAACACTAGAAATAAATTTCAATTCCATGGAAGTTCTGTGTAGGCCAAACAAAACACATCTGTGGGTTCAACCTTGCCTGTGAGTCACCTGCTTATAACTTGTTACTTATAGCATGATCCCTCACATCCCCAATTTTATACCATGAAAGGCTAACAAGTCCCTTTCTTAACTTTTTCACAGGACTTCATCTTTTGCAAGGAACTGTTATAAGTCTTGTTGAAGGTCATCTGTTCCATGATTTACACAGAAGATCAATGCCTTCTTTTTAAAAAAATGTATTGGGATGTCAATAATTTTAGGGAAGATTGAGAAAAAGAAGAAATGATGGTTTAGTTCTCCTGAAACTGAACTTGCTGTGAGTTCTGGTCAGATAAAAATGACATTCACTAGCATGATATATTAGCTAAATAGTGCCGAACTTTAACTAAAGAGAAAATTGTTGAGGGAAGGGGCAGAGGGGAACCAGACCTTTTTGTTTAAATTTTGCTTTCAGATAATTAGGGTCAGTACCAGTTGGGGCCCTTTTATTCTTTAGTGCGCCTCACACCTCAAAAAGACGGTTTCCGAAGCACTTGACTAATTAAATTGCTCTTCCTTTAACACAGGCGCTCCAGGGCAGTGTTTTTAATTCACTGGAGGAGACAAAATTCTGGCCCTGGGTGGATGTTAAAAACATTTTTGTGTAGTCAACAGAGAAAGAGTGTTCTTAGCCCCTCTGGCTTTCTTCTGGAAATCCACACATGATGCAGAAAATTAGTTGTCTCATGTTCAAACAGTGTTCTCAAGAGCAGTTTTTATAAACATAATCAGACCCCACTAAAATGAAGGGTGCAGTTCAGAAGGTATGATGTTTCCAGAGAGCACAGAGGCTTAAGAATGTCACCGGGTGGATGGGCAGCACGCAAGCGAGGGACAGCTGAGTTTTGCAGAGTCTTTTATTGGGAAAAAGCTTTGTTAAACCCTCTGAAACCGCTGCAGCATTAAACTTTAGGAACCCAAAAGGAGCAAGGACGACTGTTGAGTCCCAGTGTTCTGTACGTGCCTAAAACGTTTTCTCTGTTACAGCCGAGACACTGGTTTGTTTGGGTCAATGAGCATAAACTTAACATTGGAGGTTCTTCTACTCTGTTGGTTGTTTCAGCAACGGTTCAAACACAGTACAGAACTTCTCGAAAACGCATTTTTCAGAGAAGTAAAAGCTTCCTGTCACCCTTGAAGGAGAATATTGCTTCGGATCCCCCTTTATCTCCTCTTCTTGGGTGTATCTGGTATTCTCAAAGTAGCAGGACAGTTTATCCTTCCTCTGAAGCCATTTCATGCTATTGCGGTAATTTTTACAAAAATATGAAGGAAATTCAGAAGACCAACAAGGGGTTAAATGCCTGAAACTTCCACTGAGTCACCAGTTGATGCTGGAATACCCCTTGGAACTTTACATCCTTAATTTTGCACCACCAATCAAGTACCTTGGCCTCTTTGTAGTTCTTTCAGCATTTAGTGCTAGTCCTTGATCAGTTCATGACAGCCTAAAAGGAAGCCACTGATTCTTGCTATTAATCCAAGTTAAGGTAGATTTTGAAATCTAAATAAACATAAACTGAGGAATAATTTTCCTAACATGTTCCACTGTAGCAGAATTTGAAATAACTGTATAGGATCTGTTATCTCAAGGTTCCCTTCCTGTCTGTCACAGAGAGTATCATCAAAATGCAGGAATTTTGGACTTTTTTTTCCTACAATGTGTCGAGGAATAATATTTACCTAGGAAAATTTTTAACTTCATTTTATTTAGTACAAAATACATTGCCCACCATAGAGAAAGGCAGTCATTCCATTTTTGTTTATGTTAGTCCCAGGTGACTTGGTCTAGTGAGGAAAGCACGGCCATGGGTTTTATAGACAGGATTTTGAATAGCAGCCCTGTCACTTGTTGTCATGTGGCCTTGAATGAGCATTCTGGCCCTTTGGTGATCAGCACATACAGATGAGGCTACTGGCACCCAGACCAGAGGGTGGTTGGGAGCATTTCAAGAAGCTGAGTAGCCAGGAGTTGTGGCTGTCATTGCATCTCTTCTCACAGCACTGTAGACTCCAGTGTAGCATTCACTGCCTTGTTTCTTAATTGCTTATGTCACCTTTGACTTCCCCTAAGACCCTGTTAGGGCAAGGGCCATGTCTTGCTTGCTCACCTTTGCATTATTCACCTGACAGAGGCGGAGTACAGAGGAAGCTTTCAATAAATATTTCTGGAAAGAAAGAAAGAGGGAAAGTAGAGAAAAATAAGTTGATTAGGATAGTGATTAAATGATTAAAAGCATAGATTTAGGGTCAAACTGAATTTCGAATCCAAACTCTCTGACTTACTAGCTGGGTGACATTGGGCAAGTTACTGAACTTTTATCTATAGAATAATATGTACCTCAAAGAACTGTGGTAAGGATTGTGAGATTAATTTTATAAAGGGTTTAGCATTTTCCTTAGCGTAAGGGAAGCACTCAGTGGCCGCTATTCTCATTACTACTGTGTCGTTTAATAGAGCTAATCTTAAATCTGATTGAGTAATAATTGCCTTGGTCCTTGCTGGATGAAATGGGCATGGAAACCGTGCAGAAATTACCTTTTGTTATTCCTGGAAATAAGTCATCAGCACTATCCTGGAACCGTATGCAGGAGAGGAAGGCCTACCCTCGTCATCAGCAGAAGGACCCTGTGGGAAGTGTGGAATTTTAACCGATTCAGAAAGGCGTTTGAACGACACCTATCTATATGTTCATGGCACAGGGCTAAGGGTTCTTAGGCATTCAGAGATAAACTGTATTCTGCCCTATAGGAGCTGGCAACTCATAAATCACTATAAAAAAGGGTAGACAGTGACCAAGTGCTCCAGCCAAAGTGCAGACCATCGTCTGGACCTGAGGGAGTGAAGGGGTGACCTGCTGATTGGGAATATGGGCTGTGGGTTCAAATCACGGTCTTACTGTTTTCTGGCTGAGAGGAACTTCATTTCCTAGTATACTAAGTGAGAGCACCTAGAGGATCCGCTTTACAGAATGGTGCTAAGCACTAAATGAGATAATGCTTGTAGCTGGACATAATGCCAGACACATGTTCAATAAATGTTTGCCATTATTGTTGTGGCTGTTATTATTATCAGCTAGTATTATTTTAACTGGAGAATAGTGATATTATTACAAATGTTAACATATAGTATAACACTACCACCATATTATTATAGATCCTGTATTTCTATAATATCTTAATATTAAGCAGTATAAAACTAATAGTATAATAATAATATTTGTAACTTAATATTATACCAGTATAAAATATTAAGATATTTTATCCAGTATCTTAATATTAACCAGTATAAAACTAACAGTATAATAATAATATTTGTAACATGGTAAGTGCTTCATGGGAAATTTGGCATTTGAGCTAAATCTTGAAGAATAGGTAGCGTTTAGGCAATGTTTGGCTATTTGGTACCTAATGAATGAAAGCAGGTGTATTTTTCTGAAGCCTTTACAAGTTTTAATTAGTTCTAAATTTTATACAGGACTTGGCAAAAGTAGGCTTACTGTAGTGAGTACTCGAAACAGTTTACTCTTGTATTATTATTTATGTATTTATTATCATATTATGTGTTGGTATAATTTGTTCTATTGTTCTTTTGTATCTTAACTTCTGATTTATCTTTTGGGTAAAGAGGACTAGCAACTGAACCTCCTTTTGCCCACCGCTGTATTGTCCAGCTCTCAAGCCACTTGCAGAAGGCCCTGTTCCTGAAGGGTTAATGAGGACAAGGCCCGGAACCAAATTCTGTCAGGGAGGAAGGAGAGGAAGGAATGCACACTCAGCAAAGACTCCCCAGGTCACTGCTTTCCAGTATTTTGCCTGCGTTACCCACCCTGACTCTCACAGGAGAGCAAGACCAGCGCTGATCAGAGCACTCCACGCACCGTAAATATTCGCGTCACAATTACTGGATTATTCGTATTTATGCTGCAAACAAATTCCCCTTTGTGACTCTATTGGCACCTGGTGGATCCTTTAATATTTAAGTTCCTCCATCTTCAAAGATCCACATCAGAGTCTTTCCTGAGGCTGAGGACTGAATGTTCTTGCACCTGGGAATTTCCCTTGTGGCCAGAAAACCCAAAGGGGGAAAGGTTTCATGCATAAAAGAAATGTTAAAGGGAAAAGATAAGGCAAGGTTGGAGGGGGGTTGAGTACTGAGGCCTAAAAGCTACACATAAAGATTTCAATTAGCCTGCCTCTACTCCTTCCCCCATTCGCATTAGTTTATAAAACAGTGTGATGTGTGTGTATTTGTGTGTGTCTCTGTGTGTTTATACACACACGTGCCCGTGCAGGCATTAGGAAGGGTGCAATAAATCAGAGTTGAAATTTACATTGACTTCCCAGAAAATGTTTCGCAAAATTTGTTTGTAAAATAAATCTAAGGCAGCCAGTCTCAAACTTCAGTGAGCACAAGAACCACCTGGAGAGCTGCTGAAAATTTATATTTCCAGCCCCAGACAGCCTGACTCAGTAGGTCCAGGATGAAAATCTGGAATCTTTATTTTTAACAAGCAGCCCACGTAATTTTGATGTAAATGGTCCTTGAACCACTCGGAAAAAATGCTAGTCTAATGTTTATGTTTTTTCTCTTTATAACTTTTTCTGTCTTCTTATTCATTCAGGAAAAACTTTTTTTTTTTTTTGCATGTCCCTGGGCCCCACACCCAGACTTTCTGCATTTTATTTTATTTTTTTATTTTTATTTTTTTTAATCCTCACCCGAGGACATTTTTTTTTTCATAGCTTTAGAGAGAAAGGAAGGGAGAGAGAAAAAGGAAGCATCGATGTGAGAGAAACATTGATCGGTTGCCTACTGTAAGACCTGATCAGGGTCCAGTCGAGGCATCTGCCCTGACCAGGAACGGAACCTGCAAACTTTCAGTTCATGAGATGATGCTCCAACCAACTGAGCCACAGTGGCTGGGGCCGGGGATAACGTTTAACTATTTTCCCCAATTTTCTCACTAAGTGTAAGATTCCTATCATTGGGTCAGGTGGATTTTTAAAAATTTTTTAATTTTTAAATTATATTTTATTGATTATACTATTACAATTGTCCCAATTCTTCCCCCTTTGCACCCCTCCAGATGGATTTTTTTTTCCATTTTTGGAAACTACAAAGTTTAGTGTCTAAAAGCTAAAGTGCTTTTTTATTGAATACGGCTGCAGCAAATGTCGTGGAGACAGCTTTACTCTGACCCTCAGCTAGACAATGACAGAGAACGCTAGAAAGATTTTCTCCCGAGGGGCTTCTCCACCAAGAGCAGTTTTAACTGAGGGAAGTCAGCTGAATTGGGTCTCCTGTGAATTCCCTTCCCTATTAAGTTAAAAGCTATGTGGTCAACTTCTGCACGGAGCACATGGCCACAGAAACTGATCCGTGCGTGCCGTGGGGAATCCACGGCTGTGGTTTGCTGTGCGTAAACAGCGGCGTGCGAGTGTGAGGCAAACCAGAGGGACCCAGTCGAGAGGCAGCGAACACGGGAGGCTGCCCTAACCCTGTTGTTCTGGCATTCGCCCTTCGATGGCTTCCAATGGAACATCCCAGGTGCCTGATAACTCACAATGTCCTCTGTGTCCTGTCTGCATTCGAAGTTGGATAAACGCTGCTCATGGATGAGGTGGAGGAAAGATGAAGGACTACTCTTGGGTACCAGGACCAGACAGACCCCTCAGAAGGAGCCCTGCCATGGAGAGCAGGCACTAGGTGGGGAGGAGGGGTGATGACAGATTATGAACTTAGCAGCAGCAGTAAAAACTCTCATCAGAAATTTGAAGACCAAGATATATTCTTATCTGGGAAAGTTGTCACAAAGCTGTTAAATCAATGGTTAACCCCTTGCTCTACAACAAAGTGGCTATAAGTCCTGCTGTTTTCACACCTATGGATTTTAATTTCTTCTGTGAAATAAAAGTACTGGAGTTGATGTTTCTATGACCCCTTCCAGCTTTGAGTAGTAGCAAAGTTGGTTCTCTATTACTGTGTAACAAACTTCTCCAAAACTTAGCAGCTTAAAGGAACCATTTGATTTTGCCCACAATTTTGTGGGTCAAGAATTTAGGAAGAGCTCACCTGGGTAACTCATCTCTGATTCCAGCTGGGTCAGAAGCATCCATTTCTGAGACAGAGATGGCTTCTTCACTCACCTGTCTGATGACACAGGGTCTCCTCTCTCTCTCTCTCTCCCTCTCTCTCTCTCTCTCTCCTCCTTTCTCTCTCTCCCTTTCTTCCCCCCTCCCCTCCCCCTCCCTCTCTCCTTCTCTATCTGGCAACCCATCCCCCAGGGCCCCTCCATGTGGCTCATATTTCTCAGGGAGGCATGGCAACCTCGGGGTGGTCATACTTCTCACCTGGAGCCTTGGTGTTTCAATGGACCAAGTTAGAAACCGCCGGTCCTCTTAAAGGCAAGCCCTGAGTTGGAGGAGTGTCACTTTTACTGTATTCTGCCGGTCAAAACATCACAGGCCAACCCGGATGCAACAAGAACAACAAGAACCCACTGCTCAACCAGAGGAGTATCAGAAAATTTCAAACTATCTCCTATGAGCCGCAGTCAGCATTTAAATAGAAATTAATTTCCAACATGATTAAATCTACTCAATGGCAATGACTCAAAAACAATGTTTGTCCTTTCACAAAACTTCAAAAATTTCGCCTCCTTCAATCAAGAAGGCGGTTTGGGATAGTCAGTGGTTGTCCCATGGCCTCATCATCCGTAGATAAGAAGCTGACTGCAGAGAAAGGTCAGGTTCATGAAGACACTGTTTCTAGACCAAACAGCTATGTTTAAGTAGAAACTCATTGCTGTTAAAAAACAAACAAGCAAAAGGAGAAATTTATTTTTATGTAATTGACTTTTATCTTTGATAATGTTCAGTCCTTGACCGTTTCAGAAAAAATGGCATGGGAATTGCTAAGTATCCAGTAACTCTATCTACAAAACCTTCTTACTGAGGGCCACTTCATGGGGCGAAGGGATAAGCTCATTGCTTAGTGCTCTGCTTATGCTGCTCAGTGTGACACAGATGCCACCCTTGCAGTCTACACACAAACAGATCTTTGTTGGTCTGGGTGCAGAAAATTCTTTACCATGAATAATCTACTACAACAAATGCTCCCTTTAATTCCTTCTCAGTTTTGAGAGTATTTGAACTCCCAAGAGAAAGAAATCATTGCTCAATAGGAATTAAATGCTAGAAATGCTCTCTTGAAGCATTGCTATGGAAAAGAAGTGGAATGGCATCATTTGTCTTACGAGTACGGTAAAAGGAATAAACGGATGGGTTTGGTATGTAGACACAAAGCGCCATAGAAATGAGGCAGTGTGGTGGAATGGTGAGGCACCCGGGCTTTGGAGTCACCCAGTCTGGGTTTGCATCCACACCTTATCACTTCTCAGCCATGACTTTGGACCAATAACTGAGCTTAGCTGCACCTCACTTTTCTCAGGTAAAGAAAACACCACAGTAGAAACATTTACCCCACAAGGCTGCTTCTGAGGGCTCAATGCAAAGTGCTCCACACGCAGGAAGCACTTGATACATGTTTGCGCTGTTATTATTACTATTATTACCACATTATGGACTCCCACATCCTCACATCTCTCTTAGGTTTGCAAAGAAAATGGAGTTTATTAATTTTGTCCACTACTGCTGTAACATTCCTCAGGAGTTCCCACACTGCACTGGGCAGTTGGGAAGGGAAGATTTTAAATGTCAGTTAATGGCACCTCAATCTCTTTTGGTTTGAATAAATGTTCTTGATGACTTCATGTAGTTTAGGTCATGTAGGGTGTCTCCTCTTCTCAGGGCTTTTCACCAAAAACGGGGTCAGAATGGGAATGGAAGGTGAGGACCTGGGGTCTGCAACCCTGCTTTGGTTCTCGCTTGTCTTTGCAGTGGGGTGTGCCTTGTCTGGACAGGCACTGACCATGCCGACAACCTCAGAGCCAGCCATCTGCTTTCAGATCTCTGCAGTGTCACTGGCCTCCAGCCCCTCTGAGTCCTGTCATCAGAGCGAGCTGGAATTTTTAGATTTCCTGCTCACCATGTGCAAACCCTGGGGAGCCAGGAGCCCTGCTTTGGCCTCATCTGCCCACGACCTCTTCCCGCCCCGAACCACTCTGTCACTGTCACTCCAGCATGGGGCCAAATGTTGGGTTTCTCTGAGGACAGAGGTTCCTATGGGGAGGAAGCCACAGTTTTGCCTCCAGGAGATGCTGACAACATCTGGAGACATTTTTGATGGTCACCATCGGGGAGATACTAGGCCTCTAGTAGACAGAAGCCAGGGATGCTGATGAACAGCTTTCATTGCATGGGACAGTTCCTCAAGGCTAAAGAATTACCTGGCCCAAAATTTCTGTAGTACCGAGGGAGAGAAAATCTCAGAGGCTCCCAGCACCCCCAGGGCACAGTGAGGAAAGCAGGCAGCTAGATTCAAGGTTACAAGTTCTTCTTAAACCGATCTAGGTGTTTCCATGATACAGCACTGACTCCCTCTCCCATTAGCCAGGGGTTTTACTCTGAGAATGGAGTTAGTAGGGAGGCAGGGACATGGGTACCTCACTACCTTGTTGCACCGGTCTCTCCTTGCCTCACTCTTCACTTAGGCAAGGCAGCAGGCTCTTTCAGCCTTCCCCAGCATCATTTGTTCCCACTTTCTGTACGTCACTTGCCCTGGGGGCTTCTCTGGGGCCAAAAGGGTGAGATGAGTGCAGACAGAGAAGCCGACTTATCGCTGCGGGAAGATAAACTGAGAGGTATTTCAAAATGACTTCATTGTTCTTTTATTAATATTTATAAATATTATATAACCAGCGCCCTGGCTGGTGTGCCTCAGTGAGTTGAGTACTGGCCTGCGAACTGAAAGGTCACCGGTTCAATTCCCGGTCAGGGCACATGCCTGGGTTGCGGGCCAGGTCCCCAGTGGGGGGCGTGCAAAGGCAACGGATCAGTGTTTCTCTCTCACGCTGATGCTTCTCTCTCTCTCTGTCTCCCTCTCTTCCCCCTCTCTAAAAAATAAAATTGAATTTAAAACAATATTATATAACCAGCTACTTCTCTTAAAGCCAGGCAGTGACTTGATAAAATATGTGTTGAATGGAATTACTTACACTATAAAGTATTTATTACTACTTCCCCCAAAACGAAACAATTCGGGGGGAGTCATTTTTCTCTTGGTGGCCTCCCTTCTGTTCTGTTGAACTGCTCTCTGAAGTTCTGCTCTGACCAAAAGAAACCCTGTTTGTAGGTCACGTTCTTGCTTCTCTCCACCTGTGAAACCTGAACGGAGGACCCACACTCAGTTCTCTCAGCATCAGGCCTGCCTGTGTTGGTCGCCCCAGGCACTCTCCTCCGCCGCAGGCCTGAAAGCCGCCTGTAGTGGCGGCAGGGGTCCAGGCCTAATCACGATCAAGACAGAATGATTTCATGCACAGACTCTGGAGTGGGGCTGCGGAGCTAGGGGTGCTGGTTCTAGCATTTGCAAGAGGTGAGCCAAGGGGGAAATTACTTCATCCCTCTCAACATCAGTTTCATTAACTGCAAAATGTTGGTGGCGATAACATCAACTATATAGGCAGTTTCAGTTAGCTCCAGCTGCCATGACAAAACACCACAGGCCGAGTGGTTGCAACAACAGAAACTTATCTTCTCATGGTTCTGGAGGCTGGAAGCTTGAGATCAAGGGGCTGGCATGGCTGGGGGGTTTTGTTTTGTTTTGTTCGTAATTTTTATTTATTGATTTTTAGGGAGAGAAAAAAACCCATCAGCTTGTTGTTCCACTTTTTTATGCCTTCATTGGTTGCTTCTCATATGTGCCTTGATGGAGGACTACACCCACAGCCTTGGCATGGTGCAGGGGTGCTCCAACTTGGCCAGGGCCTAGCATGGCTAGTTTCTAATCTGGTGTCTCTCCCAGGCTTGTAGACAGACAGTCACCTTCTCACTGTGTGTTTACATGGCCTTTCCTTTATGTCAATGATTTTCGCCCTATTTTATCTCATGGCACACATAAACTAATTGCTAAAATTTTGCAGTACACCAAAAAATATATTTTTTGCCAACCTGACAAAAAATGGATATAATTTTGATTCATTTACTTCGGACAGCTGTTATAGTGCTGGTTGCCATCATTCTTTTATTTGACAATCTAAGCGAAAAGATCTCAGTACCCCTGACTAAATAGTCAGGTATTGCATGTTTTAAGAATTCCTGTGGGCCACCGGTTGAAAATCACTGTTCTATGCACATACAGAGAGGGGTGGGGGAAGGTTCTCTTGTGTCTCCCCTATTTTTATAAGGACACCAGTCCTATCAGATTGTCACCCTACCTTTATGACCTCCTTTAACCTTAATTACCTCCTAAAGGCCCTGTTTCCAAGTATAGTCACATTGGAAGTCAGGATGCCAACATATGAACTGGACTGGGGAGGACGCAGTTCAGTGCATGGCACAGGATTCCAAGTCAAGTATTTGAACGTAGGAAGCACTCGGTAATGTCTGCTATTATTGCTGCTGCGGGTGTAGAGCACCCTCAGACCAGGACAGGCAGGTCTGCAGCTTACACCCATTCTGAAAGGAGTTTACTGAGTAGGAGCTCGGGAAGAAGAACGTGCTGCCGACAGGCAGTCCCAGACCCAGACGAATCGGAGCCAGAAAGAGCCCAGGGAAGGTGCCAGATTTGGCAGAAGGAAAGAGGTAGGTGTCTCCCAAGGGGCACCGGGTCCCTAATACTTACAGAACACAGCATTTATTGATTTATTCTACAAACATAATAACAGCTGCCACTTATTTAACACTTGCTTTGTGCTGAGCACTTTATGCACATTAGCTCTGCTAACTGTCTCCCAACAACCTCAACATATGGGGAAATTGAGCTTCAGGGATGTTAAATGACCCGCCAAAGTTTCAGCTATTAAGTGGCAAAAGCTTGACTTAGTTCTGGGACTATTTGAATCCCCAAGTCATGCACTTTTCTCCTCGGCTGGACTGTCTTCGTGCACAAGCTCAGGGTTGTGACATATGAGGTCTGGAAGACACAGTCCCTTCCCTGGAGTCATTATTAATAAGAAAGAGGAACTGGTCTCTACTTCCAACCCTTGGAAGGGGCCAGAAAACTTACCCATTTGTCCCTAAACAATTTGAGCTGAGAATTAATATATGAATCGGGGAAATGAAAGGATTAAGGACATCGTATAGGTTGGCTATACCTTGTTACTATATAACAAGCAATTCACTACAGAATCCAGTGGATTAATACAATAATCATTTGCTCTTGCTCACGGGTCTGCAAGTCATCTGGGCATTGCTCCTCGAGGCTGGCTCTGCATCAGATACAGGTCTGGCTGCTCTTGACTACATGCTGAGGTTCCCTATATATTCACCTGGGCCCCAGGTAGAGAGGTAGCAGCTACTTGGGAAAACCGCTCTTCACAGAGATGGGAGTAGTGATGTCTCTTATGGCCCTAGTGCAGAAGGCATGTGACCACTGCCACCCACACACATCATTGGCCAAAGCAGATCTCAGACCAATGAGGAAGTTTACTTTGTCTTTTGTGCACGAGGCTGCAAAGTCACATGGCCACAGGTGTGGATAAGGAATAGGGGCCAATGATTCCATCTACCAAAGACATTTTCTGGTTTGGGGCGGGGAGGGGCTAACATAGAGGGGGTGGAGTGGGTAGAGAGGATCTATAAAATCTCACTTTGAAAACACTTGCCTGAAGAACTAAACTCCACATTTTCTCTTTTCTCCAACAGAGGTAATGAAAGATAAACCCTCCCACTTGCTTTTACTTTTCCTTAAAAAGTACAAAATTGTAGGATGTCAGAATATTAGGCAAGCCTGGCTAGAAAGAGAGATCCCTCTAGTTTGAAGTTTCGACCATCTCTAAGCCTTCAGCAAATATCTATGAAAAATGCATCCCTCTGCTTTAAGGTCTCAGAGTCCCCAGTCGGTGTTTAATCTACACCCCTGTAATCTACAAACACAAAGACACCAGCCTAACTGTTTGACAAATAGGAGCAAGCATGCTAATAAAACAAAAAAGGAAAGCCCCGAGAAACATAAATCTGAAAGAACTGGGGACAGATTTTATTGCAGAAAGTCAGGGTAGGCCTCTAGTGGCATCACATTACTGAGTGTAGCTGTATTTACATTTCATTGTGTTGGCTCAGCAGTTCAGATGATGGGGTTTGTTTCTGAACCCAGAGACACGGTTCCAGTGGAAAACTGGATTGGTCTGTCTTTTCAGTAGAGACCCCCCCTGGCACCATTTACTGTCTTCTCTCTTATCTAGACAAGCTCCACAGTGTCAATTATTTGAATTTCCAAGAAGCGAGGACACTAGATAATCTCTGTCTAGGGGTCTGTGCAGTCCCTTCTGTTCCCAGTCTCTTGAGGGCTATAAGAAGACAGTCCATGTTGCTTAGTGCATAGTGAATACCCAGATGCATTTTTGCACCAAACTGTAGGTCCTATAGGGTTGTGCAGCCGTGAATTCCAATCAACAAAGAGTTACGGGTCTCCTGCAGTACGTCTAGCACTATTGCCAGGCAGTGGAAGGTAGCAAAGGAAGAAGACTACATTCTCTGAACAGAAAATACTTACTACCTATCCACTCATTAGGCGTGGAGCAGCTGTGACTTTAGTTGCACCACAACTGGGGAAGTGGGCATCGAGAGTTTTAGGCTCTGTTTATAAGAATAGAAACCCAAATTAGATAACTAATTTCAAAGCAATGACAATGTACTTTATTCTATTCTTTTGCCAAAGAGCATCGTACCTGAGATGGCTTTCCTTTTCACTTTTTCTTCTTAGTCACAAAAACGTCTCCTCCTGGTTCAGGAAAAAAGCAGCAGCACTGACCAAGCGAACTGGAAAAGGAAGCAATGACTGCGTTCGTGCCCACAGGGTGCTGAAGAGGGAACTTGGGCCCGAAACCCTCTGGGTCTTAGGGTTGGGTAGGCGCATTCAGGTGTGTCTGACCCCTCTCATATTCTCATGGGGATTTTACTTTTCCATGAACATATGAACTGTGTTAGTGATCAGGTGGCAGTTAAGTTAAAAAAGACACAGAAAAAACAAGGGGTAGTGCTTTTTATTGTATCAAGGCTAGGTTCCAGTTTAGGGGTGTACTATTAATACACTGTCCCTGGTTATTTAAAAATAAATAATTTTTAAAGCTACTTAAATAAATAAACACCATTGTCTAGTGCAGTGGTTTTCAAACTCTTGGATGCATAAGAATCCCCTTGGAAGTTGTTAAAAATCCAAATTTCAATAGAGTGGACCAAAGAATAGCCAAGGAATCTTTATATTTAATCCTGTCTCCAAAAGATGTGGTTCACGAACAAGACTTTGAAGAGCACTCATCTAACTACCCGTCTGGTTTCATTCGGTTTACCCAACGTCACCTGTGTCATGCTCTATTCCCGACTGCACCAGGGAATGACAGTGCATTGTCTATTCCTGCTTTTCAGAAAGTTTTTGCCTGACCCTGGCTACATCCATCTGTTGTGGGTTCCAGGTGAGGGACACATCACCTGAGTCAGTAGAGAGGAAGACATGGGTCCCTTTATTGCAAGACTGAGAACAAAACACCGAAGATCTCTAGGATCAGTGCTTCTCAATCAGGAGTGATTTTGCCCCCTCACACTTAATGTCTACAGATATTTTTGGTTATCGGCGGGGAGGGAGTGCAGTAAGGAAGAGTGCTACTGCATCTGGTGGGTAGGGATGCTACAGAACCTCCCACCGCGCATGGGACTGGCACCCACAGAAAGGGTTACCCATCACACACTGTGAACCATGCTGAGGGTGAGAAACGCTGCCTTAGCCCCAGCTGCTCTGCAGAGAACACTTGGAGAGTTCACACCCCTTCTCCATGTGGTGGTCAAAGGTATATTGATCCCAGCTGGTGGAGGATCTTGAATGCCATCCTTAGGTATGTACACCCTGTTCCATATTTGGTAAACTTAGAAGAATGAGGAAAATCACCTGTGCCTACAAGCCAGTTAGCCCAGAGGAGACTAAGTCATGAGAATCCTGCAAAATAAATAGCTCTTCATAGACATATGTATGTTGAATGTTTACCCAAAGGCTGGGGATGTGGATGAAAACAGCACAGGCCCTGACTTCAAGTAAATTCTTTTTTATGAATGAATATCATGTCTCCTCCAGGAACCATAGTGTAGAGAGAGATGGACTCGAAATAGAGCATGTAAGACTAGAGTAAATTGAAGAGGAGAATCCTGAATCCCTTGAATTGAGGGGGTAGGTGAGTATTGGAGAAGGAAATATGATTTCTTTTTAATTTGGTCTTAAAAGTAGATATGATTTTGGCATAAAACCTGAAAACAAGGTTATTCAAGCAAAGATTCAGAGGGACAAGAAATGCAGGGTGGCATTAATGGTGTGTGTGTGTGTTGGCGGGGGGTGATCTCAGAAGAGTGAACAAGAAACTTTCATTGAAATGTTAGGGAGAGGAGTGAGGCCAGCCCAGTTTGGGAAGGTTTTCACTGATCGGTCAGTATGTTTGGGCTTTGTCAACCGTGGGTAACATGGGGCCCCCGCCAGCTTCTTGGTCCCAGCGGCCTCTACCCCCTAATCCCAGCCCCGTAGCTCTAGTTCTTGGGCAGAGTCAACAGGCCGAAGGGCACCTATTTGCCCCAGAGGTCCAGCCCCACGCCTTCTGCCCTTGCTCAGTAGCCATTTTTCAGCTGCAGGCTGGGCTCTCTGGGGGACCTGCTGAACATTGAGCTAGGTGGCAGGCAAGAGTGTTTGGTTGTTTGCAGGTCATATCCAGGAGGATGAGGAGATGGATTTCCAGCTTATACAAAACCGCCACCATCCTAAGTACCATGGAGTAAGGCTCCTTGCTGTCATAAACCCCAGGAGTTGACAGACAACCTCTATTTCTTAACAAAGGCATGCCTTCACAATCAGGTCAGGGACAGGTAGAGGTAAATTAGTGGGACCATGCTCTTGGGCTGTAGCAGCTCATGCTAACTTCGTTTTAGTAGAGACTAATTTTTGGTTGCTTCTTAAATAGGGTGGCCCCTTCTAACCAATCTTCAGTCTTTAAAATTAGCAAGTAATTGCCTGAGTAAAGGTATAAATATGAAAGGCAGTGTTCATATAAATATAAAAAGTGTAATTAGAAAACAGCACAAAATGCCCTGGTTGCTGTGGTTCAGTGGATTGAGTGCTGACCTGTGAACCAAAGGGCTACAGGTTTGATTCCCCAGTCAGGGCTCATGCCTGGGCTGCAGGTCAGGTTCCCAGCAGGGGGGCAAGTGAGAGGCAACGACACATTGATGTTTCTCTCCCTCTCTTTCTCCTTACTTTCCCCCTCTCTAACAATAAATAAAATCTTATTTAAAAAAAGAAAAGAAAACAGCACAACGAGTGACAGACATCCCCCCGGGTGAGGAGACCCTGAGAAATAAGCAGCAGAAGAGAACTTTGACGAAAGCTGAACACGCTGGGGAGCAGCTTCCATGGACCTGCAGCTGCAGTTCTCAAACTGTGCTCCAGGAGATGCATTTGAGTGCCCTAAAACAATATTCGGTGTTTCATAAAAACTATTCCACAGTTAGGTAAGCCTGGGAAATTCCATATCATAACCTATGCTTTTCAAGGTCTCCAACAAAGTTTCAAAATTCCCTTGCAGAGCATTACACTAAATGTTCTGAGGACTAAAGAAAAAAGCATAGTTGACTTTGACCAATTAAGGTTTTCCAGGAACTTACTTTATTTGGGGATCCTTTTACTTATTTTTCAATAGCACACACCTGCCAACATTTTATGGATACTCAGGTATTTCATAAGCACTTACCATGTACTGGTTCTGCTCTGAACAGCTTACAAAATATTAGTTCATTTAATCTTCATAGCGTACCTACAAGGTGGATAGTATTGGCTTATTTTATAGATAAGAAAACTGACATACACAACGCGGGGGAGAGGGGAGGGTGCAGGGCGCGGCAGGGAGGTCATTTTGTTCATGTCAGCCAGACAGCAGCCTCCACGGTGCACAATTTTTAACTAATTCAAGGACATGGTGTGAAAAGTAGAGTCCTGGAGGGGCTGTCCTGGGAAAAAACATGGAGGGAAACTTGTGATGAGAAGCTTCCTTACCTGTTGAACACTCGTGCTACTTCTAGGTACTGCATTGCTACCTGTGCTTTGATTTAACAAACGTTCTCTCTCATAATGGGCCAGAAGCAAAGGTGGACTAGGAGACAAGTTGGCCAACTCGGGCTAACAGGGCCACAACAGAAAGTGCAAACAGAGTGTACAAATCAGAGAGCAGTGTGGACTCAGAGGTGTATTGAAGCCAGAGTCTAGATCATAAATCCCAGACTGGTCCCATGGAGGGAACTTTCAGGAGTATCATTTATGTGTCTCGTTTTACATACAAGTGAAAACCCCGGACCTCAGAGAGTGTTTATCTTGCCCAAGGGTTCATGGTTACAGCCGGGCACCTGTTTCCTGATCTAGGACTTTTTCCTTCTCATAACTACATTGTTGCTAATTTTAAAGACTGAGAGTAGCTTAGACGGAACCACCCTGATGACAGAAACAGTCAAAACTTAATCTCTGCTGACATGAAGTTAGCACGGGATGCCCAAGAGCACAACCCAACTAATTTACCTCTTTGCCCCCAAACCTCTGCATCTGGTTTCCCTCAATGAGGGAGAGAAAATAAAATGACCTGGCATACTTTATTTAAGAGCAAAGTACTCATCACCCTATAAAGCTCCCTGGGACTAAGAGCGCAGTACAGGCTGTAATTTCTAATTTCTCCAAAACTCTCCTACTTACCACAGTAGGTAGGCACAGTTTACAATGCTCCTAGAGGAAGGGAGCTGCTGAGTCAACAAGAGGCAAGCCATGAGCCCCCTTTGAAGGTCGGTGTGGGTGGGAAGACTAGGGAGCCACCCCCACATCTGCAGGAGCTGCCAGAGTTCCTGGTAAAGAGCACATGTCCTGCCCCCACACATGTCACTGTCACTGAGCCAAGCCTGCTGGGTCGAAGAACAGGAGCCCTTAGAGAAAGCTCCTGGCACAGTTCTGTGCCTCCCCTTCCAAGCCCTGAATCAGGCCAAGCGGAGCCAGGGCAGGCCTGCCACTCAGCCCTGGGAGTTTGCTTCTGCCCTGGACCAGACCCACCCTGGATCTCACCGCCAAGCGAGGTCTGTTCAGTATGTAGCATGGACGGCTGCACACAATATGGCAGACGCAACTGAGGCAATTGCTCCCCAAGAGGAAACTCAACTCTGAGATGAGCTTTCCGGACCATGAACTATGATCTGAGGAGATGGAAAATAAGCAAGCGCAGATGTGTGTGAGCAAAATAGGAAGAGGGAGGGGGAGGACACATAGACAGAACCCTATGTCCAACCAACTCAAATCACAAAGAGTTTATAGCATACAGGGAAACAGGTCTTCTAATACATAGAAACTAGTATTGTTGTGAATTAATGAAGAACATCACAGCATACTAAAAAAATTCCATTTTACTAAATGTGGTTCATGCAACATTTCAACCAACAGTAAGAGGGGAAACAGTTAACCCACCCTTTAAATCTCATCTCTCCTGCAAAACCTTTCCTAATCTGTGTAATGCACATAGACCTCCCCTTTTATGTGTCATGGTCTCTGACTGATCTGCTCATGTTTGTTCTGTTTCCTTGGGTTAAGCCAGGGTGTAGGCAGCAGAAGAGTACTTGGTGCCAAGGATCCAGACATGGCTCAAAGTCTCAGTCAAGTCGCCAAAATCAGAACAGATGGGGAATGAGAAGTCCAGGTCTGAAAAGAATGAGACAGTTCCTTTATGTCAGAGCAGATGATGGGTTGAAAATCTATGAAGATGAATATATCTTAAGGATTTAGACCGATACCTACGATGAAGGCAGGAAAGACCCAGGGCACAGCAGATCAAAGGGGTTGATGAAAGGACCCCAAACAGTGGGAACCCCAAATTTAGGGCTGATTCCAGGGTAGCAACCCTTACTCCTCTGCCCTTGTTCATGATCACACTTCCTGCTGTCAGTTAATTATCCCTGGCTCTCAGAAGGAGACATAGCTTTGGTTACGATATTTTGAAAAGTGAGGGTGTTCGGTGGTTGAAAGCGTAGTCAATCAATATTTTAAATATGTCCAACACTCTTAATTGGTACACCTACAAAGTTCCAAAGAACAGACAGAAAATCATTTTTTTTTAATAACCTGAGAACAACAGAAGTATCATAAAGTTCTATCCTCCAGTGTTTTGTTGCATTGTGTGCTCGCTCAAAGATTTACTAAGAGATAAAAGTAATTTAAAATCAATCATTCATTGTTTAAATGCCAAAACTTCCGTTGCTGTCAGTCACTCTAAAACGACCATTTAGTCAACAAATATTTATTGACTGCTTGCTATTCTCCAGGCACTGTGCAAGTCTCCGTGAACGGTGGCAGCTAAGACCAACAGTCGGTCTCCGGAATCACGGAGCTGCCCACCCAGCCTGAGAGAAGCACGTGCCTGCCGCCTTGCTCCTTCCTTTCTTTCATCTTTCCTTCATTCCTTTGTATGTTTTTTATTGCCTTGGGAGTGTAATTTTTTCATAGTTTCAGGTTAAATTGTGTTGACCATAAACAAATGGATAGCCAGATATTTCTCCAGCGAAATGGGTTTATTCACGAACAACAAAGAATTACAATCTGGGACATGTGGCCTTAATGGTCAACCACATGCAAGTCCAGAGAACAAAGGAGAGCAAAGGAGGGGTTTGGGGAAGGGAGGGGGCAGATGTTGTAAACCAAGTGTCCATTGGAGGAAACTGGTATTTCAAAGTGTAGTGTTTTTCATTGGCTGAGTTGTGGCAATCTTTCATTAGCTGAGTGGTTGCTGAGTGAGGAGAAGATCCTCCTTCTTCCTGCTGCTGGAGTAGAAGAGTAGAACAACATCTTCCTGTCAGAGATGGAAAGTACATCTCTTCCTGTTTGGGGTAAGTGATGATGAGTGATAGGGTGTGAAAACTCTCCACAGGCCCCTCCCAACTCCAATTTAAATGAGGTTTCCGTTTATTAGTCTTCACAATCTCATCACAAGTTTTTTTTAATGCAGCAAAATTATCACTATTCCTTGCAGAGATTCAAATTGTTACTCTACTTTGCTGCTCAACCTAAAATACACAGAGGGAAAGGGAAAGTTATTGATACTTAAAAATCACAAAAGGAAAAATGTAAATAATTATAAAATGAATAACCTAGGAAAATGATATTCAAATGTTAACCTCCCTTAAGAGCTTTTAAAGTCATCCGAAATGTTAAGAAAATGTGTATACTTTTATTTATCTATACACACACATTCATCTAGATGGATAGATATTTATATACATACGAGTAGTTCTATTTGTGACTTTCAGACATATGTCAATATCAGGAAAACTTAGAATGGTTCCAAGGAAATTTTTGAGATGATGTAACTAAATTCCAGATAATCACTAGGTGACAATCAAACACTCAGTTTAAACCAGAACTCACATCTGTTGACTACCAGCAAAGAAATGTTTCTACCAACATTTTAGGAGTTTCTTCAAATTTAATAGTAAGATTTTGGTACCCAGAAAAAGTACAGAGCTTTCACAGGGCGATTAATAAAACTCCAAAAGTGTGATAATTTTAACTAGGAAAATAAAGGTCAAATGAACAATGAATTCTAAAATATTCTACTTATATTATTCAGCTGGTGATTATAGCAATAACTATTTCTATTGTGCATTTTCTAAAAATTGGAGCTGGTTTTTAAAAAGCTACACAATTTATTTTGAAATAAACCCAAAACAGCATACAAATTAGTATTTGAAGTGTAATTATGTGAGATTTCAGCTACTGGTTGCATTGTCTGGACCTCTTACACGGCGCATCCTTGTAGCTCTGTAGCTTTGGGGGTTTGGTCCAAGGAGAAAGCCACGTAGCCATAATTTCTGTTTTACGATCACCTGTGGTATAATACTCTGCTTGTAAAGTTTGATAGTTTAAAAACAGTGTTTGTAAGGAAATACATCTGACATCAGAAATGTCATAATAACAGCTTAGTAAAAAATTTCCTTACTGCTTCCATGGGATGTATTCAAAGATACCATAGATGAATAGTTTATCAAAAAGAAAGAATGAAATCCACTGAATGTCAAGTAAATCAAAGTGCATTTTAAAAGACTTTAAGACAGAGAAACAGCTAAGGATTTATTTTCAAGTAAAAACAAGGCATGTGTTGAATGGAGGCACACCAATATTGCGGGACCAACATTGCAAGGTTGAGTGTTTGTTTTTATGCAAATTTAATACCAAATGCATGATCTTACTGTCCATGGGAAAGGATTAACTAAGATTTTACAATCATAATCCTGTATCCTAAGAGTAAGAAAGTGAGAAATAAGCCAAATCAGAAAAAAAGTGAGATGTTAGTCATAATTAGTTAGTCAAATGCCCTGTTGACAAGAAATTTAGCTGTCCTGTGTGTATTAGTTTGAATAAACTAGGTTGTGCTGTAGTAACAAATACTTCCCCAAATCTCAGTGATTTAACACAGAAAGGCTTACTTCTCAATCTCACAAGACCTGTGTCTGTGCAGGGGTCCTGGAAGGCAACTCAGAAACTCATCTTATGGAACTTGGAACACAGAGTTTTAAGACACCATGGCTGCAGAAGAAAAAGCTCAAGGTATGTCATCAGCTTTTAAATGCTTCAGCTCATTGGCCACCTACCTGCAAAAGAGCTGAGAGATGTGGGGAACATATGGATATTCAGTGAGGGGTAAATTTCTATCCCACCATATGACCCTAATCTGCCTCCAACAAAAGGTATGCTAGGAGAAATTGAAGGTTAATCCCAATAATCCTCTGGAGGAGCTTTCCTCCAGTCTTTTTTAAATTTGTTACACTTTGGTTAATGCCTACATGAGTGCTAGAGACTAATTAGTTCATATCCACAACAGATTACTCAGTAATCTCTTTACCTTCACGAGATGCTCAAGTGTCCTACCTCCTTTTAAAAGAACCATCCTCGCAGACCTCAGTGTTTCTCAGCCTGCGAAAGGGCTCCAATGTGCTGGCTAACTTTCCACTCCTGTGGTGCCAACACATTTCCCAGCCTGGGGGGCACCCCAGTTAAGCAGTTATGAGACTTGAGTGTGCGATGTAATAAAAAGGGTTCTGTACTTTTCCAAGCAGAATGTACTTTGTAACATTACTTTCGATTGCAGGACGTGGTGTTTGCTTGAGTTCATTTGATGATTCTCTCTAGAAAGAACACCTGAATAGACTCAGTAAAATGAGGTTGCTGGAGCCACTGCTATCCTTGGAAAAATGGGGAATATTCCAGGCTTCAGATCTTGTTCTTTTATGTTTAAACTATGCTCAAAAAAAATTATTTTTTACCGTGGAGAAATCTCCATATAATATTTTCCAACAGAGTTAGCCAAGATCATATCCTAAGTGGGAAGCATTACATGTGTTACCATTTAGTACTGATATATCACTTAAACATGCACGCAGCTGCAATGAGCTTTACCCAGCAGTGTGAACTCAGGCGTATGGCACCGGATGGAGTGACTTGGGTTCCTTTCCAGCTCCTAAGCACTGTCATCACACTGTGACCTTGACTGCGTCACTCAACATTTTTCCTCTGGGTTCTCCGCAGAGAGGTGAAAGATGAACGGGGATGACCTGTGTAAAATACATGTTCTTCAAGGAAAGAGAGGTTGTTGCGTAAATTTAACGGTGAGGCATGAGTAGTTGGCTGTGCATTCATATGATATATATTATTTATGGGAGATGTTAACTCCATCTTGACGGTTTAAAAAAGATGGGATTAGCAGATTTCACTCTGTTAAGGTATTGAGTGGCCAAAAAGTCTGTTCGGTTTTTTTCCCGTATAATAAAAGACACATTTCTCATTTTCACCAATAACTTTATTGATCTGGATATTTTGTCAGCTATCTCCCACATGGTATAACATTGATTGTTCTCAATTAATGCCTTGATTTGATTGCTATCAACTTCAACTGGTCTACCTGACCATAGAGCATCATCCAGCGAGAAATCTCCAGCACAAAACTTTGCAAACTGCTTTTGACACATTTGACCTGTCACAGCACTTTCTCCAAACACTGCACAAATCCTTTTCTTTACGTTTCGGTTGGATTTTTACCTTTCTTGAAAAGACAAAGCATAATATGCCCAAAATGTATATTTTCTTCCATCTTCAATATTAAAATAGTTGCACAAAAACTCACCAATTTTCATACATTTCTTCTAAATGCATGCTGATATGACAGCTATCACAGTAGCATCTAACAAAATTGTTTTGAATAAATTAAAGACAACTAAGCAACTAAGCACTACTAGAGCCATCATACAGAAAAAACAAACGGATTTTTTGGCCAACCCAATACACAAAACAAGAGTGGTCTTCTAACATAACTTCTTCCCTCACCCTCAGCCCCCAGAATCCCTTACTTTACTTCCTAGTCTCTGCTTGTTTATTAATTAATTATAGGTTTATTTCAAAACTGCTTAAACCCTCTGCCTTGTGATTTTCAACCAAAATGGAAAATGTTCTTATTTTATTTTAACAGGTATTTTAAATTTTATATATTTACTTAGGGATTCCTCAAATTGTGACTTTCCTTATCTCCTCTGGTCTCCACTCATAATCTCTGGGCTATATTCAAAATACAAAGTTGAGCAATACTTTCCAGGAGTGAAGAGTTTGGGGGGCCTGCTTCCTGGAAATATCAATAGACCCTCACTGAGAAAAGACATTTTCCATTAAAGTTAGTAAAATCAAGACCAGGAGATGCTTTTGGTAATGCTTTTCAATGTGCTTGGTAATGTTTTATTTCAAAGGATATTGATTGGTTTTTGTAAACCAATGACTCAAATTTAATACTGTATTTTTTTAATATTATTGTTCTTGGTTAGCTTAAGCCTTGTATTCTTTTTGTTTCTAACTCCTTACTACATAACAGGTCTCAAATATCTCAGATAACATTGACATCAAAATATTTTATTTATTTATAGAGCCTAATCAAAGAATGTGTCCACTGACGCATTTGAGTAAAAAAAAACACTCAGCTTAACAACTTATTTAAATTTTATTTATTAACTTAGCGATTCAATTTATACTGTGTCCTTATATGACAAAACTGATCAACTAAGATGTAAAAGGCAAGTTGGAATCACATCATAGAAGATACTAAGGACCATATGTGATGAGGAGTTTGGAATGTGTTAAGTAGAAGATGGATGACTTTTAGAAGCCTAAAGATACAGATAGTATATTATTTCATCCATGTTTTAATGAAATGACATTTCCAGTATTGAGTGGATTGAAAAAATAAAAGAAGAAAGACCAGTTAATGGGGCAGTATTCTAAAGGAGACCAAAACTAGTCCAGTGAAAGCGAGAATGATGAGAAAAGGATAGGAACAAATGAATGGATGAATGGATGAATAAGTGAATGAATGAATGAATGAAAATGATGATAGAATACAACAGAATAAAGAGGCAAGAATCTGTATGTAACCTGGGCTTCCGCAACTATATTTTTAATCAGCTGATTCTGAAGGAAAGGCAGAGCACCAGAGTTTTAAAACCTAGTTACCCCCTTACCTCAATAGCCTCAGGACTGAACGAAGGCAGGGCATCAATGCAAGAAGAACATAGTGTTACTGAAAACACTCTGACTCCTCTTCTCCACAGCCTCTGAGCATTGGTACCTTGGTAGCCAAAGGCCTAGGTACTTACACAGCTAAGCCCTAGAGTGCCTCAGGACCACAAAGGCAGCTGTATGGTTGCAACAAAGCATCCCAGAGTGCTGAGCTACAGAGATGAACTTGGATACATTATTGATTACTATTACTATACATCACTAGATTAGCTTAGCATGGCATTCATAAATACTAAGAGCTTTATAGTTTACCCTCAACTATAAGCAGTATCTGAACAATCTTCTTGGGTTATTGCTCAGGACAGAGAGGAGTCCCTTAGGTCATAAAAAGACAGGTCATCTTAACTCAGTGGACTAAAGTCATACACGTAATAATGGTTCTGTTGAATGTGTAAAAGACCTGGTAACTAACTCTGGAGTATTGTTTCTCAGGTATTTGTCTGAGAAAAGGAAAGGAAAGCAAGGGACCACTCTGTCCTCCAGCATGATTATTCAACCAAATGTAAGAGACATGTTACCAACTAGTCCATTCCACTATCTCCCCAGTGAACACCCACGGAAGAATATGCAAGATACTAGTGAGATCAGAAGCAAAACATATACTCAAAAAGTTAAATGACTGTTCAAGGAAACATGCACTGCGTGTAGGTTACAGGAAGAAAATGTCCCAGGGCCAGAGTAGTTGAATGGGGTATGATCAAGGATCTGAAACTGAAACAAGGACTTCAAGTAATGGTAACTCTTAAGTGAATAAAGAAGAGGCAGTATTTGGGAAGTGAAAATTATGAGCTCCCGCAAGAAAGTATTTACGTTGGTCAGGCAAATATCTAACTCAAACTAACTTAAGGCAGGAAATTTATTGGCTTATAGCACTGAAAATATAAGGGTCCATCCTGAAGGACTTAAAATGCCAGCATTAGAACTTTGTCTTTCTCCAACTCCTAGTTTCATTTCTTTCCTGTACTGACTTTACATTCAAGAAGATTCTCAGCATGTTGCAAAAAGTGCTGACACTGGCTGTTCATTCCTCACTTTTCAGCTGCCCCAGTAAAGCAGTAAAAAATATGACTTCTCAAAAAAAAAACACTTCTCTGCAGCCAATCCATCAAAAAATCTCAGGATTGCCTTTGATTGGACCATCTTGGGTTACGTGTCCATCCTTGAACCAATCTCTGTGGTTAGGAGGATAAAATATACTGACCGATCAAGCCTGGATTATGTGCTTACCATAGATCCAGGGTCTGGGGCCTAACATAACGGGCTATTACACGTTATTATTGAGAAGACAAAACAAGAGATGTTCACTACAGCATTAATACATCCAGATATTGTATCGACCAACTTGAGATCAACAACAAAAAAAATATCTTACTGGAATCATGAAAAGTATGGTAGGAGGAAATAATGAGGTAAGACTAATAATATAAGTGGTATGGATTCTTGCTGCAAAACATGGGAAATCACTAAAGATTTTTGAACTAGGCAATAACCTTTGGGTTCAAAAGACACTCTAATTTCAAATATCCAACTAAAAGTACTCTTTCGCAGAGAAGAAAGTTTATTAAGCGTGTGAAGGCTATACATTTATGGAAAAGTCATATGTTTAATTGATAGTATTCCTATGCAAACAAGTAAATTCTCTAACTCTCTATGAAGATATATGAAAGTCAAAAAGGAGGCTTGATCTGTCTAATAAGTTAATTCTACTAGAGCCACTTCACACATTATCTGACATGAATGTAAGGTGAGGTTAAGTAAAGAAATGCCATTTATGTATGTATATATGTATGTATGTATGTATGTATTGTGTCCTTCCTTCTACATGCAAGACATTCAAACCACCGTGGTTTGCCTCCAAAGGGAAATATGGATTTGGCACCCTGGACCTGAGTAATACTGTAGAATAACAGACAACTAATACCCATCTTCACCAAACACCAAATCTGTGTCAAGTAGTGTGCTAACAGATGTACACACTCTGCAAGGTGAGTACTACAGAGGAGGAAACTGAAGCTCAAGCAGTTTAAAGAAAATGCTCCCAAGAAACATAACTAGTAAGTGTCAGAGATCTGAGACTTACTAGTCACTATTGTGGGTTGCCTTTCCACAACTGAACTTGTTAATGGTATCATTTCCAAGGTCACTGACCAAAGTCCAATTTTTAAAAAATGGTTCATTGTTGATAAAGTTACTTGTCAGGAATAAGTTTCTGCTTTTCCAAATGCAATACTTGTACATCATGGGAACTTAAAATCAGAGAGAGAGAGAGAGAGAGAGAGAGAGAGAGAGAGAGAGAGAGATGTATCCCCACTGTATACTACTTAGATATAATTTTAATTTTAATTAAGTGTGATGTTAGCTTCCCCAGAGACTTTCAGTATTTAAGAGAATATTACAATGGGTCCTTCTATAAAGTGAAGTTTCTTAATGTGGTTACTTTATTATTTATTGTTCATTACTTCAGATAAGAATACATAGCTGAGTAGTCCTAAAGTTTTATCCCTGTGCATTTTGAATTTTTAAGAAGTGTGACCAAGTGTGGTCCAGAAAAGAACAAACTGCCCAAAAGTTAAATATGTTTTCTGAAACCAAATGTTGTTTTAAACTTGAAGCCATCCTAAACATGAAAGATGAGTGCTGGCCCAGGGCTGAGGCACATTCAGTCGCCTGGATGAGATTTTTTTCTAAATATTTCATCCATATCTACAGCCTCCCAATTGACAATGCTGAGTTCTGATGTGGTCAAATGTGTCTGAGCACAGCTGCTCTTGAAGCTCATAAAAGAGGCAGCTCCTGACCACCTCTGTATAATATGTGGAGAGAACCCCATAAAGTAAATATACTTCAAGCTCTTTGCCCAGTAATGGATATTTGACCTACCTACCCCCACCTTTCCCTAATGCCAGCACAAGTGGTATTTGAAGAGCAAAATAAATTTCGTTTTGATTTCAAAGCTTGTTCTGATGCACTTTGACTAACGTTCCAAATTTTAGTGAGCAGCTTCGCCGTAGAGATCCTCTCAAGTAGATTTTGAGTTGGCCATTATTCCACTAATGCAGCCGTTATTTCAGTCTACACGGAAAACGCAAAGGCCGCTGTGGCTAGCTAAGCAGAGAGAAGACACGCCATGCACACTATACAAACCAATAGCTAGAACCAGTAACTGAAAGAAAGGGACAGTGGCCTGACTTTATTTCCTTGCCCCACTCCCAATTAGAAAATTATAGTCTTTAAATTTGACAATGTACTTCACATCAGAAGTCTGAAAATGTCCCATACAATTTACCTAGTAGGTCCCCTTTAATGGACTTATTGTAAAGAAATATTCAAAGATATTTGATTTAGCAACATCAAGGCTTAGCAATAAGGATGTTCACTGTAATATTATTCGAGTACTGAAAAATGGAAAATTACCTAGAAATGCAATCATCAGTATATTGGTTTTCTATTGCTGTTATAACACATTGTAACAGGCTCAGGGGCTGAAACAACACAAACTCATCACCTCACAGTTTGGTCGGTCTACTGGGCTTGACCAGGTCTCTGCTTCGAGTTTCACTGAGCTCACGTCAAGGTGTCACCAAGGCTGCATTCCCTTATGAAGGTTGTAGGAAAGCATACGTCCCTGTTTTTTTGTAGCAGTAGCACTGAGGTCCCCATTTTCTTGCTGGCTCTCCATTGAGGGCCATTCCCAGATTCTAAAGACCACCTGCCTTTCTTGGTTCATGGCTCCCATCCTCCATCTTCAAAACCAACAGCAGTGGAGCCAGTCCTTCTCAGGTCAGACCTCTGTACCTGTGTTTTTGCCTCTCTCTTGCACTACAAATTTTCCAAGTGATTCCATTAGGCCCAGCCAATAATCAAGATATTCCCTCTAGCTGAAAGTTGGTAACCATAATTCCTTTTGTCATGTAACTTAACACAGTCACAGACTCCAAAGATTAGGGCATGTTCATGTTTGGAGATCTACCACAAGGCACCAGTGGAGCAAGCATGGAACATGCATGGACTTAAATAAAATATAAACAAAAGTAATGGTGTGGAAAATATTTAATTGTATGGAAAAATGTTAAGTGAAATATCACATTAAAATACATTAAAATAAGAATTAAAAAAATAGGCTACTCAACAGTATGTAGTGTTTCATCCTCTTTTTATAGAGTAAAAATAATATATATTTTAATATGTCTAAATATCTATATCTATTCAAAATTTACATATCTACATGGAAAGTTTTACCAAAAATGTTGAGTGGTCTTTTAAGTTTGGGGATTACTGGTTAAATTTTTTTCAAATTAATATATATTTTTGAACTTAGCTAAATGATTGAATGTATCATCTACAACACATACACACATGAAATTTAAAAATTAAACCTTTCTCTTACAAGGTGAATGCAACAGATAGTCCTTTAGCCAGCCAACTGACCTACCCCGGTTACCAAACACTGTTTCGCCCAGATACAGCGATATTCTCACTCTCATGGGACTGAACTCAGTTTCCACATGACAACTCCAATCCCAGCAGCCTTTGCTAATTCTGAGAAATCCAATATTTTTACCCCAGTGACCCAGTAGCTATTAAGCCACATTATAAGAGAACTTTATAACTTTATAACCTTATAACACCGACTTCCTACAGCTGCAATAATATATTGTTGTTTAATGTCATCTCTGAGAAACCTTCTGACATGATGCAGCCTGAAACATCCATACGTCAATGCTGGGTTTGGTTTAAATTTCAGATAGCTAAAAATAAGTCTTTCTCCTCCTTTTGGTTTTAAAGTGTAAGCAGATCCAGCTTTTGATGTACAAAGCTTATAAACGAAACAATTTGCTGTCTCCACCCAAAGACAGCTAATGCAACTCCAGAAAGAAGGGTCTATCTTTAACAGTTTACTCTACATTCTAACTGTGGTTTCCGTAAGAACATACTGTATACAAACTTTGTTCTTAAGGTTATTTCTGTTAGTGCCAAATTGACTTTAATTCACAAAAATCATGTGGTGCATTCCCATGCAACTTGGATGTTTTGTTCTAAAGAAAACAGGTCCCCCCCCCCTCACTTCAGCAACCATTCCCATTTATGGAAGATCCGCTTCCACCCTGGAGATCATACTTAGAATCAGAAGACCTAGCAAAGACTTTGACCTCTACCTATGACTAGACTGCACACTCTGTCCTACCAGTAGCAGATCGGTGGGCACCTTACAGCATTACGGTTAAAGAGTATAGGCTCTCACCATGGCTGATGTGGCTCAGTTGCCTGGACATTGTCCCGTGGACCAAAAGGTCATGAGTTCCATTCCCGGTCAGGGTACATACCCAAGGTTGCATGTGCAATCCCCAGTCGGGGTGCATACAAGAAGGCAAACAATCGATGTCTGTCTGTCTGTCTCTCTCTCTTTCTCTCTCCCTCCCTCCCTCTCTTTGTCTCTCTCTAAAAGCAATGAAAAAATATCCTCAGGTGAGAGTTAAAAAAAAAAGTGTAAGTTCTCATACCAAAATCCTGGGGTAACAAAATCCTTGAATAACAAAACTCTTGTCCAAATCTTTTCTCTGACTTTTACTTCCTGTGTTACCAGGGGTCATTCATTTTATCTCTGTGTGCCCCAATTTGTAAAGTTAGTGTAATAATATTACCTATAACTAGGACGGTTGTGAGGTTTGAATGAATTAAACATAAAGCAACTGGAACACACCGCTTGCGCACGCACACACACACACACACACAGATTGTTTTTTTAACTCTTTTTTTTTTTATTGATTTGAGAGAGAGAAAGAGAGAGAGGGAGAGAAACATTGATTTGTTGTTCCACTTATTTATGCATTCCTTGATCAGTTCCTCTATGGGCCCTGACCAGGGATCGAACCTGCAACCTTAGCGTATAAGGACAGTGCTCTATCCAACTAAGCTACCTGGCCAGGGCTCAGAAATCTTCTTTAAGGGAATCATACGCATTTACAAAGAGTGCAAGAAGCTCAAGTTTTGCTAAATAGCCAGGCACCCTTCTGCCTCCAAGCCTTTAAATTAGCTTTTCCCTTGAACAGGTGCTTCCTCACTGAAATATCTGCAGGGTCCATTCTCCTTCCTTCAGGATTTTGCAGTAATAATAACTTCCCAGTGCAGCCCACCGTGATCGGCCAATATAAAACCATGCCACCACCTCAGTGTGACACTCCTTGTCCCCCTTACCACTTTTTTTTAATTGTTGTTCAGTTATAGTTGTCCCACCTTTTCCCCTATTGCTCTCCCCTGCCCCATCCCCCCCGCCCCAACTCCCAGGGTCAATCCCCTCCTCCATTGTCCTTGCCCATGAGCCGCTTTTAACATTTTATATAATTTATTTATTGTGTTTGCTGTTATGGAAGTTCCAGGAGGGAAGAGATTTTTGTCTATTTATTGCTGTTGTATCCTAAGCATCTACAATAGCTCCTAACTTGTAATTGGTGGTCTGTAAATATTTGTTCAATGCATGGATGGCCACCTACCTTCAAGAGTGGAGGCTTCCACTCAGAGAAAGACAAATACCATATGACTTTACTTATATGTAGAATCTAATGGACAAAAAAAAAGTAACAAATAAAATGGAAACAGACTCATAGACACAGAGAACAGACTGACAGCTGTCAAAGGGGAGGGATGTTGGAGGCTGCGTGAAAAAGATGAAGGGATTAACAAAAAAAACCCTCAGACACAGATAACACCATGGTGATTACAGGGCAGGGGAGGGGGAAGAGGGGCAGGGGAGGCAGAAGAGGGTAAAGGGGGAATAAATGGTGATGGAAGGAGACCTGACTTTGGGTGGTGAAGACTAATATGCAGATATTATTATGTATTATAAAATTACACACTTGAGACCTATATCATTTTATTAACCAATGCCACCCTGATAAATTCAGTTTAAAAAAAAGAGTGGAGGATTCATCTAAAAAGGATGAGTGGGTATTGCAAAGCTTGAACGCAGAGCTCCTTAAGCAACGTGTTGAAAAACCCAATGGGAATCCTACATTGTATGAGCCTCTTCCCTGACGAGGTCCCCGGTGCAAGTTCTAAAGCGACAGAGTGAGGGAGAATGGTGGCTGGGTGTCAGGAGACCATGCTCCAGTTCCATGGCTGCCCTTAACCATCAAGTCACTCCAACTTCCCTTGAGTCTAAAGCAAGAACCAAGTGATTGGTCAAGACTCGTTAGTATGTAAAACATCCTATGTTTCTGCGAGTAGAATGGAGAAATAAGCATTTGGGTCAGCGTTTGTTTGATGCCCATATACCCAGACTGCTTCAGCTGCCCTTGGCAAAGCTTCTGCCAAGGCCTGGTTGGAGGCAGCAGAACAAGTTAGATTTTCCATTCTACTTGTGGCTACAGCATCCCTGGGACCTGCATAGAAAGATCGTTCCAAGAATCCCAAGAAATGTTAATCATTGTCTTGTATAAAATCTCTCAAAAAACCCATAACAGAACTTTCTAGGTTTAGTGCAGTGACTGATGAATTTAGAAATAAAATACTTTTGCATTTCTCTTTGCTTAAAAACTATTGGATAACTTTTTCTGTTAGGGTAAAAACCGTGTTTTGCCTCTCCATCTCCTAGACAGAAGTAAAGTATTGGTTTATAAGCAATGGTGTCACAGAGGGGCCTGATGACACTCGACATATAGAAATCACCCACATCTTTGGGCAGAGAGTGAGGTTTGCATTGTGTCCTCATGAGCTCTCTGCTGCTGCGCCAATATTAGCATTTCCACTTCCTGTCTACATTTTCTGGTCTGTTCTGGGAAATGGGAAGCCCACAAGAAATCTAGATCTTATCTTTTCTCTTCATTTGCCCCTTGAGATATTGATAAGATTTGGCTCGAATCCCTAATGTAGAAGCCCTCCGCAAGGTTTCTGTGAATGTGTGGGTTGGACCAGCTTTTGGTTACCAGTTGTTTTATTTAAAGTCCAATCTAAGCTCCTATAATAAAGGGACTCAAAGCAGTAGTGGCTTACACAAGATAGAAGTTTATTCTCTCGTGTAATGGTCTGTAGGTTGCCAGAATAGAAAGGTAAAGCCATTGTGTCATCTTCAATGCACATGGCTGACTTCAAGGTGACTGACTGGTCCAGCCCCTGCCACTGCCTCTGCAGGCCAGACAGCAGGAAGAGGGAAATAACATGCAGAGCTCATGCCCACACCTTGTGAAGGCACAATGCCCAAGGGGTACACATCACGCCTGCTCCCATTTCAATGTCCAGAACCTATCGCATTTGCACAACTATCTTCAAATACAACTTGGAGTTGGAGTTGTTACCTGGGCTGTCATAGGTCTAACTACAAAAAATGAACCCCTATCAGTAAAGTATAAAAAGAATGGATGTTGGAGGACAACCGGCAGTCTCCGCCATAGGCCCCCTCTCCGGCCACTCGAATATCCATTTTCACCTTTCTTCCAACAAATAGCTTGAAACATACTTGCCCTGTTCCTGAGGCAGTCAACCCCACGACCCATGTAGTTACTGCATCTAGCTGTCCAAAGAGAAGCCCTCCCTCCCATCATCTAGATGCAGCTCCTCAGGGGCTGGTAGAATGCCCCTGCCCCTTTTACATGCACACACGCTCCCTATACGCAATGATGGAGTAGAAACGAGCAAACTGCAATTTAAAACTCCCACTGGGAAACGGGAAGATGGAAAAACACAGCAGTCACTTGTCTATAGCAATTACCAAAGTTTTCCTCCCCTGACTGAATAAATTTCCTTGATTTGATCCTGCTTCTGCCCGCTGAGATGTTCTTCCTTCTTCATTATTCTCGCTTGTCACATCTGAAGTGAGTGTGGAGGAGCAGGCCTTCCTTGGGGGCTGCGCAGCTTTTGTAAAGCACTTCCTGCTTGGGGCATATTTAGGGGATCAGGGTTGTTTCATAGATGGAAGAATTGCAGGCTTCTGGCTATGTGGTTCCAGTTCATTCAATGTGTATGTAACTACAGCCAAAGAGCTCATCCAAACAGTGTTGTGTTTTTTTAACTGATCTTATATTTACTCATCTTTGTGCTACGCCCATCTCTCTCTCTCTGTCTCTCCCTGTCTCTCTCTGTCTCTTTCTCTCTCTCTCTCTGTCTCTCTCTCTCTGTCTCTCTCTCTCTGTCTCTCTGTCTCTCTCTCTCTCAGTGTTGTAGCAACCATGGGACCATCTGAAACAATAATCGAGTCGGAAGGCAATACCCTTAAACTGATTTTTGCTTCTGACTTAGCTCTCACTATCTGGACCAGAAGTCTGATTGGGGAGGTCTTGAGGCTATAATATTATCATTTGCTAAAAGTGTCCCTTTAGAATATGGGTCACCTTTTATAATTGGCCAGAAGTCATCGATCTATAAGTGACAAGAGGTTTCTAGAACAAATCAACATTCTAGTTCTCTCAGCCAGTTTCACTGAAGTTTCTCTGTCTAGGACCATGCATTTTGTTATCTGAAGTTCCATTACAGACAATAGTTTCAACTACTTTGCCATGGCATAACAACAATCACCAGGTTTCCAGTTTACAGTGTTGTACTTTGCCTCTTCCTACCCAACCACTAAGCCCCCGATTTGGGTTTTGTTATGGCAGGGCACCACTCCCAACGGCAAGCTCCGTGTTAGGTGAGATATAGCATAAGCTGCTCTCACAACAAAACCCAAGTGCAGTAACTTCAACAAGACAGATTTATGATATTTTAATGACTTAAATGCAAGTTTTTTTGGTAAATAATTCTGAAATGGAAGTGTGTCTAACAATAGCATCTTAGCATCATGTCACATGCTAATGGACTGTGTGTTTTTCCTCGAGATTATATAAACTAATAGTACTTTTGCAATTTTTGACATCTCAGATTGGATGTTTCTCTCACATACTAGTCTAGAACTGACAGCTTAGGACTGGTAGGACAGCTCTATCATCTTCAACACATGACTCCTGTATCTGGGTCTAAGGTGGCTCCTCCAGTTCCTCCATCATTACTAGCCAGCAAAATGGGCTGTCGGGAAGTGCATGTTTCTTCCTTTTAAAAGCACAACCTAGAAGTAACACATATAATTTCTACCATATTCATTAGCCACCTTAAGTCACATGTTCACTCAAAACTTTAGAAGTTTTAGAAATGTAGCCTACCTGGACAACAATATTCCCAGATACAACTCAGCAGGGTTTTGTTTCTTTTTAATAAGAAAGGAAAAAAGTGGATATTAGGAATCAACCAACAACCTTTACCATACCATATTCTTCCAAATTCCTGTTTCCTCAACTAATGTACTATCGAACCTCAATCACTCCCTTGAACTCCCTAAATTCACTCATTCAGGTGATTTGCATCTGTAGGGGTTGACTTTACTGAAGCCAGGGCTTGGGGAAGTGAAGACTTTCATGACAACAACAAAAGCCACTTCAAATCGAGTAGTAACATCTATATTCTCGTCTTCGCGCCACCCAATAACCATAGTGCTGGCACTTTCCCATCTCATCATCCTCTCGTCCCTCATCCCCTTTGCTCCCCCACACTACGTACTCCTAATTTTTAGCCTTGTCACCTTCCTTTAACTTATTAACTCATGGCTTCAGAGCCTCATTTTTATCACTAACAGCTTACCAAGGACTTTTCCTAAATACAGGTAGATACCCTCCCTAAAAGAAATTTTGATGGAGTCAACTATAAGGGCAGTAATATTACTATGCTGCTTCAGAAGACTGTCAGGAGACCCAGAAAGGACATAGAGGTCAAGGCCAGATGCCTAAACTTCTACCAGATGTCTGCTGGCAGAAATCTACCATGGAGACAGTGGGATTCAGCAAATCCATGGAGCCCAGCATTGTCTTAACACTTCGTGAGTCATCTTGAAAACAAGCCCATAACATGATATTTATTTTCTGCCTTGTTAGCCCTCTAACAATATAATTTTCTGTTTGTCCACCAGTTTACTCACTAAGGTCTTTAACAATATTACGACTACCTAGATGTCAATGAAGGTATCTACTCGGTTGTAAAATCCATATACTTTTTCTTTAGAGGCTAGTAATTAGGTATCGATGAGCCCCCACCTTCACAAGACAGCCGTTTGTCTTCCCCCTTGTCTTCCTTGTGCTTATACCATCTATTCATATTCTCTTTTCATGCCTGGGTATCTGCTATTCATATACTTTCTTCACATTTTATTTGAACTGAAAACATGTCTGTCAATGCCGGCATTAAAATGCACAAAATCCATCCTGCATGGGGCCTAATACCATCCATGAGTTCCATCCAATTTTCCCAGCATCTGCATCTCGCTATCATGCTTGGAAGTTCCAAGTGGACCAATTTCAGATCCTGCCAGCATCCTGGCACAGACATGGTTGGTTCTAGCGTGCCTCCAACAGTGATGTGTATGTAATTCTGGGTATCTGAAAGGTGGTGAGTGTCTGGTGGCCTCGTGCCATTCATTGTCAGCCTTCAGGTTTGGGTCAGTTCCTGTAAGTTGGGTCAGTTCCTGTAATGGCTGAATCATACTAGTAACAGCCCCTTTTAATAAGAAATAGACTTTCAGGTTTTGCTTTCATAGAATTATATGTGAATGCCTCATATGGTCAAGAGAAAGAAGCTCTGCACGCCTATATTTAAATACTGCAAGTAATTCCCGCTCACTCTAACTCTATCCAGATGTCTGCACCCATGTAAATTAGATGGCTTTCTTTTCGGCCTTGTAGAGAATCTGCACTCTGACTCACACCAACAAAAAAAAAAAAAAAAAGAAAAGAAATTGGAAAGAATGTGCAGCAACTACACACAAGACATGCTATTTTAATAGTACAAGCTCTGTTGAAGAGAAAATCAGGGCTTTTGTGCTGCAAACAACAGCATTTGCATTTTGAGGGGCTAGACACTATGGCTCAGTAAGTACCAGGCCAAGGATGGCCTTTCGTCCTGGATGTCAGCTATTCCCAGAGTTGGATTTCTGGTTTGGGTTCTAAGTATTCTTGAGTTTGAGCCACATCTGTTCTCTGCCCCCAGCCTTGCTGCGGTGACTTTCTAAAAGGGAAGAATTATTCTGAGATAATGGGCCCTCTGTAGTGCCTACAGCATTTTCCATTCTATTCCTCTCTCTCAAGTAGTGAACTGCAGTCAGGCAAATGTGGGCACCAAAAACTCTGAACACAAAAAGCAATTCACATGGCCCATCATGTTTTGTGTTCCACAGAGTGTCTTATTTAAAACATATCCCACTAAAGACTCATTTCACTAAATTGGGCTCTTACACAATGGAAAAAAATAAAGACAAGGAAAAGAGGAAGCTCGCCTTTTTTTTGGGGGGGGGGGGCATTCTGGAGTCATTTACTGATTGCTCTTTGGAAAACCTTGTTCCATGACTGACAGAATCGAATTACTCTTCAGTCTACCTTCACTGTGAACTCCCCCTTCCTTCTTTGAGGCACAGAGAGAAGAAAACACACAGAAGGCGGAGGTACTTGTAGCATGAAAGTAATGACCCTGCCTTTTCACAGAATGGCATTGGCGCGCTCTCTGAGGCTCACCCCAGCTCTGCTAGAAGCCCATCCCCTTGCCCCACCTCAGATTCTGCCCCAGTCACAGTCTATGGCATTTGACATGTGTGTTTATTTACTCTAACCCAAAATGCGAGGCTGAGAAATGAAATTCAGAAGGAAGAGAGTAAATCACCACTGAGGCTCATGTGTCACGGACCATAAATGCCTTCGAACAAGAAACCCACATTGCCCTGACCAGGCTCTTACCGTTTGCGAAGGGCTTTCTGCGACAATATTGCGTTTGATCCTTGCAGCTATCCCGGGAGGTAGGCAGGGCAAGTTTACTACTAAGGTTTTCCAGATGAGAAAAATGAAACACAGGGAGGAGTGTTAACTCTCCAAGATCTCAGACCTCATTAAAGAGGATGAGGACTCAACCCAGGGCTTCTGGTTTCCAGCTCAAAATTATTTTCACCACATTTTAACCAGACCCTCCAGACTCACTCTCTCCACCTCCTGATCATCTAACTTGTTTGGTCTTCCAAAGGTGGGAATTTTAGGCCCAGCACATTTTGGTGACCAGAGCGGTCAACTGTCCCTGTTTGTCTGGGACTCTCGGTGCTGCAGTTGGTCACCCTAGCAGGCGGGACTTCCAGGGCAAGTAGGGCCTGTTATAACCAAGTTCCTCTTCAGCTTATATCATGTCCAGGCAATGTGTACTATTTCCAGAAAGCACCGATAGCAAATGCTTCCAGAGAGACGAAGATATCCAAATGGCCCAACCTTTGGATGAGACATGCAGGTCGTCTTCAGCAACCCTGTCTTGTGTTGCCAGACTGAATAAAGAATAGTGACTGCTCCTCAGAGTACACCCAGCACCCATAACTGACGCCATCTTTCCCAGGCAGTCAGAGAACAGCCCGCCTACCTGGCTGGACTGAAGCCTATGAAACTGTGTGCCCACTGGGGATGTGATGGGTAGAGTAGGAAGTTAGAAAATGAGAGACTTGTTTGTGACTTTCTTTCCCCCCAGTGACCTTGAGCTGTTGGGGATTGTTCATTTTGACGATCCAGTTACGCCACTAGAGAGGTCTGATGCTGACATTTTTACATAATTTCTGTGCTCTCGCTCTCCAAACAAAACAGGGCCTCTATTTTCTATGCTTTTGATGGGAAAGCAAGCCTGGTCCACTCCCTGTGTACCAGGCCAAGTGTAGTAATATGTATCAAAAGCCTTAAAATTCTTAATAACGTCGAACCAAAAATTTTCTTTGAGGAAATTTAGCTTAAGTTAACAATCAGGGATACATAGATTAATATTAATAATAATAAGTTCATTATACTAGACCTATCATCTTGCTATGTTACATTTATTTCTGGGGGTTCCAGAAGGTTTGGAGCACTGTTAAGACTGGCTGGCTGCAAGAGACCTTGGGCTGTGTTCAATGTTGGGGTTTAGAAAGAGCAGGGCTTGTCTGGAGCCCTGGGGGCACCCGGGGTGGGGGTACTGAGGGAGGTAAGTGCAAGGCTGAAAAGCATTCTGGGAAGCAGCTCAGCCAGGTTGAGGAAACCAAGGTCAAGTTTAACCTAGTAAAAAGGCTTGGACCTTGGAGGAGTATAGAGATTCTAAGGAAGGATAAAGGCTGTTATCTAGCATCCGTCCCCACCCATGCCCCAGAGGCACGTTTGAGGCCTAGGAAGGGGGAGGACTAGAATGGAAAACTGAGTCATTTCACTGAACTATGCAACACTCTGGGGCCCCAGGGACACTGCCTTAGGAACCTTCTGGGAAAAGGCAAGTCAGTGGATGAGAGAGTGGTTCTCCCCACTCTGCTGAGAGGCCCTGGCCAGCTTCAGAGACATGACAGCCTCAGGCAGCCACAGGCCAAGCAATATTGTCCCTGGAGCAGTGAGTGAGGCTGCAGCTCTGCTCAAGCCTCAAAGAGAGGCCACCTGAGGTAGCCAAGGCAGCTAAGCATCAGAAAAGGTAGGGAGGGGGACACAGGAGAATCAGTTTCCAGGGATGCAGAAAAAATCCTGGGGACCTTGAGGGGGGGTGCTGGGGTCAGGTAATTGGGATTAAACATCATAATTTAACCCTGACCAGTATGGCTCAGTTCGATGGGCATTGTCCTACAGAGCGAAGGGTCACTGGTTCCATTCCTGGTCGGGGTGCGTGCCTGGGTTGCGGGTTCAGCCCCTGGTTGGCACATGTACAAGAAGCAACTGATTGATGTTTCTGTTTCACGTCGATGTTTCTCTCCTCTCTTTCTCCCTCTCTTCCCCTCTCTCTAAAAATAAATACATAAATATCATAACTTATAATATAATACACCAGATGTCCAACATAAAAGATGGTTAATAGGAGGGAGAACATGGCCATCTCAGGAAATATTATGTAGGCTTTAAAAATGATGCATTAGTACAATATTTAATTACAAAAAATGATTATGATATATTAAGCTTATTAAAAAATTTGTAATGTATATGTGTGTATATATGCTATGTATACATACATTTATTATATATGTATATATATTACACATTTAAATGCACACAAATGTCCCAGGCCTTAGGAGACAAGTGAAAGTAATTATCGTCATCAAATTTATGTCCCTGTCTCCCCTATTAGACTCTAAGTTCATTAAGAGGAAAGAACCTTATCACTGTGTTCACCTTCATATTCTGAAAACCCAGGAGAACACGTTGCTCATGGTATACATTCGATAACTATCAGGCAGATGGCTATTGCAACCCAGACTCTCATTAGGATAATTCCTAGAAATTAGGTCCTCTCGCAATAGTCCCCAGCGATTTAGGGAAATCTGCAAAGGGGTGTCTCATGCACTCCCACCATGGGTCAGCCTGGCATCCTCCCAGTTCTCCCTGCTGGTCACCTGTCCATGTTCTCTGGCCCTGAAACATCACTATCGCTAATGCCTAGAGTCAAAACCTTGTCATCTGTTCGAAGGGTTATTTTCCACTCCCTGGAGTTTCAAAATACCAGGGTTTGATTCAGAGGTGGTAAAAATGTTCTCTCTCCAGTTCGGGACCATGCTTTGTCACTAGGCCCAGAGGCCGGCAGCCATCTTTGAATGGTGATTTGGGGCCCTCGTGCCTCTGACCATAAAAGTTCCAATTCAGTAAAAGGCTTAGCAGGCGTAAGACATTGTACTATTCATACCAGCTTCTCTCTTCTCTCCATCAATCTAAACTTTCCTCTCTTTTCATCAATAATAAAACAGAACTCTCTTTGTATTGTAATGTTCAAATAGATTCCATGGGAAGGGAGAGGCGGGAGCATGTTTTTTGCACTAACTGCATCTGGTCCTCAGATGATACAGAGGATAAAGACCCTAGGTTAACAGTTGTTATTCCTGGGTGGTGAAATTATGCGTGATTTCTATTTTCTTCCGTAAATATATAAGTGTGTGTGTGTGTGTGTGTGTGTGTGTGTGTGTCATTTTTCACATTTTCTCCAAGCATGTAATAGATTTAAAATCATATTGGGATAAAAGGTAATTATTTAGGATTATATTTCATAGAAAACAAACAAAGGAAAGAATATGTCACAGCCACCTCAGCTCCTGCCTGGAAGATACGTATACCTGGATACCTGATGGCACGACACCTGTATTGGTGGCCCATTCATATCACAGAAATGAACTTTAGACCTCAGGCTGAGGGAAGAAGGAGGCTCAGAATATTGTAGGCTCAGGACTAGAAATCAGCAAGAATATGTTTGCTTGAGGCTCTCCAAAGACCTGACCAGGGCCCACTGACCTCCCCTAACCAGTTACTGGAGAGTCCAAGGAGAAGAAAAGGCTGGCTGGCTGTTAGCCCATAAGGAAATGATTTTCAGCTCTGAGGCCGGTGAGGGAGGAGGAACCTGAAACAATACTTCGGAATCACAGAAGACCGGAGCTGGGAGAATCCTGCAGGAAGGGAAGGATCTGGTGCTCAGCCTTCTAAATTCGCTGTTGAAGAAAGAGAACAGAGAGCTCAGTGACTTGATGAGGATTTCACAATTCTTTAGTAATATCAGGACATCATCAATTTTTCTTTCCTTTTTTTTCAGCTAAAATTTATTCATGTCATGTTGCCAAAAATGGAGGTATCAAAATTGCCAGAATCAAACTGTAAGAAAGTTGTCTGGCCTTGAGAATACCACTCTTCATAAACACAGCCGGGGAGCGAAGCAGGGCCCAAGGAGTCAAGATGTTACAGCCATTTCCCAAGCTTGGCGTGTGGGGCTCTAGGTCCCAAGCAATAGGTATGATACGGGAAAAGAGGGGTCATAGAATGGCCTCGAGAAATACTGGGTTAACCAATGTTTTAAGTGATTCCTGATGCTCATATGTTTTGTGAATTTGCATCTCACACACCTTCGACCAGAGAAACTTTACTCATCTTGTAGGACTGATGTTGTACAGGTATAATCTGATAATGCTGGGTAGAAGGTCACTGCCTTAGGCAAAATACAATATTTCTTCAGAAACTGCAGCCAGGTTGTTCATGCTGTGGCTTTCAGTACAGTACCCTGGGTCCTTCCTGAGATAGTTAAAAATTCTGCTCAGGAATGTTTCTGTGTGGTAATCCTCTGCTTAGGAACCACATGTCTATATATTTTCATTTTGCTAATTTTCTTATTTTATCATCCGTAATTCAAAACTCTTTTTTTTTTTGCACTGTAAGAGAGACAATGAAATATCTTTCTAAAACTCCATCATTATTTTGATCACAAATTTCTCTTTTGATAGGCTATAGAACTATGACAAATAAAGCCAAAAAAAAAAATCAATAATGACTGACAGAGATCCCAGGCATGAGACAGATCAAACAATCTCGATTTAAACAATATTTGTTCAATCACTTCTAAAATGATAACACTGCAAGAAATAGCACTGAGCTATTGGTTTTATGGTTGTGGTTGCTTTTATATTTTAAAAAATAGATTCCTTTGTCAAACTAGAGTTTGAAAGGCCTCTGTCACTGGGGTGAACCATGGCAGCTTTAGGAATCACTGTATATGGAGAGAAGTAGTGGCAAGTCAAATACTATTGAGATATACAACCTTATGGGTGGATCTTGCTATTAATGGGCTGTTATTGTATATTGTTAACTACACAATAATGATATACACTAATTGCCTAAATTATTGTTAGGATCTACAGAACCAACAGCTAAATCTAGATACAAAGAAAAGTCAAGGCCAAGAAATGAGATATATATACAAGGTAGACACACCTGCTCAAGAATAAAAAATGAGTGTCCTTGAGACCACTTCATGGCTAACTCTTTTCTTTGTTTCAAACCTCTCTGTAGGTATGAGAATATTCATGATGAATGTGACTAAAAATATATTTATAGGCAGCCCTGCCCAAGTTCTTTAAAGTCATCCAAACTGTCAGATGTGTATCGCTTCTAGTGAAGACAATTTAAAACTTAATACATACAGTCTCTGACGTAAAATCATTTTCTCCCTGCTGGAAACTAAACTGCCAACTAGTGGTCCCACCAGGAGAGCCCCAGGCCAGTGAATCTATGTCCACAAAGAGGAGTGACGCCTGAGTGTTAATGTGCAGGTACTTGTGCAAAACACACTTGAGGCTGAACTATGGCACGTCTACCCTAGAGAAGAACAAGACGCAAACTATGTCAGTATATGTCACTATCTCCAAATACATTTAAAAAATTTTTTATTTTGTGTTTCTGAAGTAACACTTTCTGCTGTCCTGCCATTCTTACAGTCATCAGTAGGAGAATATTGGTCTTTGTGGGCTACAGACATTCTATTTCATAAACAAGAGCCTGTCTTAGCAAAGACTTTCTCAAAATGCCATGATTAAAGAAATATTTATCTTTGAAAGTAGAAATGTTAATACATGCCTAATTAATTAATTTCTTAAATTCTTCTCTCCCGATGTGAAAGTTAGGCTACGTGTGCTTTTTAGAAAGGGCTTTGATTTGTGCCGGGGCCAGGGTAAAGTGTGCATGGCACAGAGGGGTGGAGATGGTAGCTTTTTAAAAACCGTCGGTTGGAATAATGGCTGTAATGGAGGAGGGCGCTAGGAAGAGGAAAAGAAGGGCGGGGAGGATTAACTCCAAACCACATTCCCGTGTTCTTCCACGTCTCCTTCCCCACTGAGGCTACATTCTCAGATTCCGAGTGCTTCCTGAATTTCAAGCTCTGGTCCCTTTCTATATTCACAATTTAAAAAATTTACTATTAAGTAACAATACTACTTTATAGCAGATGGTTCATATAAGGTGCAAGCATGTGTGAGACTTTGAGAGTCTCACACACACACACACACACACACACACACACACACACAATTAGGACAAAGACAGAAGAAGCCGAGTGAGAAAACTTGCCAAGAGCTCTGTCAAACCCTCCTAAATTTGGGGAGAAAACAAAAACAAAACAAAACAAAAAAAACCAAGGTAATGAAGGGAATGAACCTCCATGCAAAGACAGGCATGGAGCTGAGAGGGGCTGAGCAGGAGGAACTTCAAGCAAGTCTTCAGACCTCGGGATCCCCAATCTTTAAAGAGCAAACCAGGCAGTGATGACACAGGGCACAGGAATGAAGCTGGTAAAATGGGAACGTGCACTGGGCTGTTCTGTGGGGAAACAGGTGGATGAACTCACCTGAGAGGGGCCCATGGGGACTGCTGAGATGTTTTACTGTCATAGAAGGAACATGAAAAAAGCCAAGGGTTAGCAACTAACTATGAGCCCCTATGAACATGAATGGACTAAAATAAGGGCATGGGGGTGGGGGAGAGCACAAAAAAAAGCAGGACATAGGAGGGCAGACCCCCTAAAAACCCAGAATTATCTTCTGGAGGGCAGGCCCCTTGTTGTACAGGCTTCCCCTGCTAGGTGAGTGTTCTAGAAACCCATCCGTGTCAGTGTACCAGCAGGTGTTGTTGTAAGAGGCTGTGTTCGACTTCAGTGAACTTTTTTAAAGACTCCCAATGCGTTTTCCCATTTCATGATGCGTGATTTACAAGTGCACCTGCCCACACTGCGCTGAGTGTTCAACAGTTTTTGACCAAAAAACGGCATAAACCCCATGCCCCACCGTCTCTATTTACCCAGTTTTCCCCGGAGCGACCCTTTTTTTTGTTTCCGTAGATGAAAAAGGTCCTCAAAAGGAAATATTTTGCCAATGTGGAAGAGGTGAAACAAAAAACCGGAGAAGCACTAAAAGACATCAAAATTTACAAGTTAAAAAACAGTTTTGAGCAGCAGAAGAAACGTTTCGGTAGGTGTAACAAATGGAGAGGACTTTGGAGGTGACTGAAGTTTAAACATATAAGAATAAATACACAATTTTTTACAAATAAATTCCAGTTTTTTGGGTCCCCCCTCATAGGACCGGTGGGGAGCAAAAGGTGCAGTTGGAGGGAAGGTCCCAAATGTTTTCATTTGGGGGCTCCCTAGACATTTGAGACCCGTAATCATTCCTTCCCCCGAGGAAGACAGGACCTGTCCTCATCTATATGGGTAACCACACTTGCTGGAAATTTTATTAGCTGTGATACTGTGCCTTGAGCCTTTGTCTTTCATTTAACTGCAGCATTAAAATTATGTAAGATTTTAGGGTACTTTCATTCATACAAGGACAAGTCAAAAGCCACAGTTACGGTATTTATGTAACATGGATGCATTTCAAAACAAAATATAAACCATGCCCTTGCATTTTGCAAAAGCAGTCCTATTGAAACGTAAAGTTTACACAGCCTTTATCACTCTGCAGGATGTTTTCACTTTGTTTGGTCCATGTCCCTAATTGTATTTTGCTTTATACCTCTGCTCATTTTCTTTTGTTTGTGAAGAGCTATGTCAGGCCGAGTCTCAATTTCCTCAAACATTCTGGTTCAAAATGAATTATTGATTAGAGAAAAAGTAATGCTACCATCTGGGTGCCTTGTTTTCTTCCTCGGCTCCAGCTGTGAGCTCACCACCAGCTCTTCCTAACCTTCTTCTGAAAAGCAAATGTAGCAAGCGGAAGGCAGGAAAAAATAAAACTTGGAGCCGTAGGACTGAAAGGGAAGTGGTGAAGGTGCAGAGCTGATGGCATCCTGTCAAGAGGGTGTTGCAGGGGGATCCTGCAGGGCAGTCAGAAAGGTTCTGTCGTGTCAGAGGCTTCCACTGTGTTAGCTGGTGAAGTGCTGAGATCTGCAGAGGTTTCGACTGGTGGAAGTCAAAAGGGGCTAAACAAGGAATCGAAATTTGACTATAAACACTGTGGCTGTGTGAAATACAGTAGCAAAAAAGTCACTGATGTTACAAGCTGGATAAACTGGGATGAACCTGAGAGGCTCTTAGAGTGAGTCACACACCAGGGCAAAGGTGACTAGGGTTGACCATTGGAAAGGAACAGGAAGCGGCCCGCAGAAACCTGAGGCTGAGGATTTCTCCCTTGTATAGAGTCAGCTGACCCAACAAAACAGGCATTTTACATTGAACGGGCAGTCTGGAAATGAAATGAAATATTTACATTCTGGAACCATTCAGATAGCCCTGGGAAGCCCCCCTCAGCATGGTACTTTCTACCTCGGAGTGTCAGAGATTACACAGATGTGAGACAGCCCGCTGCCTTCCAGGCAGCACTTTTCCATCTGAGATGGATGGTGCCTATGGAAAGGAAGAGAAAAACAGCAGCCACTGGGCAACTGTGCAAGGTGCCATCCAAGTCATTTGGATCTCCAAGATCCTGCAGTGAAAAATGCCCATGGTCCAGAGCTGTCAGGAAAAGCAATGCAAGAAACGGTGCAGATCCTCAAGCCCATTCTGGCCCGGAAAGAGGGCCAGCCAGGGAGGCCAAGTTAGGACGGTGAAGCTAGGAGGTGTACTCTAGTCTGCAAAATAATTTTAGACATAGTATTAATCTCATATAATTTTGGAGATCTTTACACTTCCAACACACTCTCATAGGTATTATCCCATTTAATTTCTGGAATTGGAAGTCTGTCTTCAACCTCAGGTTCCAGCAATATCTAGCCATGGTGATCTTGGGTCGGTGACCTCCATAAGCTGAAGTGTGTCCTCATCTGTGAAATGGGAATAATAAAACTACTGACTTCCAAGCATTCACGTAAGGATTCAGTGAGAGAGTATGTGGAAAGCTCTTCACAAGTGTCCTAAAAACAAATAGTAAGCACTCAAAATATTTTATCAGATTTTTAAAATTATTAGTAAATCCCACACTAATCCTGTGAGGTACCTGGGGCAGGTATTAGCACCTTCTTCATACAGGTGAGGAAACTAAAGCTCAGGAAGTGACTTACCTAGTTCTGCAAGCATGTAGGTCCTCAGAAAAAGACGCTAGAAAATGTATTGCTCAATCAAAAACAAGAGCACTCTGAACAGTGGCATCCTGGTGTTGTGTATCCGTGTGTTTGCGCCCCATCACAGCTGGAGAAGGGTCAGAGGAGCAAATGAGTTTCAGATTTTGAAACCAAAGGAAAATTTGACGGAAAAATTTCCAGTGTTCACTTTGTACCTCAGAAGCAGGACCATTCTGACTCCCACTCAGAGAGACTTAAGTTTTACGGTCAGAAGGATCTCAGGAGACAGCAGGGGCCGAAAGGGGAAAAGAAGGGTGTTGCCTATGGGAGAAAGACATGCCGTGGATGCCTGTACACCCTCAATCACACACATGGTGCTCGGAAGGACTTCCTCCCACAAGCCAGCTGGGCCAAGTGAATGTGGCTGCCCGCGGGTCGTATCTCTCAGCTCAGACCGTAAAACATCGACTTCAAGGAATCCCCATGGACTGACTTATTGTGGAGAGAGCTGAGGACTTACTTCTTCAAGCATCCAAAACTTTAAATATATTACTATTACCATTGTAATGAAAATGTGTTAATGGATCACAGATACCTCTGGCTTTTCAGGAAGGGTACATTGAGAAAAATAATTTAGCCTTTCCTTGACACCTCGAGGACACCTTCACGAACATCCGTGTCTATACTGGGTTGTACACAGTCATCTTCTTGGGACATTTTGGAGCATGTTAGAAAGGGGTTTCCACTGAACTACATGGACCCAGATTACTAGCATTTCTTAGTATTTCTCTGTGCTCTTTTTACTATTATTTTTGTCTCATCTCTTACCATGAGCATGATCTTTATTTTTTTCTTGCCTGCCTCTATCTGTCTCTTGATCTCTCCAAACCCCTTTAAATTGCTTTTTCTCATCTATCATAGAGAGTCTTGTGTTGTAAAATAGGTCGTAAAATAAGTACACATAACACTTTCAAATGTTAATTTAGCAATACATGAATTATATCTCAATAAAGCTATTTATCAATGCATTGCAGACTATAAACTCTTACAGAAGGGGAGCTACCACATTACGCTGTTTATTTTGATGCTAAACTATTTCACTCTTTTATTTAAAAATTAAAAAAGCACAAATTGTCTCTGAGTAAAGACTTAGAATTCTACCATAAATGATATGCCCAAGAGTTAAGGTACAACCTTTGAAATATCTATTTTTGTTTATTTCACTTTTTGGCTTACTTCTTAATCCTGTAAGTAAAATCAATTTTAGTGAGGTGGAGCATGGCTATAGGTTTTTTGATTAAAGCCTCCTCCCTCAACCTTCGTTCACTCATTTGGCATTTTTCGAAACCCTACTATGCACTAGACACTGGAAATAAGGGTGAGTCTTTAAGTGACTAGTCTTTCTTGTGTGGATTTCATGTACATGTCCTTAGGAAATGTGAGTGCTGATGCTTCCTTGGTTTGCATTTCCATAATAACTCCATGACTCCAAGTCCAGGCAGTCCCCAGGGAAGCATCGTAGCCAACCAACTGAGAGGCCAGCCCATTGCTAGAAAGCCGGCCCATGGTGCAGGGATTCTTGATCGGGGGAGGACGCGGAGCCGAGCCCACAGAGCTGCTTTCAGTTGCCACGTTCTCCAGCGCTTCTTCATGGAGCATCCGGAGCCTTGTTGTTCAAAGCAGGGTTGCTCAGACCAGCAGCATCAGCATCACATGGTCGCCTGTTAGAAATACAGACTCTTGGGCTCCACCCAAGACCCGTTAAATTAGACTCAGCCTTTTAAAAAGTTGCTGAAGTGATTCATATGCTCATTAAAGTTTGAAAAGGCCTGAGCTAGATAATACCGTGCACAAGCATCCCTGAAACGCCTGGCACTTTACCCACTGCAGTAATTCTGCTTTTTGGAGCCCTTCAGTAAACGACACCCAAGATGAGAGGCCACCGTTTGACACAAAGGCACATCCCACTGGTCAGTAGGCAGAGATGGTCACGAGGCTGAACAGCTGTTCGCGTATCTGTCGAGCAGCCAGAGACCACTGCTGTTCTCTTCACTTGCCTGTCAGGTTCAATAACTCTTCTCCAGTGACTCATCTCTTCATACACATGTGTTGTAATTTTCTTTAAAGACCAGCTTGTCAGCAGCATTCAAAGCTGGGTATTTTTCCTTTGTTGCAAAACTTCCATATTCCTGGAACACCACCGCCCCGCCCCCAACCCGAGCTCAGATTCACCTCCAGTCTTTCTAACCCCATTTCATTTATCTACACATGTATTCGGAAAGTACTTCCTGAGGGCTTACTATCTTCTGCATCTTCCATGCAGGGACCACCATGTACACATTTGCATCCCTTCTATATCGACCAGCTTGTTTTCCTTTAACACTTAGTTTTTACATCTTACATGAAATGGGAAACATTTTTAAAAGTAAAAAACATGACTTCTATTCTTTCAAGCCTAATACTATAATTGAGGAGGCAAGACATATAATTTTGAAGTAGCTGGAGAATAAATTTTCGAGACCACATGGGGATGACAGGTGCTGTACCAGAATAAGCACTGGATGTGCGTGAGTCAGGAGATCTGAGACCTGTTCTGGTTCCTCTGTGGACCCACTTGAGGCCCTTAGACAAGCCCTTTTGCCCCTGTGCGATTTTCTAAACTCCTAAGAATTTGTTATTCTTTAGAAGCTATTGGACCATCTGATCTAAAAATAATAATTCGTCCTTGTCTCCAATACCCAAATGGCCAAGGATGGATCTTAAACTATATACATAAACTCTGATGGGGTCCAAGACAAGAAAATAAGCAGTATAGGGTTGATTAGGGAGACTGTACATTGCCATGATTAAGAGAGCAGACAAATAGAGGTTCAGATCTCAATGTAGTATAAGCTAAATACCCTTGAGGCCTTTGACAAGCCACTTAATGCATTAGTCTTGGTTTTCTCATTTGTAAAGTAGGATAATAACAGAACGTTTCTCAGAATCATTATGAGGACTAAGTGGGACAATTCACGCAAAACCCTTAGCACAATGCCTGATGTAAAGGATGTGCTAAATAGATGATGATGATGGTGTCGATGATGATGGTGATGGTACCTTCAGGAAGGTCTTTGTGGAGCACACAGGCCTTTCCAGTAAGGATAAACTGCAACTCTAAGTTGGATAAACAAACTACAAAGAAACTGACCAGCTAGCAGCAGAGAGGCAGAAGAAAGCAATGGTAAGAAAAGAAAGATGGGAATACAGGTAAGTTGATGGACAACTTTCTTGACCAGAATGCATGGAGAAGACTTGGTTTGACAATGAGAGCTGGACACAATGAAGCTTAAGTGCAGTGATTCTGCTGTCTGTACAGATGATGAGGAGCTGAGAGGCTGAAGGAAGGGAGACTAGCAGTGCCTACTGGACAATCACTCCTGGGTAAAATGCTGAAAGCTGGACAATAGGGCAAAATTCGGGAAGAAAAAGCAGTCGTCTACAGCTTCGCAAAGATCTACTCAAAATTCTCCCCCAAGAACTTCCTCTTGATCTCTTGCAAACACACATGTTTAGTATTTCTTCCCACCCCAATTAAAATGGGAGGAAACAAGCAACTGTGCCCATGTGCATGAAGATTTGCGAGGAGTTGAGATCACATCCTGTCTCTTGAGTTCTGACTCAGAGGATCCCGTAAGAGGATATTGAAGGTTACTAAGCAGGCCATGTCACTTTCAGCCTGGCTTTAGTCAGAGATCTTGTTGGATAAGAACAGAACCCAAGCCCTCGAGGCATGGCGAGGCCTCTGCAGTGCCATGTGGTTGTTATTACAGAGCCTAAACAATGAGCCGAGTTGCTTGTACAGACTGTGTCCACCGCGGTCTCCTTCACAGTCTGCACCCCAGGGCGTCCGGGAAGAACAGAGGCCGCCCTGACATACCCATGGGGGGCAACCACTGTTTCCTAAAGATGCCCCAGAAATGGAAGCAGAAAAGAGTTTTGCCTAATTACTGACCAAGTTGACGAGAGCTTTGCCCCTGGATTTATCACTGGTTGTCCCGTGGCTTGCTTCACTTGGGTTTGGTGCATTCTGGAGTATGGGTTCTCCTCCACATCTTCCTGGATGGCAAACTTGCCCCGGCCCTGAACTATAAACAAACTATCATGTGATTTGCAGAGGGGTGCCAGGTGAGGTGGGACATCAGAGCGAACAATAGTCCGGCAGTCTTCCCAACACATGCACACACTCTCCCAAAGGCCTACCGCTAACATGACTTCATCTTCTGCAATCCTGGGGATCTTCTGCTGGAAAAAAGATGTGATGGGAAATTGAAACTTGAGCTTTCAAAGCAGGACATGTGGCCAGGTCCCCGTGAGCATGACAGGTGGAAAACTGAGGCAACAATGCAAGTGAGGAGTAGAATGGTTTCTCTGAGGCATTCAAAGGCAGGATCTCTTCAGTCCCTTTCTTTCTTGGCCTTAACCTGTGTATTCAGCAAGCAGTTACTGAGTGCTGACTGTACCAACAATAGTCCTAGATGCTTTGATGGATTCCACAAAGTCTCTGATGTTCTGCTCAGTAGGTGTAGCATAGGGGGAGAGAGACTTCCCAGGGACAATGACACTTGAGCAGGTTCATGGATGATGAGTAGGGTATTCCAGCCAGAAAGGTAGTTAGTCCAGGTGGAAGGATTATATGTACAAAGGCCTAACTTGAGAGGGCCCATTTCTTTTGTGTTTTTTTTTCTGGGGGTGAGGGGTGTAGGGCAGGCTCTGCTACTCACACTGCCCACACAGTCCCGCAAATAACAGTAATTCTAGTGAATGGGATCCTATCCTTCTGAATCGTGCCTCAGTCTCCCCTTCTCCCACCCTATGTTCCTGAGGTTATCTCCTACTGTAGAGTACCCAGTTATCCTTAAAGTAAAGTTACATTGTTATTAAGTGGTTGTTCTTTGCCAACCCCATTCCTCCTTCAGTCACAGCCCTAACACACAAGTACTAACAACACTAAAATGTCAGCATTAACATCAGTTCAAACTGAGACCTTATTTTCCAAATGGAAACTTGGGAGCTATGGCACAACTGGACAATATGAAAAGCGATGCTGTCAGAGCCCGAGGGTCTATAGAGACCAAGTGATAGATATGACTTGAGCCCCCATTTCTTATCTGCAAAATAAAGAATAATAATTCCAGTCTTCTGACTAGGTTGTTGTGAAGATAAAAATAATGTGCCATGTCTAACATAGAATCTAGCTTATAAAAATTGTTCAATGATAGTCATGATTAATATTACTAGTATGTCATTTTACAATATGGCCTAAGTAAAAATATTAGCTATGCCCCACTTGATTGGCCTCTCTGACACTTGTGGGCATCTAAAATACTTAAGAAACAGCAAAGAGTTCTGTTTTTTTTTTTAGTATCCTTTATATCATGTATTTCAGTTTACACACCTATTCATTACTATTTCCACCTATGCCACTCTTGTGAAGCAAGCAGGACAAGTCAAGTATTCGGGCACTGCTTTACCTCACAGTCAGATGCCTGCCTCTGAGAGGTTAAATCACGTGTCTAGGTCACACAGCAAATTAGTGATAGAGCCAAAGCCAAAAGACAGGTCTTCTGGTTTTCTGTAGAGTCTTCTTTGCACAATTTCATGCTGTATCTTTGTTAGTTTGTGCTTTCATATATTCAACAAACATGTACTTATTTCCCTTTGTAGATCAGTCACTATGCTAAATAGGTTCTAATGATCCAAAGACGAATGAAAGAAAGCATTTGCCCTCTAACCAAGATAATTTAAGAAAACATTCTCCCCCCAGGGAATCTAATAGAAAATACTTAACCAATTATATGACTCTTGATATTTTTAAAATTTGTATTTTTAAATGAGATGATCAAATTTAAAATGGGACAACTGCCCCCACTTGAACCATGGCACATAAAATTAACATTAAAAAGTAATATCGAAATCACTAAAGTGAGTTTTTCAAAAGAATTACTTCTCAACTGCTAAGAGTTGTTTCATTTTTCAAATTAATTTCACTGCTAAGAAGACCAGCCAGTTTGCCAAAAGAAAATGATGCCAATACATATTAATTATAACACACAAATTAAAAAATAAAACTCCTAGCCTTTTCGGAGTCTGGGGCTCCTTAGACATCTTCCCATCCAGCTTTGCTTTGACCTCAGCCACTGTGAGAAGAAGATGTAAAACACTATGGGTTTCAGAATGTTCTGTCCTTGGAAGGTCTCCATTCAAAGTTTTTGGCCCAATGTCCTACGAATTCCCTTCTGACTACAGCACTTTGGGGTCAGCTGAATTTGGGGTCCACAGGGATTACAGAAAAGGGACTGGGTGCAGAGTTCACTTCAACACTACATGTTTTTAGAAACTTGGAATAAAGCCAGGCTCTGCTACAGGGATTTAGGAGGGAGTTAGCTCAGGAAGTTTTTCCCTAAATAAAAGAATTCTGAAGTCAGTATTGTTTTTTTATTACCAATAATAACTGTGACTACCACTTAATAGGAGACAAGACTGTGCCGAGCACTTTCCGTGCACTATTTCTAATCTTTACAAAAGCAATGCTGCAAGATATTATAATTCCTATTTTACATAAAACATAATTGAAGCTCGGAAAGTAATTTTTCCAAGGTCACATAAGAGGCAGGGATGACATTTAAAACAAGATCTGTCTTACTCCTATTTCCTCTGTATCTCTGGCACTTCAACATTTTCCCCCAAAGCAAGAAGACTAGCCCTCAAGTATGTATGTCTGTACAAGAAACTTCAATTGTCAGTCTAAATATATTTACTAATTATCACCTACACACCCAGCACTATTTTAGGCACTGAGGGATTGTGAAGAAGAATTCTTGGTTTTAGCTTACTTCTTGACTTGGGAAAAATTTGCCTCTTCGTATCCTGTTCCCACATTTGCCAATGATCTAGTTCTCTAGCCACTAAAGTACCAAAATAAGAAGCTGCTTTTTAAGGCTTGGGGAGAGCTAAAGGAAAGGTCTTGTTCAATCAAAAATCATAATAATATTAATTGCCCATTTAAATCTCATAGATCCCAAACAACATAATTTACGTCAGAGTGACAATTTTAAAAGGTGTCTCATCAAGAAATTCGAGCCACCGCATGAGCATTATATTTTTAAAGAAATACCAACTCTTTCCCTACTTGACTTCACATTACAGAGATTCCTGTTGGACTTCCTGTGGAGAATCGCCTGAGAACCTTTCTCAGAACTGGCTGTAAATTCACAGTACGGTGAGTGGGTCTGTTCCATTGTGTTATTCCGTGATCCTTAAACAGAGTGAGGGATCGAAGGGGACAGTATTGGGGTGGAGGACAAGAAACAGTATTTTGCAAGAGCACATTCAATATTAAGATATGATGTTATATTTTGAAAATGAAATGCATTGCTTTTATAACATAAGTGTTGAACGTAAAGCTCGACAACTTCTTTGCTAGTGGGTCACTAGCACTAAAAAGAAATGAGGTTCCATGTGTATGAGAGGATTGGGGATGACACTGGCTTACCCCTCAGCCTCAATTCCATAGCCAAGCTCCCAAATCCATGCAAAGACTTGTGTTGCTTGCAAAACTCGAAGTCATCATTTTAGTGACCGGGTATCAGATGTTTAGGTTTGTTTGTCTTATTTTTTATCTTCCTCCCTTAAAGGAGAAATAAACCAAGGTTTTCTTCACCTTAAATGGCCTGGGAGGGAGAAAAATATGAGTAAATTATGTTCCAATGGATTGTTAAAGACTCCTACATAACCACCTAGGTTCCACTCAACCTGGGAAGCAAAAAACATAGGATACAGCCCCATTTAATAAAGCAAGATGTCTGGAACACTCCCCTCTGATTTTATGTAATTAAAAATAGGTCCTGGCCACCAACTACACATGTTCCTTCTTCCCTGCCACTCACTTATCAATGAGGAAGAGTGTTTCAATTGGCCAATTCATCATCTTTAAAAATTCTCATTCACCAGTTCTTTTAGAGCAAAGCCTCAGGGAAATTAGGATATTTAAGTGGTTTAAAATTAGTTTGTGAGACTGATGGCAAAAATTAATAATTGACTAAAAGGAAGAAAGGGGGAAAAAGGAAGAAGAAAAGACGGAAGGAAGGAAAGGCAGCAAGAGCCACAGGCTGGCAAAGCGTGTAAATCCACCCTTCTGAAGGCAGTGTGCGGCGAGCAGGGGTCGTTCCAGCTAAAGCCTGTGGTGAGTGATCAAAGTGAAGGCAGGACAGATCAGTGCAGGTGGGGAGCATTAGACCAAGGCCTTGTGTTTAGGAGGGGAATTAACATTTGACACTTTTACCAAAGAGTTAATTTGTTAGGTAAGCAATTTCAGTAAATCATAATATTTGGAATTCCCTTTCCAGTTTCTTGTTTGTATTATAATCTATCCAGAGCTCCGAGGGGCCACGGTTAAAGCCATTAGGCTGGAAGTTGGGGGTATAATGGTAGCAAACAAGCGCATGCCATTCAAGAGCCAAACAGGCAGCAGAAGCAGTTCCTGATCCCAGAACGAAAAAGGCTCCTGGGAGAAACGGATGGACTGCTGATGCCTGCATAATTTTAAGCGTGCCTGTCTTTTTTATGCTTTTTATCTATCGCTAATCTACCTAACATTTCACTTGAAAAAATATTTCCACTGCTGAAAAAAATAAAATTTTTAAAATACTAGATGAATTCCATTTCAACAGAACAAACTTCCTTTTGAAATCAATTTTGAAAACTGGATAGAAAATTAAATAAAACATTCTGTTAGAAGTATTACTAACAAACTATTAATAATATAATATTGAATGTCAACTGTAATTGAGCAATGAAAAAAATTAAGTATTAAGAATAAACAAAATAGTAAGGAATTTCTAGGAAAACATCCAGAAAAAGGCAAAACCCAGGGAGATAAGCCCAACATTCAAAGTTGCTTTGTCCTAAGCGCATATGCCAAAATAAAGTAAAAGCTATAAATCAAACTTTATTCATGGTGGAGTTGTGAGTGAGCTAGAAAAAAACCCTCAAAGTGCAGAGCCTCCCCTACACACTATCAGTGAAAATGTAAATTCATACAGCCACTATGCATGGAATATTCCTCCAAAAATTCTAAATAGAACTATCATATGATCCAGCTATCCCTCTGTTGAATATCTAAAGGAAATGAAATCACTTTCTTGAAGAGATAACTACACTTCCATATTCATTGCAGTAGAATTATTTATAACAGCCAAGGTATAGGAAAAACTTACCATATCATTTTGAACATAAGAAATCTAAGAGAAACTGCATTTAAATCATTAGATTTAATAACAGAATACAAAACTGATATACAAAAATTAATTCCTGGCTGGGTAGTTCAGTTGATTAGAGCATTGTCCTGATACACCAAAGTTGTGGGTTTGATCCCCGGTCAGGGCACAAACAAGAAGCAATCAATGAATGAATAAATAAGTGGAACAACAAATCAATGTTTCTCTCTCCCTCTCCCCTTTTCTCTCTCTAAAAGTCAATTTTTAAAAATTAATGTATCCTTGGAGTCCATGAAAAAAACTAAAAAATGAAAAAATTTTAAAGATACCATTTATAACAGCATCGAAACTATCAATTTCCTAAGAATAAATCTAGCAGAGGATATGTGAGACTACTATGAAGAATACTAGAAATTCTCATTAAGAGTCATTAAAGAAAGAGATACTGAAATAAACAACAAGCTGACAGTAACCAGAGGGGAAGAGGAGGGAGATCATGGGGGAAAGAAGGGGAAGGGTCAAGTCAAGGAACATGTATGAGGGACCCATGGACGAAGACAACGGGGGGGATTGAATGCAGAAAGTGGGGGTGGGAAGGGCAGGGAAGAGTAATGGGGAAAATGGGGGCAACTATAATTGAACAACAATTTTAAAAAATTGTTTTTAAAAGAGATATTCCATGTTCATGAATGAGAAAGCTTAGTATTGCAAAAATGTCAGTTCATGTAATGTTCTTAAAATCATTGTAATTTCAATCAAAATCTCAACAAGTTATTTTTGTGGCATTTAACTGGCTGATTCTAAAATGCACATGGAAATGAAAAGGGAAAAGCAAAGTAACCCTCTCTTGAAGAAGAAAGACAAAGTGAGAGAATTAGCTCTGCCAGATACCAACCCTTATTTTAAAGCTATAGTAATTAAGACAATGTAGTGTTGGCCCAAGAATAGATAAATAAAACAGTAGAACTCAGAAACCCAACATTTCAGAGAGGCACTATAATAGACTAGTGGGGAAAGAACTACCTTTCAATAAATTGTAATGGGACAATTGGGTATTCATGAAGAAAAATACCAATAGCTCCTTAATCTACATTATATGTAAAAATCAACCGCAGGAGGTTAAAAAGCTAAACGTGAAAGACAAAAGTATAAAGCTTTTAGAAAGAAAACAGAAGAAATTTTTATTACCTTGGGGTACAGTATGATTTTATGATTAAGATATGAAAAGCAACATCTGTATTAGAAATGACTGATAAATTTGACTGCATTAAAATTAAGAACTTCAGTTTATCATAAGACATCATATTGCAAGTGAGAAGACCAAGCTACTGAAGGACAGAAATTACTTAAAAGACATGTAACTTAGGACAGGTAAGGAAGTCCTACAAATCAAGTGTAAAAGACAGAAAACCAAAATACAACATGGGCAAAAGACATTCATAGACACTTCACAAACAGTGACTCCAAATGGTCAAACAAACATAGAAGTGTTCAACATCATTACTAATCAGAGAAATGAAAGTCAAAACCACAGTAAACTACCATAATCCATCAGATTGGCAAAAGATTAAAAGGTCTGCCAAACCCAAATGATGGCAAAAATGTAATGGGAGTGAAAAGTGATATACCCACTTTAGATAACAGTTTGACACATCCTCATGCCCCCGTAATCCTACTGTTGGGCTTATGCTCTGGACTAGAGAAACTTGAGCACAATTACTCCAGGATGGAGGTAAAGGATGTTTATACAGCGTGGTTGTGATATTAAAAAAAGGGGCAGTCCCAGCACGTATGGCAGTATAATGCATACATCAATTGTGGTATGTTACTTTGTTGGAAAACTAAAGAGAAATGAAAATGAGTGAGTGACAGCTACATACAAGAACCTGAATGAATCTTACAAGTATGCTGACACAAAATAATATGTGTAATATAATCCTGTTTCTATAAAGAAAATGTTAGAGATGCCCATTCGATAGTCAAATTACGTAGAACATCAGAAGACGGTTCCATGAAATTGAGGATATTGTTTCCCCAAGGGAGCCAGGGAGAGAATTGTGACCCTGATGGAAACACAAGACACTTCTGGAATGTTGGCCATGTTCTATTTCTTCACCGGGATAGTAGAACATGGGCACTGCTGTATGCTTACTCACAATATTGTACATCTTTTTACACTTTTCTGTATGTGTGTTACACTTCATAATTTTAAAAGATTAAAGACAGGAGAAAAAATCACCAGACCCATCATTTGCCAAGATCTCTTCCACTGTTGAATCCTTGTTTTTAGTTGCTGCTTTTATTTGTTTTGGTTTCTTTTGCACTTGGACTCCAAAGCAGAGAACTGTCACCCTGTTAAAAAGAGAATGTAGGAGGAATGACTTTATGTCACCTGTCAGGTGATCTGGCTTTCCAGAGAAAGCAAGTGAAGACATCTGCCTAACCATTTCCACCAAAAAGATACCACTATAGGTTTTAGATCCTCAAGAAATGCTGGAAATTCTTGAGAATTGCCCCCATCCCAAAATGTCCCCTTAGCCCTGCAGAGAGAAAGAGATGAGTCACTTAGGGGTAAGGTATGCAGAGGTCCCCTGTGAGACATCCAGAGGCTAAAGACCAGGTCTTGGCCCAAAGCAGACCCTAATGTCAGCTGAGTGTCCTTTTTTGGAAATAGAAAAAAAAAATAGTAACCTCTTTGCAGTAACAGAGACTCTTACAAAGCTCTGCAGATAAACCTTTCAGGAGTAAAGCAGCTTGTCAAAGCAGGATGCCTAAATCTTCAGCTTCCTTGGGGCAGGCAGAAGTATTCTTTAACAGAAAGTTTAGCACAATACACATTAGGCGTGTGCCCAAAGTTAAGGCCCCAAAACACAGCCGTTCAATCCCTCAGAGAGCAAAAATGACCTAATGATGTGGAATAATTGATTTAATCAACACACAAATTATTGGGCAAATAGTATGAATTAGGCACTTCTACTAAGAATTGGGGTAACAACACTAAATGGCATAGATTCTACTTTAGAAGATACTTGAAAGGATAGTCACACACAAACAAGCCATTCACATGCAGTAAGAATCATCACTTTTACAGAATATTTTGTGAAGTGCAGGGGCAGCACTAGAGAAGTGTTTAAGTCAAAGAAGTCTTCACCGAAGAAGTAACATATGTTAGGTGATCCAAGAATATCTGAGGATGTTATACAGGTCAGTTGATTTGATGGAAAGTCATAGACTTTTTCTTCCAGTTTTTGTTGCTGTTGTTGTTGTTGTTCATAATAACCCTCATTCTTTATTATTATAAGAACATAATCCAGTCAAATCTCAAAGTGACTAAAAATAACTTTAGAGAAATTGTAAATATCACAATAACATAAGTACAAGAAAACAACAGCATGTACATATTTAATATAAGCAGTTTCCATTGAAATAACACAAAAAATACTGTAATAAGAGACCCAAAGTGATAGTTATATAAAATGATGCTTAAAGTATATCCTTGTAGAAAATAGTGGTTCTCTTTATTTAGAAAGAGATATTTGTATAAATAAATTTATCTAATAGTGTCTCTGCTCCCAAAATAAGTAAATAAGAAAGAGACACTTTGGTTTTGCCTGGAAATTACTGCTTTAAGGACACTTTATTATTTTTATTTGATTATATTTTATTGGTTATACTTTTACAATTGTCTCATTTTTTTCTCCCCTTTATTCCCCTCTGCCCTGTACCCCACTTTCCACCAACATTCCCCCCCACCCCTTAGCTTATGTCCATGGGTCATACATATAAGTTCTTTGGCTTCTCCATTTCCTACACTATTCTTAACTTCCCCCTATTTTGTTTCTTATTCCCTGTACCTTTTCTCCCTTTCTCCCCCCACCCCTCCCCACTGATAACCCTCCATATGATCTCCATTTCTGTGATTCTGGTCCTGTTCTAGCTGTTTGCTTAGTTTGTTTTCATTTTTAGGTTCCATTGTTAATAGTTGTGAGTTTGTTGTCATTTTACTGTTCATAGTTTTGATCTTCTTTTTCTTAGATAAGTCCCTTTAACATTTCATATAATAAGGGCTTGGTGATGATGAACTCCTTTAACTTTACCTTATCTGGGAAGCACTTTATCTGCCCTTCCATTCTAAATGATAGCTTTGCTGGATAGAGTATTCTTGAATGTAGGTCCTTACCTTTCATGACATTGAATACTTCTTTCCAGCCCCTTCTTGCCTGGAAGATTTCATGTGAGAAATCAACTGATAGGCTTTGGGAACTCCTTTGTAGGTAACTGTCTCTTTTTCTCTTGGTGCTTTTAAGATTCTCTCATCTTTCATCTTGGGTAATGTAATGATGACATGCCTTGGCATGTACTTCCTTGGGTCCAACTTCTTTGGGACTCTCTGAGCCTCCTGGGCTTCCTGGAAGTCTATGTCCTTTACCAGATTGGGGAAGTTCTCCTTCATTATTTTTTCAAATAAGTTTTCAATGTCTCATTCTTCCTCTTCTCCTTCTGGCACTGCTATGATTTGGATGTTGGCACATTTAAAGTTGTTCCAGAGGTTCCTAAGTCTCTCCTCATTTTTTTGAATTCCTGTTTCTTCATTCTGTTTTGGTTGAATGTTTCTTTCTTCTTTCTGCTCCAAATTGTTGATTTGAGTCCTGATTTTCTTCCTTTGACTGTTGGTTCCCTATGTATTTTTCTTTATTTCACTTTGCATAGTCTTCAGTTTTTCCTCTATTTTGCAACCATACTCAACCATTTCTGTGAGCATCCAGATTACCAGTGTTTTGAACTCTGCATCTGATGGGTTGGCTATCTCTTCATGGCTTAGTTCTGTTTTTGGAGCTTTGATCTGTCCTTTCCTTTGGGCCATATTTTTTTTGGTCTCTGGCACATCTGTTATGTTGTAAGGGATGGAGCTTTAGGTATTTGCCAGGGTAGGGCAATCCACATGCTGCTTTGTGGCACTGTATGTGGGGGAGGGATCTGAGAAGGAACAATGCCACTTAGTCAACTCTCAGAGGCTTTCAGTCACTTCTCCCACTACCCGCAAGCAAATTAGGCCCTTTTGGTGTTGGTTCCTGGGTGGGTGGGTTTGTGTACTTTTGAGGACCCTGAGGGCTCCTCCAATGAACTCTCCTATGAGGCTGGGAGTTTTTCCCATTGCCGCAACCCCCACAGATTTTTACAGCCAGAGCTTTTGAGGCTTTCTTTTCCCACACTGGAACCCTGGGTGGCTCAGTCTGTCACAGTCCCCTGTTGTTCTTTTCAGTTTATCTGCATGCAAATGTGGGACTGCCAGCTGCTGTCTCACCCACCCAGCCCTCCAGCCACCACCTTGCCATGTTCCCTCTGCACAGGCTTCCTGTCTCCATCTCCGTCTCCACCCCTCCTACCAGTCTGGATGAGTGTTTCTTCATTAACTCCCTGGCTGTTGGACTTCCATACAGTTCGATTTTCTGGCAGTTCTGGTTGTTTTTTGTTTTTAAATTTGTTGTTGCCCTTCTTTTGGTTGTATGAGGAGGCAAAACGTATCTACCTATGTCTCCATCTTGGCCAGAAGTCTATGGACACTTTATTTTGATGACAAAATACATTAGTAATTAGAGGTGGGTGTTAGACTACAGTAATTTATTATATCTTTTTAAATTTAATCTTTATTGTAGTTTTTCCATTACCATTGAGTCCACTTATAGCCCCTCCCCTCAGCAATCACCACACTGTTGTCCATGTCCATGAGTTCTTTTCCAGTTTTATTGAGATATAATTGATACATATCTCTGTATGCATTTTAGGTTTACAACATGATGAGTTTATACCTATATGTTTGTATATAAAATATAATTACTACCATAATTAGTTAACATCCATAGCCTCATAGAGTTACAAACATATTTTTCCTGTGCTGAGAACTTTTAAAATCTACTCTTTTAGCAACTTTTAAATACACTATAGAGTATTGATAGCTATAGTTACCTTGCTGTCCATTACTTACCCAGAACTTATCTATGTTATAACTGGAATTTTGCACTTTTTGACCACCTTTACCCATTTTGCCCATGCCCTACCACTCACCTTTGGCATCTACCAACATATCGTCTGTATTTATGAGTTCTTTTTTTAAAATATAGATTCTACATATAAGTTAAATCATATGGTATTTGTCTTTGTCTGACTTGTTGTACTTAGCATAATGCCCTCAAGATCCACCCATGTCATTGCAAATAGCACAAGTTCTTTCCTTTTTATGGCTGAATAATATTTCACTGTTTCTCTATATGGTTATAAAATCTTAAGACCCTAAATCTAATACCTTTGAATTCTCTGGCAGATGTTATCAAAACTCCTACATGCGGACTTCTTTCTGATGATGTCTATGAAACACACACACAAAAAAAGAAAAAAGCCATTGAATAATTCTCAGTGATAATGGCTGCTATTCTTGTTATTGTTTTACTGAATTTACCAGTATATTTAAAGTGGAGGTTCATCTTTTCCAACTGTTAGGTTTTAAAGTCTGCACTTAAAGGAGAAAATGTCACATAGAGAAGCCTTAAAAATCTTATTTTATTCATATATTCCAGCATACATTATGTTGTATATATACAATAATTCTTAGGCGCATTAAAGTGCAAGGACCACTGAGCTAGACTAAAGAGATAAAAAGGGAAGTTTCAATGAAGATGTTAGGAGCTCAAATAATTATGCCTTTAATATAATTACCAAACTCCTAGCAGTAAATGGGAGATACCTGGAGAATTCTATAGTGTTCCAATTTGTGTCCATAGTTTATTCCATTCTGTTTTAACCTTACCTTCTCTAACCTTCTTTACCCTTTCCATTTCTAACCTTGATTATTTATTATTACAAATTAATATTATGAGGGTTTTGGGTTCCACAGTCATGATGAAATGACATGTATGTCCATGCTAAATACTTTTCCATATATACATGGTGAATACGGCAAGCAGGTCATCTCAGTGATTGCTTTCACATCGCTTCTATTGAATGACAGTTAGCGTGGTTCCATTAAAGTCTAGCCCTGGAAAGACATTCTAACCCCCTAAAAGAAAATAGTTTAATTACAATAGAAGTGGATTTTTCAAGGCAACACTTAAATTTCACATTTCCTTGACTGGGAGAATTATATCAATTTAGGGATTGAGGAGCTTAGAAATCACCTAGTTGAACTCCCAGCCAACAGAGACTAGAGGGTGTGACAAAGCAAAAGAGAAGTTGACAAGTCGACCTGTGATCTAGTCTCAGCTCTGCTATTGAGAAAACCACTTTACCTTCTTGGGGTCCAAATTTTCCTACTTGTGAATGAACGCTGAAACTGTATTCTTTCATATGGTGCCATCTAACTTGAATAGCCTTTGTCAGGTCACTCAATCTTTCTGTGCCTCAATTTCCTTATTTGTAAATTGAGGATAATAATAGTTTCTACCTCAAAGGACATTGTAAAAATTAAGTGTTATAAAGATTAAGTGAGTGATTATATACACATATAAAAGTGTGTGTGTGTTTGTGTGTGTTTGCATATAGTCTGACACTTGGTAAGTATTCAGTAAAATTAGCTACCATGATAATAATTTTCATTATTGTTATTATTAAGCTGTGATTCTCTCCTATGATATGAGATCCAACAGTCCATCCCAAGAAAGTGTATCACAAGTTACACAAATGTTACCAATTAATTCAACATTTCATGTGCTTCTGATAACCATGACAATCTAGGCTAAGCCAGGTGCACCCCACAACCACCACACACACACTCGAGTACAACATAAGGCAGCATTTTCTACGCTGGCAGGTGCTCACTTTGCCCACGAATGAACCATTTAAACTGCCACATCTCAAAGGCAGATAGCCTACCTGATGGTAAACTTCAAGCACCTTTATCTTATGCTTCAAGCACATTATCTTATTCTAATGATCTAAAAATGCTCTGAAAAGCAGTCTAATCAAAAACAATTAAAATTTTGCAAATGGGCAAAGAACTGCCAGTGCAGTGCCCTAGCCTGTATTAGTGAACGCGGGTGGGGACAGAGCTATAGCCCAGCCTACACAAATGCTTCCAAAGTATCCTCACAAGGGAGTTAGGTTAGATGACCAACAATATCTCTTCTAATCCTAGCATGTTAGAATTTCATTGGCTAATAATACATTTATAATGTGGGAAGACAAATTGAAAATAATCAACCAAAAATCCAGTTGGGGTGTTCACTGAAAACTCTGTGGTGAGTGTCAAGGTTGGAGCTGCACATTTCACAGCCACTTTCTTTGCCCTGATTTGAGGGCTTTCTTATGCTCTTCTTCTGAAGGCTGGCTCACACTCACTTCCTGAGGTAGTTTGATTCTTAATTTTCAGCTTGCCCAGTAAGCCTCTCCCCTGCCGCTCCAAGCTAGTTTGACCAAATCTGTACCTCTTCCTTCTATAGAAATCTAATTGAAGGCAGATATTTCAGAATCCCCAGCTTTTTTGGATTGCAATTATCAGCTACCCTGAGCCTTCTCAATTTTAACTCCAGCCTCCATCTGAAGAAAGCAAGAAGGGGAGGGGAGGCATGATATTTAATCCTTGCAATTAACATTTTCCAAGAGCAATCGCTTTATGTCTCCAGTCTGTGTGAGGCTAGGGGAATTAGAAAGGGCCACATTACATCACACGGTGGCTAAAAAGAAACACTTTGAGCCATGTCACTGGGGACAGTCCCTGCAAAACCAGAATGTCTAGTCACTTTGACCTACAGCAAAAGGTATCAAATAACTTGGACAAGTGCTAGTGCAAACAACTGACCAAGTCATTAACCCTAATGCAACCACTGGGTAAGCAGACACAATTAAACCTACCAATTAAAGAAGTAATCGGGGAAAAGAGGAGTTGAGGGGTTTGGGTTTTTTTTTTCCATTCTTAGTTTTCCTTCTTCCTTTTCTTTTTTTCCTCAGAAGGACCTGAGAACATAGGTGATGAAAGGGACAGCACTCTGACCAATTTGCAGAATTCCCGACTTACAAAATCAGCAGAATCTTTTCTCCCCAAATAAGGTGAAACCACGCCTTTGCCCCATGAGCCACTGCCACAGGGAGCCAGACTCACAGCAACCTAGAGGACGCAGCCCTGTTTTCTGCCTGTGCGTTCATGGTGTGCGCAGAGAAAATGACAGCACTTTGACAGGCAAAAGAAAACCCTGGTCGGCCAGCAGCCAGCCTTCTTTCTAGCCTTCTAACAGAGCGGTTGTGCCAGAGAGCAGTCCTCAACCTGGGGCTCTTCCAGATGGTCTGGGTAGATGAGATTATCAGATAGATCAAGAGAGCGATTCAGAATAGTACCCCTGGCTAGAGTGGCTCAGTGGATGGAAAGCTGGCCTACAAACCAAAAGGTCACAGGTTCGATTCCCAGTCAGGGCACATGCTTAGGCTGCAGGCTAGGTTCCCAGCTGGGGGCATGTGAGAGGCAACAGACTGATGTATCTCTCACAAACATGGATGTTTCTCTTCCTCCCTTCCCTTCCCTCTAAAAATAAATAAATAAAATATTTTTTAAAAAAAACAAAACAAGTTGACTTAAAAAATAAAAAGAACAGTAAGAGAATAGCTATCATTTCCAATACTGTGACTCTGTGGTAACTCCTGCGCTAAGCACTTCACACATATTAGCTTATTTAATAGTCTCGTTAATGCTAGGAAGAGCTTTTATTAGTATCTCCATCTTTCAAATAAAGAAACTGAGGCTTAAAGCTTTTAGAAAATTAGCCCAAGGTCACAGAGCTAAAATCTGCCACATCTGATTAACAACATACCCACTGTATGTCCCTCCGCAGCAGCGTCTCTGACCAGACCGTTTCTTTATCTTCTTTCAGAACAACTGCACCAAGAGGTCCTTGCTTATAAGGCACAAAAGTCAAGTTCTAATAACGTCTCCTAGGTATATTTGAATAAAGGTATGTAATTTTCAAAAGCTAATATATCATCTCATTTGGCCCCAACCACACCTTACAGGGTAGGTAGGGTGGGGTTGTTTTTTAAAGTCCCTTAAAAATTATATTCAATGACTAAGCATTCCCAATGATTAAACTTTTAGAGCTTCCTTTGAAAACACTAATTGTCAAGATAGAGTAAGTCGACAACTTTAGCCATTAGTGGAAGGACAATAGACATGCTCTTTGTTTGGTGCAGTGTCTGACTGTGGGCTGGGGGAGGGAACGTGCATTAGGAAACCACAGGGACAAAAGCCGGCACCACCCCAAGTGGCTCGGAGACTCTCAGGCTTGGGAAATGTTTCTGGGTGTTTTCTCTGCCTTGTCTCTACAGGCTTTTGAAAGCGAGGCCCAAATACAATACGCATGTCTGGAAGGTAGAGCCATTTGGAAAGTTGACATGATCCCTAAATTTCCACTCTCCTATTTTTTACTCCTATTTCTAAGTATAGTGGCATAAAAATGCAGGCACAGTAGGCACCCAGAGCAGCGATCTACTTACTAACAAAGCCCTGCTGCTCCACTTACTAACTATAGGAGCATCAGTCTGAGCCTCCATATTTTCATCTGAAAAATGGGGATATTGGTTGAGAACATTAAATAAGATAATGCATATTAAGTGCTTGGCACAGTTTTTGATATATATTAAGCACTTGAGGACACAATCCTCACTTCTACCACTGACTAACATTTGATATAACATGTAAATAAGACATAAGTGGTAACATATGATGTTTTGAGAATTTTAAAAATCCTTAATAAAATGTCATACCTGTGGTCACATACCATCAAATACTGACTATCTCAGGGTTTAGAAATGGGTTTTCAAGTAGGAAACAACAGACTGGGATAATCATATACTTCACTGGGTCAAAAATGGCTCACTTTGGGGTTTTCCCAGAGATTTGTTCTTCGAATAATCTTGTTAAACATTTTAATATGTAACCTAAAAAGAAAATCTTAAAATCTCTGCCAATAGCACAGAGAGTTTCTAGGCAGCAAAAGGTCCAAGATGCTAAATTTTGAAGTTGAAGGGGGAAAAAACAGCGGTGGTAAGACTTCAGTCTTTAAGCTCCAGGAGGACAGGGACAAGGTGAGCAAGTACACGTTTACAAAATAACACCATATTAAAACTCGGGCTACAATCTTAAAGCTTAAAAGTATTACTAGGACAATACTATCAAGTACTACTTCTGTCAGGAATGACTAATCCAAGAGCTAATTCAAGCTGAGAAATGCATATAGGTTTCCTAAAGGTTGAAAATAATTCACCAGTGACGGACCCAAATCCTGTTTAGTTCCCATCTACCTCAAGAGATGAGGAAGGAGCCCCTGTTCATAGGCTCGGGGCTGACATACAAACATGGAAAACACCAGTCCTGAAGACGCTTATACAGGGAGAAGAAAGCTGTAAGCTCTTCTTTATTCAGTGCTTCTCGACCCACCCATGATAAGGAGTAGGGTTTTTTATTATTTTATTTCCAATATGTCACAGACTAATGCTTTGAAAAATAATGAAAATAAACTAGAAAAATGAAATTTTTAAAAGATGCAAAAAACACAATCCCCAATTTTTTATAATTACTAGAGTCAATGGACTTAAATTTACTGTCAGATTACTGTGGCTCTTTCTAAACCCTTACCATCAGTTTCTGTACCTGGCTCATCATGGAATAGTAACGGTTTGCAGATCAGCAGCAGTCCACAGGCCACATTTTCAGCACTACTGATATGTAATAGAGTAAGTTATTTGCTTTAACGAAGACCATAATGGGAGAATAGGACAAGAAGATTTTAAGGAAAGAAATTATTTGGGAACCATGCCTCAAACCTCACCAACCCCTCAGACTGAAGGACTACTTTTCCTTTCCAAGATGTATTTTCTTAAAAATGTAGCCCACATTTGCTGCCTTGTCACCATGCCAGAATTATTTTATAGTATAAAACAGAAAAGAATCACTGTACTTTTTTATATTTCTCTTGTAATATTTATATCCTGCAATGTGAGAGAGCTATTTATCTCTCCCATTAGATTTTAAGCTTCTCAAGGGTAAGACCTTGTCATAATTACCTCAATAACCCTACAGCACCTACTACACGCCTTAATCATGGTAAGGACTCAAAAATTGCTTGGTAAATGAGTGAAAGAATAGGAATGAATAAACAAGTAAACTAGCTACTACTCAGTGTCTCCAAAAATATATTACTGAAAAGTACTATGTTTTAATTTATTTAATACCAAAGGTTAATGTTTCCCTTTAGACCTAAGCTGCTGGAACCACTTAATTTTTCTATATTTGGTCCACATGTGAAATTACAACCAACATCAAATGAAAGTTTGATTAAACAGACCAAGAACAGCATGTGTGATAGATGGGAACTCCCCCAGGGCAGGATGTTGGTCTGGAAACCAGAAGACTTGTTCTCGCAAAAAGCTGATGTCCTGGCCCCGAAGAAAGAGGATATATACTTTGCCTCCGGAAAAGAAACAACTCAAGTTCAGAAACACAAAGGTATCTGGATCAAGTACCAAATTTTGAACCTGTACTTCTTCCCTTCTACGTCCCTCTCCTCTTTTATTACTGTACTCACTCATCATCATAAGAAAAAAGGAATGGAGAATTCAGTGGTATTGCAAAAATATTTCTAACCTAAGGAGGCAAAAGGACAGAGCAGTTTCAGCTTCCAAGATTATTCTAGCTTCTCAGAAGCTCTTGTTGCCCTTGAAGTTGGTTTCCCGGAGCAGCTAAGATTCCTGGGATTCTGCAAGCAGCTAGAGTTATCTGGTGAGTGATCAGAAGGCTCCTGGGAGGAGGCCCAGCTGGGATTCCTTCCAAACCGTGTCTGCACCACCTGTAACTCTTCAGTACATATGCTTGCCAGAAGATCGGCCCAAGCCTGGGGGGATGGGAAGACTTGCCATTCCAGAAAGAACCACCAGCCAGCTTTGGCAGAGAAGGGCGTCCTTGTGTATTGGGAAGGAGTCAGGGCTTCCAGCTAAGGGCATCTCGCCAGCCCTGGTATGCAGATCCAGAATCTGTGCCCACTGAGCCTGCCCCAACTTGCCCAGGAGAGGGAGATGCCAGGGAAAGATGGGAAAGGTGCTCACTCCACACCGCCTTCCGGTTCCAGCCAGCTCCCGGCTCCTTTGAAGTCCTGGGCCAGAAGGCATGGCCAGTACTGATGCTGAGGTTTTTTTCCATGAGCCTCTGGGGTTTGGGTTCTTTCTCTCTCTCTGGAAGGCAGACCAACATAAATCAAAACGCATGGACTTTGGATAGAGATAAGCCTTAATTCACATTCTGGCCAGGCCACGGGCTAGGTTTCTAAGTCCCCAAAAAGTTATACAATTTCTCTGGACCTCAGGGTTCTTATTTCTGAAATAGCATTAATCTGAGAGTTTCTCAATCTCAGCACTATTGACGTTTTGGACTGGATATTTTTTTATGGTGTTGGGGTGGGGATGAGGGGGCTGGCTGTCCTGTGCATTATAGAATATTTAACAGCATCCCGGGCCTACCCACTAGCTGCCAGTTGCACTGTCCCCATCCCAACTATGACAACCAAAAATAATTCCAGACACTGGCTAATGTTGCAGTAGGGGGTATGGGGGTGGGGCTAAATCGCCACCAGCTGACACCACTGATCTAATATAACCCTTAGGATTGTTGTTTTATACATGTTATTGCATAGAGAGAGAGTCTGGTACCTACAACTGAATGAATTAATTAAAAGCACCCAAGATACTAATTCATGTAGCAGATGCCATCAGTGCCCCACCCACATCCCCTCGGCATCCACCTCAACACACTGATGGCTGCTTGCCATGAACACCTGGGACTCTTTGGCCTTAAAAATATGGTTAGTCTCTGAACAGAGCAAATGGAACTTGTCCTTGGAAGCACCCCTTCACCACGGATAGGTGAGGAGTTGGTGGGTGAACACCCCAGCTTCCTTGCCCCTTAGCTGAGGTAGTTCTGAATTCCCCCTTGAGACGAGACTCCGTCGCCCACAGTGGCAGTGGGCTGTGTAACTCACCCTCCTCGGCCTTCACTTCCCTGTCCCCCCACGGGTATTTCCTAGGATCATTTCCCAAACATCTCACACAACTTCCTTTATGTTTCATGTGTTTCTCTCTCTGAGTAACCTAAGAGAAAAAAACGGAGACTTTTATGTCTATAAATGCCCTACTTTGCTGATCCATCAAGCTTCTCATTAGTATTTACTCAGGTCACAGTGGTTCAAAGAAATTTTTTTAAGTACTGCAAATAAGCTACAGTTCTGCTCTGGAGACTGCTGACAATAATGATTGACACATGCCAAACAGTCTCAATGCAAGTAAAAAAATTAGAGGCTAGAATTCTCACTTGTTCCTAAACCCAACCTACCCCCAACATTGCCGCCACACAGCTCCTGTAACTCACCCCAGACCGCGTCTGACATGAACCCAGCAGTCTCATCTACGGCTGTCGGCTCAGAGTCTAAAACCACACTGGCACAAGGTACTCTGTAATATTTGTTGAATTACTGAGTGAATGTCATTCCCGTGCTTAAAATCTTTGGATGATTCCCCATGGTATCAGCAAAGAATAACAATGAAACTCCTTCAAATAGCACACAAGCCAGAGCCTTTATGACTCAGTCTCTGCTTCCTTCTCCAATTTCATCTCTCACCACTCGTCCTTCTACCTGACCCCAAAATGCGCACATGCAACCTATACTTTAACCACCCCATACTATGTGTGGTTCCTGGAAAGGTATGTTCTTTTTATGGCTGTGCTTTCACATATGCGGCCCCTCAGCTTGGGATGCTTTTTCCAGGTCTTTCCCCAGCTAACACCCACAGGTTCCTCAAGAGGCTGCTCAACTCTGACTTCATCTGAGGTGGGGCAGTGGGTGGGGTTCTGCCCTGCTCCCTTGAGTAAATGTAACCCTTTCCCACTCCCATCACCCTGTTGCACTTTGGGAGTTGCTCACCAATCTCCCCCAACAGGGAGAGAGCACCTTGAGGTATAGGACAGTACCTTTGATTTGTAGGTATCCCCAAGGCCTGAGGCATTTTAGGTGCTCAGAAAATAAATACTTGTGCATTAATAAAAGTAATAATGGAGTAATAACTTGAAGAGGTTTTAGTGTGCACGTTAGAGTTCTCCAGAGAAACAGAACCAATAGAATATAAAAAGATATAAAGAAAGAGATTTATTATGAGTGATTGGCTTACTTGAGTATGGTGGCTGAGTACAGTGGTCTGCCACCTGCAAGATGGAGATCCAGGAAAGCTGTTGGTATAGTTTCAGTCCAAACTCAAAAACCTAAGAACCAGGAGAGCCAATGGTGAAAGTCCCAGACTGAACCGTAAGACCTAAGAGCCAGGAGCAATAGTGGCCCAGAGTGGGGGCAGACAGATATGCCAGCTCCAGCAGAAAGCATTCCCCCTCCTCCACCTCTGTGTTCCATTCGAGCTCTCAAATGGTTGGATGACACCCAGTCACACTGGTGGGAGGGGCTTTCTTTACTCAGCCTACTGATTCAATTGTGAATCTCTTCCCAACACACCCTCACAGACACGCCCAGAAATGTTTACCAACTGAGCATCTCTTAGCCCAGATGTGCTGACACATCAAATTCACCATCACAGTATGTGATCCTCATTCCCCTGAATCAGCCATTGACTTCTGCATAGAAAGAATATTTGGTAAATCCCAGGGATTCCCCGATGCTAACCACCTTCAGAAAGACTAACCACAGGTACATGAACTGCATTATCTAAGCCTCCTACTATTATGGTTTAGCTGTTCTAATGACGGGAAGAACCTACTGCCTTAGCCAAGAAATAATGTGACCTGCCACCCTCGCCTGTAGAGAAGGTTCAATGTATGAACATAAACTCCACATTGCAGAACTAGGTAGGGGTCTGTCGTGAGAACCCAGAAAAGCCATTTGAAAGTTGTGCTCTTTGTTGACCTGAGTTCTTTCAACCTAGAATATCTTCAAGATGAAATTTTTAGAAATTCAATACTAGGACTTAAATCTTAGAGCTTGTGTTTAATACTAGTGAGCTGGTTTCACACAAACAGAATGGAAAACAAGGGAAGAAGACATACAGGCTCTGTTCAAATCTTTAATTCTACATAGAAGTCTCTTCGAGGAGAAGGATCTAGTTGGGACAAAACGACCCTTCCTCATTTCCCTATCCCTCTTTCCTTGTCATTCTCTCCAAACAAAGTTGGTTGAAGAGCTGCAGACATTTTCTTTCCAAAACAACCACGACCCCTGAATAAAATCTAATTATATGCCAAAAGAGATCATAATGGCAATAGAGAACAATAAAGAACATAATGAAAGAAGAGTTTTCATTATACTGATTGATTCCTACCACCAGCACGCACTGAACACCTATGGCCAGCTCATGCCTCAGGAGGGGCTTGTTTGACAGTATTTATAAGGTGGGCATGTTCACCCAAAGTGCAGAAGTCAAATGCTGAACATGACGTCTGAAAAGCAATTCAGGTTTGCATGACCCTAAATGTCCTGTATCCTTTCAGCAGGAGACACTAACTGAAGTCTCTCTTGCTGAGCTACAAACCAACAAACCTCCATTTTCAACAAAGAGCAGGGCATAGGTCTTCCACCGGGACCACTTGAAACATTTCCTCAGTTCCAACTACCCAATCTTTGAATACTCTATTGATACCCTGTTTATGTCACAAAACAGGTCATTCTGCCATTACATAATTATCTTTAGTTCTCCAGGCCTGCCAGTCACTGGAATGCCCACATCCCCATGTAGAAAGCTAAATGAAAGATGAATGTTGTCCTTTTCTTCCTCTGTTTCTAAAAATAGTTTCCACTTGACGACACATGACAACATATGCCATCACAATGGCACTCCAGGGGCAGATCTAAACAGCACAGAGGAGTCCCCTCAACTCAGCAGACAGTTGTTTAGGATGAGATTCTTGGAATCTGTCCACTGAAGGCCATGAAAGTTCCATGTGGAAATAAATGTAGAGGCTGAAAATTCCTCAGAAAGAATTCATAGAACCGCCAAATGCCCAAGCTGGAAGGAAGTCAACAAAACCAGGTAACTCGATGATTGAGAATACGTCCCTAAAGGTCAGAGAAGATATTTGAAATGCTCAAGTTCCAATAACAGGGAAGACCAAGGATGCCAGGACTTAAGTCTCCTGATGGCCACACTACGTTCCTCTCATAAGCATTCCCATTATTGAACCCCTCAGCCCCCTAAACAAGCTGGCCTCGCCCTGGTGGCCCCAGGCACTGCTGATGCATTTTAGCCTACAGTTTAGACAATCAAGAGGAAGAGTTTAACAACATTTTTCACGTAAGTACTAAACCGTCTCTTGTTATTCTCCTGCCCGGAATCCATGTGGACTTCATCAGGAGACTCAAAAAGTTTCTTACCCAGAGCCTTACAAATATTGAATGATGTAATTAGGGGCAAAGTAGAGACTGGTTTCCAGTTCTCCAGACTCCCTGTACAGCATCCTTTCTACTCCTTTACAGACTCCCATACTCCACTGCTCCTGCAGAGAGGCCTCAAAGAGGAAACGATAAATCTCAAACCAATCATTTTGAAACCAACATGCTGTATTAACATCCCATCCTACATATGTGACATTAAACAAGAGAATCTCCTTCAGTTGGAACCTTTCTGGAACCAACTACTCTTGCTAAAGACAAACAAGAATCCGACTAAAGTAACTGTTACTCCTGTTATAAAAATATGTTATTACCAGTAGGGCTCCACAGAATAATGGATAATTCTCTTTTTATGTGCTGTAGGAGCAAGTATGTTTAGATGACATCTTTACTTTGACAGAGGAGGACATTAATACCACATTCTATTTAGGTAGACTTTTATTATATCAAGACAAGGGCCTTCCCCTGTTGGGTTCTCTTGATGGACAAGGGCTCCAAAATAGAAAAAAAAATAATTTCAGTAACTACAGATCTACCAGGGGAAAAAATTAAATTCTAACAGAAAAATGTAGGGAAGGGTAGCTTGGCAAAATTGCATCAAGAACACTAGTGAGTTAGGCTCAGTTTTACTTTAACTTATGGTCCTAACACCTTCGTTCTCTAAAGACTCCATTCCTGACTAATAGTCTTGAATTCTATGTGGTTTCCTTACTTTCTGATATGTCACGCCTAAGATATGATGAATACTTTAGCCTTCAGACAGCTTAGATAATGAATTTAGACAAATAGTATGCACAGAAAGACAGCTTAGGTAGTGAATTCAGACAAATCCTATGCACAGAAAGAAGTTCCCTTAATCAAAAAACAGAGAGAGAGAAATGAAGAAAAGTTCCTACTTATCTTGTGCTAAGAGAGTATCAATTATCACAGCCTATTTAAATAGCACAATGGTAAACTATTGAGCACCTTTGTATGTGCTTTTTGGCCATTTGTTTGTTTGATACTGATCTTTTTCAACTTAGAAAAATGTTTAGAATGAGAAAGAGAAATAGTCTCTTTCTAATAAGTATGAAGTACATAAGACATCACACTGAGCCTATGGTAATAGCCGTCAAAAGAGAAAAGTACAGAACGACACCTTGATGACCCACAAGAAAAATTGAGATCACAGACTTGACTTTGGAGACAAGCAAGGACTTCAGCACCAGGTTACGTGGCGAGGCTTAAGCCCTGATTTCAGGCACTTGATCCCCTCTGAGTCCCCGTTGCACCATCTGTAAAATTATAATAATACCTATATTCCCAAGCTGGAGTGATAATTTAAATAAAATGTGCATATAAAGCATAGCTTCTAGTGCACAGTAAGCACTCAATGATATTTGGTGCAGGAAATTAGGTTGATTAAAATGTATGGTTTGTTTTTTTTTTAATTCTAGGACTTCTAGAAGACTTTATTATGCAAATGTGCATTAAGATTCTCAAAGAAGAAAGAATTTGTTTACAAATGTAATTGACCATGGAACTGTTTCTCCAAAGGTCATCTGGCAGGTCAAGTTGTCCAGATACACACAGGAACCTTGAGTCTATCCTATTTCTCTTTTACAGACCAGGAACCTGGGCCCTCAAAAGGGAACTGGCCCGGGACATGCAGTTACCTAATCCCAAATCCAAATGAAGAGCCCAAGTTCCCCTGCTACCCCGTACTTCAGTCACCTTGAGGTTGTGGAGAGAAGTCTTATGCTGTACCCATCTCACCTTCTGCCTGTTTAGTCCATCCAGCTCAGTCTGCACCCTTTCAAGGCCATTCATACAGTTTCAAGGACTAGAGCAAGAGGGTAAATGGAGATTCATATAACATGTGTCTACATACATAACAGGTACAAGTCGAGTTAACAAACTGCTAAAGGAAATATGTTCTACTCTCCTGCCTTGGCAGATAAACCTTCATAATGACCTAGAAGGCCAGGTTCAAATTTCGAACCTCAGAGTTCCTCAATGAACATGACGTATGAGGAGAATAGGGCCCCTAGCCCAAGGCCAAGCCCCAGCCTTTCCTAACCCTTCCTGTCCCTGGCTCTGCCCCACACTGTGAGGGGCCTGGTTTCCATGTATACAGACCCCTCTGCCCACAGCGTTTAAGCTTCATCCACAGCCCCCTGCAGTAGCTACTTCTCAACACTCCCTCAGAACTCAGAACTCAGGGTGTGTTGCCAACGGTGTGGTGAACTCTCAGGAAGTCAGACCCAGAGGACAGGCTTGTGTGTAGAAATGGGTCCAGGGCTGTCTAAGCAGAAATCAGGGGCTCCAGGTTCCTGCGGTGTGGAGGGGCAGTGTCTCCGTGTGGACACATCCCCTGAGCCCTGCAGAATCATCACCCTGTAGGAAGAAAGAGGCGCAGTGGAAGGAGGGACAGAGCAGGTTCTCCAAAGGAGGAGCCCAGGTGAAGGGCAGCCCGCTCGCTCAGCCCCTCTGAACACCACCAGGACTGTTTCAGGGAAGACGCATGAAAAGAAACACCTGAGAAAATCAGTATGCCTCTCTACTCCCTAAATTACAGGCTTTTTCACTGAAACAGCCCTCCACCCCCACTGAGGATGACGTCCCAGAGATTCACAAGCGGCGGCCCTGGGAAGACTCCATGAGACACACCGAGGAATTGAAAAGGGCACACCAAGGGCACACCAAGGGCACACCAAGGGCACACAAAAGGCATAACCAAGGAACCTTTTTTCAGCCCTCCCCTGCCCCCATTTGGTAAATTAGAGACTGTCAGTAAAAACTGGAAGGAGACTCAAGGCTCACATTATGTGTGGATGGTTTGCTACATGTAAATAATACGAACTTTATGGTAGCAAGCAGATTGTACATTATCATTAGTATGATTTCAGCCTGCTTTATGGCTCCTCAGCTAGTTGGAAACATATTTTTAGTTCTAATATCAAAACCTGTCAGAATTTGTTTTGCTAAAGCTAACAGAATGATACAGGTCAGATAATTTTTATGAAAAATTCAATTAAGATAGTACCATATGTGGCACTAAAAAAAGACTGCAGCAGCACATATGGCTGGAAAGAAGAGACGGCACTGTGTCCCTGCACATGCTTGACACCATCCTGCCCTTCCGTCCTTGTCACTCTGGCCATATTGGAATAGGAAATCCCCTCCTCCTTCTCAATTCCAGCCTCATGCTACCCTTTGTCTCCTTCCCCCAAACCGCCTGTTCTCCTCTGGCGTGCCATCCCAGGGGACCTGGCAACCAATTTAATTGTGTTTGTCTACAGATGACTCTGCTAACAGGACTCTAGGAATCCCAAAGCACTGAAAATTTTAAACATGAGACAAAGAAACTGGTCAAACGATTAAATACAGGAGGAGATTGCATTTGACTGAATTCCCCATCTCTGGCTTGCCAGGGAGGGTTAAGGGTTAAGAACACAAGTTCTGGGACCAAACTAACTGGATTTAGGTCCCTACTCTACTACCCCCTCTTCAGGTGACAGTCAGCAATTTGCTTCATCCCTTAGGCCTTGGTTTTCTCATCTGTAAAATGGGGATAATAACATGAACTGTCTCGTGTGTTTATTGGGAAAATTAAATGAGACAGTGACATTAAAGGACGTAGTGCAGTGTCTGGTGAACAGTAAAAGCTCCATCCAGTGAAGGCATTAGTTAATGTCTTTATTTTTATGTCACTGACAGGCAACAGGTTTGGTGGAAAAGCACACAATTTAAGTCAGGAAACTTGGATCTGCCACTAGCTCCAAGACTTGGGGGTAGTCAGTTCGCCTCTCTGGCCCTCTATTCCATCATCAACAAATTGGGGATAATCATACCCATCTGGCAGGGTTGTTTCAGGCTTCAGTGAACCACTGCTTGGGGAAAATGCTTGCAAACTATTATGTGATATGCAAGTATAATTTAAGGTAATCATCTTTACCTAGCCCCGAGCCTCTGGAAACGCTGGGCAGATGTCATCTCCATGAGTTTATTCAGGATACAGACTGTCCAGGCAGCTGATTAATACCTAAAAACATCCTAAGAGTCGAATGATGCAAAGCAAAAATGAGGCACAGAAAAGTGGAAGCCTGAATTCAAAAGGGTCTGAGGTGTACTCTAGAGCTGTGTTCGGAGAGGAATTGCCTGGCCGATTGTAGTTAATAGCCTAGCATCTTTCAAAGAGGTTGGTTATATATTTTTTTAATGCCCTCAATCAATATGGAATAGCACGGCTTCCCTTCAGGCCTAGAGTCTGTAATGTAATGGTTTTATCCCTTGAAGCCATAATCCAAGACATAAGCCAGCGTGGGGCTGCTGAGAGGTACCACAATGGCGTCCGTTCTCGGGCTGGCCGGGACTTGTGTTAGGGTTTTGCTGATTGAGACAGCCAGCGATGGGACCCCTTGGCTCAGATCGTGGAACTTTTCAACCTTCTGGTCCGCAGCTCTTGGCTAACATTTATGCTCGCTGCGGGCCCTTCCAGCCTGGTCACTCTCCAAGGCGAAGTGAACTGATTATTCACACACGACTCTTCCTGCTTGGACTCTGAAGCCGAGGGTGTGTTGTGCATTTTTATCCCGAATCTCTTATTTTATGAAAGCCTCAGGGATATATATTACAGAAAATGGATCAGGGGAGTGAATTTTAAAGACGAATGCAAGAAAGGAAGAAGAAGCAAAGGTTCTCGCCTGACCCTGCTTTGCCTCCTCAGGTGAAGGAAGAGGAAGGGTGGCGTCAAGGTTGCACCAGAGCGGTTCTGAGGAGGAAGCAGTTTGGGGAAGCAGTGGTTGCAAAGCTCAGGGGACTTGTCAACTCCTGGAGGAGGTGGCCTCTGTCAGGGGAGACCCAGTCTCAGCTGGTGGTGGGAGGGCAGGGTCCTGCTCCTTTGGAGTCAAACCAGAGCTGTGGGCAGTGACACCTGGCGTGGGAACGTCAACCCCAGACCACACAGAGAAGAGGCAAAGCTGACATGGGGGTTGGGAACCCCATCATCTCATCACCTTGATCTGATCTTTACTCTGGTTTCCTCTTAGCTGGGGCTAAAGAAAAAAAAAATCACCATTAAAACAGAAAACCCTTCATCTGTGTAATTTCAATATTTTATTCAATTGAGGGGGTGACTATAGCTTAGTGAGCACCTTCCTTGAGTCTCCTCATGCCTTCTTTCCTGGTTCTCTTTTCTCCCCAAATGTTGCCTGTACACTAAGTGCATTTCTTTCTTCTGTCCTTGTCCTCTTGCTGCTCTCTCTGCTTCCCCCCACTCAGACCCCTCCACTCGAAACGCCTTCTCTGCTCCCTCCTCTCTACTCCCCCCTTCTCTGCCGCCCCCTCCTCTGCCTCCCCCTTCTCTCCTCCCTCAGTTTCCATCATTCCCTCACTCTCTCTCCTCGTCTAGCTTTCTGTTCCCAACCCATCTCTTAAAGCTGCCCTGATGGGGACTTGCTGATCTCTTTCTGGCTTCTAGGACTTTAAAGGCAGTGTAAAATCTTATGTGTAGCTATTAAAAGGCCACCATGTTAGTGAGGAAAGAATAAGGAGCGGTGGGGTGGGGGGGGGGGGTTGTTGAAGTTTAAATAAGGAAAATGCTTATAAGGATAAAACAATTGTATCGTGAATTTTCTAAGAATACAGGCTACTCATATTTTTGTAGCCTCCATGGAGCTTGGCATTGTGTCTAACACACACACACACCAAAAAAATACTAAAAAAATTTTTGTTGAACAGGTGAATGAATAAATACTGAAACAAAATGTGGTTTTATTTCATTGAGCACATACAACCACAGTGTCGACTAAGCCAGAGAGCAGAGACGCTGGCCTTTGGAGAACCTCAGAAATCCTCTAGTGAAGGTACATTTTCACTTGTAATTAGCATAAGTGTTATTAAAATGAAAATGCTGCTGCTAAGGTTTGCCCTGCTCGATGGCTAACATTTTCCTGGTTTCCATTGCTAATTTCCTTGGCAAACCCTCTTCTATACATATGAGTAGAATCCCAGTGCACAGGTTCCCCCCACAAAGCTGCTGACTCTGCAGCTGGTCCCGCGGTGACACCAGGTCACTGTACCCATCCCCTCGGCACCCAACTCGTTCGCCTACTGGATTCGTTTAACTCACCCTTTCAACAAATATTTATTTTATACCTTTCTATGCCCATCTTTTTGCCGAGTACTGGACACGTACTATCTCATTTAATCCATACAATGCTCTGAAGAAAGTGCCGTTATTATCTCTACTCTTCAGACGAGGAAACTGAGGTAAACTTGGACTAGTGAATTCACCAACTGTCCCAGTTTGCCTACCTCTAAGGAAGTTCCTAGGACATGGAACTTGCAGTGTTTTTTTTTTGCCAGGACAGTCCCAGGCAAGCTGTCCCAGTCTGCCAGGGACTGGGGAGTTCCTGGGTCATGGGACTTCCAGTGCTAAAACTGGGAAAGTCCCATGCAAACTGGATGATTTTGTCACTCTCCCAAGTCACATGCCCAAGGTCACACAACTGGTACACATTAGAGATGGGATTTAAAGCCACCCCTTTTCTGACTCCAAGGCTCCCACTTTTATCTACTCTACCTCACCTGCCAATCCCTTATCCTATTTCTGGCTACTTCTAAGACATCTCACACATGCCTCACATCCCAAACACCACTTCCACCTCAAAAAAGTATCTCCCTTAAACCAACTGCACTAATTCCAACTCCAGTGAGTTACCTATAAGCATCCTGAGAATCACTTCCAAATCACCTGAATCCTCTCTTCCCTTACTGCTCCCTCTATCACCACCCTAGCCCATATCTTCAGTCCCTGGCTTCCTGGAGCCAAAAAGTTTCTCTGCCTCCAAGTGCCCACCCTGCACACCAGACTGAAATGTATTCTCTAGAATGTTGACTTGAAAGAGAATGCATAGACAACCGTGCACTTGGATTGTTAAGAAGCTAAGACAAACACAGTACCTTCCTAACCTACATGCCAGCGTTCTTCCCAAAGCATAGCCCCTTGCTTCTCCTGAGGGTCCCCCAGGCCTCAGAACAAGTGAAAACTCTGTATCTGGAGACATTCCAGCCCTCCTACCCTCCCTGCAAGTCCGTCATGTACCCTGACTGCTCTGCAGGCCTCATCTCCACATCTGCTCCCCGTTCCTACGCACACTCTCCTCTCTTCATCGTTGAGGAGGTTTTTATTGAGCACCTGCTAGGGGCATGGGCTCGCACTAGGGACTGCTTACAGGAGGAAGACACCGCCCCCACAACAAGCAACTTTCACTCTTGCTCAAGTTCAACCTCCTGGTAACCCCTCCTCCTGACTGACCCCTTTTCCTCATGACTTTCCAGAACATGGATTGTCTGTATTTCGGCATTGAGGTTTCTCAATCTCGTTTTCTGTCCACTCTACCTAGATGGGTCTCGCTTACTTAATAAAATTGTCTTGTCTTGGATATAGTAATACTGGAAAGCTTTTCTTTCTGTTCGCATGACACATCTGACCTTGTGCCGGGCATATACTCAATGCTCGAGAAGTCCTTATTGAGCTGAATTAAACTGGTCACAACAGATTCTCTGTCACAAACAACCCTATGCAGCATTTTTTTTCCCTCTGATTCCAGTTTACGTAGCAGTCGCTCTAACAAAGAAAAACTCGACTGGATACCATTTGCACTGCAGTCCAGGATGGGGAGAGCTGACATCCAATTGACCCATTTACATTTCTTTATTCAGCAGCTCAGAAGAGCCTGCCTCTCTTCTCTGTGCTCTTCCTTCTAGACGTCTCACAGAACCTAATCACCATCTTCTGAATCCTCCCTGTCACCTTCCACCCCCTCACCAAACGCGCATACCACCTCAAATACTAAACCACAACTCAGATTTTTAAAGTTCAAGAGCTAAAAAGAATGAGCAGTTGACTCATTTTTCCTTGATTCAAAGAGCTGAGGGTTCTCTAGAGCAGCCCTGATACCCCTTACGTGGGCTGACCCCGAAGCCAGGGCAGACCAAGGGGATTTCTCCTTCCCCAACCAAATTGAACAATGGACCATAAATGACATTGCCGTGATGTGTGACAGTGAGCATGTCAGTCCCCTTGCTGCTCTGGGCTTAGGGTGCCACAGCTACCAAGGAAGGGGCCGCTTCTTACAGGCCCCCCGCAGACTCTCAGCTCGCATGCTCTATGGCCCTGATTTCCCTGTCACTCTTGGGTTCTCTGCACGGCACACCTGGCTCAAAACACAACTGCAGCCCCAATAAATCCTCTGCCATCAACGCAGCTCTATCATTGCTGCTATAAAAGGTGGGAAGATGCTTTCTTTCTCCTTTTCATTAAATTCCAGGCTGAGAAAAGCTCATGAAAACTGCCGGCTCATCCAAGAAGAACTGGGGGGAAGACATTCCCACTAAAATGGCAAACAGGCCTCAGGGGGCACAGACTCTCAGCTACGCTATGGAGATAAAGCTACTCCAGAAACTGTGGTGGTTTGGTTTCAGCAACTCCTGCGGATCCTCAAGCCATTTGCCATGTCAGAATAGAGCAGTAAGTCGATAATGAGTGGACCTCTGGAAAGCCTACGCCAGCTCTGGTGTTTAGTGGCGTCTCCCTTTGGATAGCACACACGGCCTTAGGTTCCCGTTGGCCTTTCCTTGGAGAACTCACTTGCAAAGGATGGGAAAATGCTGTTTAAACCACAGTTGCCTTCAAAGGAGAGTGGCTCTTTAATACATGGGAAACCCTTTGGATCTACTGAATGCCCTGATGGCTTCGGATAGGCAAAATGGGCCCAGAGCAAAGTGTGAAAAGAGCGGTTGGGGCAGGGTTGACGTGCTCTGCATAATTAACAAGAAGATTTGGAATTGGTGGGGGAGAACCCAGGAAGGAGGGAATGAGAAAAAGAGAGGTGGATGAAGAGAGGGGGCCAGCAAAATGGGTGAGCTCAGGGTTCCCTGTGGCGTAAACTAACCACTAAAAAACCCCAGGGTGGGAGTCCAGAACTTAGATGTCATTTTTCAATATGTAGTTGCATCTTATTACAATAAAAGCTCCTCTATCTTCCTTTCATAATGGCTATAAAATCGTCTCTGCAAAATTCCAAGCGTGAGTAAAGTTATTTGTCTATCTGTCTGTCTGTTTGTTTGTGATAGTGAAACTCCAAGATGAGGCCCAGTTTTGGGTATCAGTCAAATGTGGCCCAGAATAACAGAAAGAGCAGAGCCACACAAGACAACAGCAGTTAGAAGCCAGGGGTGACTGTAAGAAAATAAACCACTAAAATCTGGAGAAATTTCTAGACATTCACAATGTATCAAATGGGTGGTTTTAAGCTCATCTTTTCCAGATGTCAATGAGGAGGGAGACACGGTATGTGTCTGAGTGCACGTGCACATGTGCACTCACAGACACACACACATCTGGACAAAAGAAATGAAGAGGCTGAGGGAGAACATTTGGCCAGTTCTGGGCCTGGACACAAGGGAAAGCTGGCTGACAATGAGCTGGTGCCCCTGGAATCTGAGGGCTTTTTCTTGAAGAAGCTGAGCAGGTAGAGCCCTGGCTGCTCGCCAGGGAACGAAGAGTCGCCATCAGAAGAGGAGGCAGCTGCAGGCTGCAAAGGGGCATGGATGTGCACTCCAAGTGCTCTCTACAGTGAGGCTGACCGGATGAGTTATGAATTTCTCTTGATGGTTCAATGCTTTTACATCGAATATTTGGAAATGTCTGAGAACCGTGGCGCCTTGAAAATGGAAGATGGCTTTTCCTTATAAATACAACCCCTGTTAAAGCTATTAAAGAGTGTGTGACTATACATTAGGAAAAACTAAACCAAGAAAGGGAGAGAGCAGGGTTGGATGGTAAGAAAGAACCAAATTCCTGGCAACCAAAATATAATCCCAAAGAAAAATGGATGCCAGCCATGGAAATAGACCTTTTGATAAATTGTTATTAGGAAAGAAACAGGGAATGGGGAGTCCAGCACAATCTCAGACAGACCCATCTGGACTCTACAGCTTCTACCTTTTCATGTTTTATGCCTCCAGTTTTATTTCTCCTTATATTTACTAAACACCAAATACGAACCAGGCACTTTTTTTGATGCTAGGGATACAGATAAGAAACAAACAGACAAGGCCCTGCTCTCATAGACTTAACAAGGGAAAAGTACACGAGTGAATGAGATCATTTTAGATGTTATTAAATAGCCTATGAGTAAAATAAAGCAGAGAACTGTGATGGAGAACAACTTGGTGCAGAGACTGTTACAGCAAAAGGAGCCAAGAAAGGTCTCAGGAAGGTTCACTTGAGCTGAAATGTGAGCAATGAGAAGGAGCTGGCCTTAAGAAGATGCTGGAGAAAGGCATCCTGAGCTGAGGGAAGGAAATGCAAAGGCTCTGGGGGAAGGCAGGAGGGCCAGTGGGACTGGAGCTGGAGAATCCCGTCTGGAGATGGAGGGAGAGAAGTGCGCAGGAAGCCCAGAGGCAGGTCCTACGAGCCCTTGAAAGTCACGGTGAGGAAAATCGAAGTGGGCAGCCATCTGGTACACCTTCATGGACAGGGGTCTCTTTCCAGACCTGCAGGGAAGCCATTTCTCCTAGATGGGAAAGAGTGCGCCCAGCCCACAGGGAGGCGGCTCCAGGAGCGGTGCTTGCAGCGAAGAGCCACCAGGTGGCTCTGTAACAAGACGGCCCAGCACTTTCTCCTACCATTGCTGACGCCTTTCCTGTTCTAAGGTAGAAAGAAACCCTTTTTCCCACTGAACAAAAGCTTCTTTAGCAAACAGCCACTTTACTTTTTTTTTTTAAACAAAAGGAACCAGTAGCAACCAGTACAATAGGGCAGTCAGGTGACTTGACATCTCTGCACCCTGACGGCTAAAAGAGGCAACTCCTCAATGCTTCATTCCCAAGCTTCCACTCTCAAAGTGCTGTGTTCAACCCAACTGGCTGGGTCACCCTCCTTTTCAAAAAGACAATTCTAGGGACAAAAGAAATGCCAGTAGCCCAGGCCACAGGCCAAATTCCAACTCTCCAATGAGCCAACTTGCCCAGGAAGTAGTGGATTTCAGACACTTAAAAACCTCGGTGGTGCAGTGGGTGAGAATGTAGGGCTGGAGAAGCAAGAGGAGCTGAATGAAAAAGGCAGGCAGGGTGTTTGCTATTTTCACCAAAATTTCCTTGCAGTGGCGTGTTTTTAAAAAAATAAATAAATAAAAAGGCAAGACTAGCCTGACAAGCACTGTCCTTAGAGTTATTTGGTGCGAAAGGAAGGGCTTCGGTGACCAGTGGAAACAAGGTCTGCAGGACTTGTCAGTGAGTCTTGTCAGTGAGTCAGCAGATTCATCAAGGAACCACAAGGCCCAGGGGCCTCGCAGCAGCTCGGAGGATGGAAGCGAAAATGTAGCCCTTGTCTTTAAGGAGTTCGCAATCCGAAGTTGGCATGGGAATGCATGCCTGCTGGAATACTTTTCTACCTGTTGAAGGTTAGCCTCCCCATCGCATGGGCTTCCACAGTCCTTGGTCTATATCATAGCTGTGTCAGAACTGTGTCCCTCACCAGATGGGCTGTGCCCTGAATCCAGAGTCACATGGCATCCTCTTCTGTGCGCCCCCCTCCACCCCTTCCACAGAGCTGAGGAGAGAGAAAGAGAGAGAGGGAGGGGAGAGATAATTTGTTTAATAATGTTATTCTCAACTCTGATCTGAGCTTCTCCCTGACACAGGTACACACACACACGCATACACACACTTAAAGGATATACAAGTCACAGACTAGCTGCTCATTTTCACAAACTGAAGGGACAAATTCAAGGTAAAAAAAAGTGACCTTAGAATATGCAGCTGTATCATAATTTTTCTATCTGCCTGACCAAAACGAAAAAATAAAATCCAAGAAGGGCCTTTGTTTAATTGCTTTCAGCAATGAGGAGGAAGAGGGGCCTGCTGTGCTAGTCCTTCGTGTTTCCATGAAAGGTCACACATGTGCTTTGTCCAACAACATCTGGAAGGATGAAGTATAACGGAGCTCCTCCGAACACAGCCCGCAAACTGTCACTGTTGAAAAAATGTTCTTCCTGCCCCTGCTTTGCTGGCAGTGCGGGCTGTTGGGGCAAGATTGGCACACCAAAGAGCCTTGTATGGTGAGCTGAAGAACCACCACTGGCTAAATCTTCTTGTGGCATTGTTCTGATTATACATCTTTCTAGGCACAATCCCTTTTAATGGCTCCCAATTGCCTGCACATTCAGTCAAAATCCACTGGCCTGGAAGTTAGACCCTTCTCAGCGTAATCCTCCTCTTTCCCTGGAAAATGTCCTAGATTCCCTCCCACCAGGGGCATCCATCATCACATGTTCCCTAGCACTCTGAACTTCCAGCCCTTTCACACCCTGGTAATTGTGTAATTGAATTTGAATTAAATATTTGTTTAATGTCACCAGAGTCCACTGCTGAGCCCTGTGTGAATAGGGACCAGGTCTTTTCGTTCAAGCACTTGAAGAAGTGTCTGGCGCAAAGGAAGTCCTCATAAATATTTATGACTTATTCAGCAACTGACTGGCTTGATGTCCTGGGCCCAAGTTACTTTTTTGACTTCATCTCCTGATCCTTCCGTATGTTCTCTCTATACACCTATGTTCTAACCAAATCCAGCATTCCCTGATTTCTGTCTCTACTTTCCTGTCTCTGTGACTTTGTTCACATGACTTCCACTTCTTGGGTAATGGTTATTATTCCTATACCATTGAAGGAAAACCAGAATCAGAAAAGACACAAGAATATTTCTATTGAGATACAATTTTCACATAGCTTAAAATTTATCAGCAATTTGTGGTATATTCACAAGTTTGTGCACCACTAATTCCAGAACATTTTCATCACCCCGCCCCCCAAAACTCCACAGCCACCAGCCATCATTTCCTGTTCTTCTAGCCATCACACCAATTCTCCTTCCCCAATTCCTGTCGACCATTAGACTACTTTTTGTCTCAATATATTTACATATTCTAGATATTTTATTTAAATGAAATCCTACAATATGTGGCCTTTTGTGTCTGGTTTCTTTTCATTAGCATAATATTTTCAAGGTTCTTGCATATTGCAACATGTATCAATATTTCATTCCTCTTTATACCTAAGTAATATTCCATTGTATGACTATACCACCTTTAATTTATCCATTCATCAGTTGGTGGACATTTGGGTTGTTTCCATTTTCAGGTTATGATGAATAATGTTTTTATGAATATTTATGTATAGCTTTTGTGTGAACATTATGTTTTCAATTATTTTGGATATACACATATACTTAGGAGTGGAGTTGTTGGGTCACATGGTAACTGTATTTAACTTTGTAAGCCACTATCAAACTGTTTATTCAAAGTGGCTGTACCACTTTACCTTCCCACCTGCAAAGTATGAGTATTCCAATTTATCAACATCCTTGCCAACATATTATTATCTGTTATTGTTGATGTTGATGATAATTATGATAACTGCCAAAGCCATTGGGTATGAAGTGGTATCTCATTATGTTTTGATTTGCATTTCCTTGATGACTAATGGTATTGAGCATTTTTTTCATGTGTTTATTTTATTTGGTGAAATGTTTATTCAAATTCTTTGCCATTTTTAATTGCAAATATTTTCTACCATTCAATGGGCTATCTTTCCACTTTCTTCAGAGTGTCCCTGAAAAAAAGTTAAAATTTGATAAGGTCCAAGGTATGCTCGGATTGAATATGCCTTGGGTGTCATATCTAAGAAATCATTGCATAATCCAAGGTCACAAAGATCTACATCTTAGGTGTTTTCATTTGAGAGTTTTATAGTTTGGGTTCTTATCGATGTAGTCCTTTGATCAATTTTGAGGTAACTTTTGTATATGGTGTGAGGTATAGGGCCCAGGTTTATTCTTTTACAGTGAATATCTAGTTCTCTCAGGACCATTTGTTTAAGATTATTCTTTCCCCATTGAACTGTCTTGGAAAAAAAAAAAAAACATTTTTAAGATAATCCTGATCAAAGAGCCTGCCATGGTAAAGACCATCACAGTCTGAGGTATGGCAGTCAGGAATGCAGGACAAAGGCTGGCTGGGTTATTTGATACAATATCTCAATGTCTGCTATGTAAAAATTCTAATAGCACCATTTCAGTCTGCTGGCATAAGTAGCTAGATAATAATAAAGAAAAGGCAGCAAAACTGGCTAAGCTGAATTAGGTCAGAAGCTACAGCTTCACAGCTCCAGGGGAGAGCCAAATCCCCACCAACCTCAACCTCCCCACCCCCTCTATGTAGGGAGGAAATACTGGCTTTCCATCACCCCAGGGAATCACCAGTCCGTTCCCCACAGATTACGAGGGGGAGGAAGAACCACTAAAGGGGAAATTCCTCTGCTGGGCACATACGCAACTGAAACCAAGATGGCACAGGGGGAGGTAAGCACATATGCAGCAGGAACCAGATGACACAGCAGAACTTCAGGACATGCACAGAAGCCAAGACGGTACAAGAGAATGTCCTTCTAATTTGAGGCACGCACTGCGGGAGCCACATGGCTACCATCAGAGGGAGGAATCTAGCCTGCAAAAAAGATCAGATTGGATAGGGGGAGGGCCCAGCACAAGCCCACAAAGAGCCAGGAAAGAGACCGGTTAATTTGAAAGACTGGTCTCTCCCAAGTTTGAGATAATGGAAACAAAGCTTAACAAAGGCCCCTGTTGGTAGCGCACATTCACCTGTATATTTGTGCATTTTCTCTCATAGCAGCCGCGTGGGTCCGGCAGTGCTATGGGCCTGGCAGCCAGGCAGGCCCGAGCACAGGCCTGGGCACGGCGGCACAGCACCGGCTGGGGTGCAGCCTGGAGCAGAGGCCGAGCTAGCTACATGGGGACAGAGACTGAGCTGGACTATGCTTTGGCATGGACTCAACTGAACTATGAAAGTTTTGGATGCCCTGCCAATGCCAGGCCAATGGCACAGAATTTCTGAACCCTGGCCCTTCTTCTCAGCATAGTAAAGGCAAGAATGGACTTCTTCCACAGCTGGACAGAGCTGAGCCACCTGCTCATGGAGGAGACATTGGGCACCTGGGGATAGTCCTTTATTTCTGTTTCAATAAATCTTACCACTACACTTCATCCTCCCATGCACGGGTCCCAGAAATTCTCTTCTCCTGACTCCATAGAACTTCCACTGGTAACAAGTCCACCTCTTTCTGTATGTAACAATGGCTCTTAACCTCATTTAGGACAAATAATCCAGTGAAATTGTGAACTCATTCATATACATACTATTTTGCTTAAAATGTTAAGGAGCTCACAGACATCTCCCACCCCAAATAGCCCATCCTCAGACCCTAAGCTAAGGTCCCCTACTCCACTCTCTTTCCCACAAATTCATCCATAGCTGAGGCTCCAGCCAACAACCCACAATGCAGATGACTCACTTTGTTGTGCTCATTTGTTTGTGTGTAGCCTTACTCTCTCCTTTAAATTACATATTTCCACCCAACTCCTAGATGAGTGTACCAAGTCCCTGGGCATCTAAAATTCAGCACACTGTTACCTCCCCCAAACCAGCTTATACCCCAACTTCCCTTTTTCTGGTCACAGCACCATTCTTCCCATCACCCAGGCTCAAATCTCAAAGTCATCTTCACTTCTTCTTCCCCTGACCACACCTCCCCCACATTCAAGAGTCTCTGGGTTTGTATAACTGTTTCTTCATCCTGATCATTTATCAGTACCCTGTCTGGTCCAAGCTCTTACTCTGCGGCTTGGCTGATGCAATAGATGTCTCTGGCCTTGCTTGCTTCTCGCCTTCAGGTTCTTCCCTTTCTAATTCATTAGAACACCAGATTCACTTGGCGAGAGCACAGTTCTGAGCATTTCACTCCCTGGTTTGAAAAAACTTAGTGGCGTGTCACAGTCCTCCAAGCTTAGCACAAACCCAATTGTTCAAGAACTCAAGATCCCCTGCTCTCAGACTCCAATCGGCCCTCTGGACTCATTTTCCAACTCTCCCTAAAGGAGATCCTATCTTCCAGCCAACAGTGTCACCACTACCTCTGCCTCTTGCCTTCACTCACTAGCCTGCCACCAGCCTTAGCAAGCTAGCTTTGCAGAACCTTCAAGCTCAGCCCAACAGGGATCACCTCCATCAGGCCTTCCTGACTGCCCTCAGTGGAGGAGGGGCCACCCCCACAGCTAATCTCCTGCAGTAAGGTAGTTATTTTATATGACAATTACTATTATTTTGCATCTTACATCCCTCTTAACAGACAGTGTTGTCTTGAACAACGTAGTTCCTTACCGGATACTGATCACATTCAGCAGTGATTCTCAAGGGAATACGAATCAGAGTCACTTGAGGAGCTCTTTCAAAATACCCCAGTTGGGACACAGATTTTGAAAAGAACTCACCCACTGACAATTATGATTGTCATCACATCACACATTAAGAAATACTGATCAAATTAACAAAACTAGTGGAAGTAATGATGGTTAAAATACACTGAACATTCTCTATGTGCCAGGCACTGTGTATACATTATCTCATTTCATCATCACAGAAACTCTATGAAGTGGGCAGTATTATTTTCTTATTCTTTGGATGAGGAAACATACTAAAGATGAAAGAAACTAAGTCATTTACCTAAAGTGAACCATTTATAAATAAATGACTTAGATGAAATAAAGGCCTTTGGAGAATATGTCCAATCTATTGAGAAGCTTAACCAGTGATTAGCCAGGACTATCTATGTTCAGATTTAGCAACTTTTAGCCAGTTTCTCCTTTTCCTAACTTCATGACCTTGTGACCTTGGGCAACTTACTTGCTCTCTTTGGGTTTCTGTTTCTTTTTCTGTAAAATAAATATAATGTAATACCTACTATAATAAGAAGAATTAAATGAGCTAAATCATATGAAGTGCTAAGTGCCTACACAGAGTAAATTCCCAATAGGTTACCTATAATTATCATAATTATTTTTATTCAAAAATATGCCTCAACCCAAGATAGCCCTTCATTGCTCCAGTCAACAATAACAGGCTGAGAGGCACAAGAGCTTAAATAAGTCACCCTTAAGGTTGACTCACAGTCTTTAGGGTGGGGCTAGAATTAATAAATAGATTTTTGCTGAGGAACTTCTAGGCACCACACACTGAAATGCAGCAGTAAATAGAGACAGGATCCCTGCTCTCTGGGAGCTTACAATTTTGAACACTGAGATCAGGGCCACTCTACCCACAGCAGAGTTTGTTCATTGGCCTGGAGGCCTATAAGTTCTTGAGGAACTGCCTGTGTCAAGATATTTTAGCCTCCAAGTTTCAGGGTAGCACATTTTTACAACATAATATTTCCCTCCGACAGCAAAGGCATGGAGGAACGTGGAGGCAGCTTTGGGGTTTGGTCACTTCTACCACTGTCTGGAATCTCATTGTCCTCAGATTTCTCCTTGGCATGCACCAAACATGATCTAGTTCTGCATTCTCGCCTTCCCAAATGTATGTCAGGATGGGGAAAGAGCATGATTGTAAATGACGATACTGTGTCCCTTTGCAGAAGGACACAGGCCAGAAATATCTCAGCCATTGCAACCAGCACTAGATTGCAAGTGCCATTTTAATTAACGCTTGCATTTGCATAGCATTTTGGGGGTTTACAGTATTCTTTCAAATACACTTTGTGCTGTAAAAATTATTGCTCTCAACTTACAAGATGAAAAACAGCATCAGAGAGCTTGTGTTACTTCCCCAAGAACACGCAACTAATGAGCAGCTTTGACATGGCAATTCTAGGGAAGCTCTTTAAAAAGGAATAGACAGTGGCGGGGGGGAAGGAACACTTTTTGCCTTTTTCTCTTCTTGCTACGTCTTGCTTGAACTTCAGACATTAGGGCTATAGCTCAAGCAGCCATTTGTAGCTTGGAACTTGGAAATCAGGCAAAAAGGAGGGCAAAGCAGAAAAACAGAAGCGGCCTAAGGCAGTGATGTCTTCTCACAACACCCGACCGACCCTGAACAGCCTATCTTTGGCTTTTATTTTCTTTTAATGTGTTTAAGACACTAGCGTTGGCTCTCTGTTTCTAGTAGCTATAAACTATTCTTAACTGTTAAACAGCATAATCTATAATTGTACAAAACAGGTAACCATCACCAATAGGGATGTGGTTTAGCAAATGATGTCACATCATTAAAATTGTGCCTGGGAGTCTCTCTTTATTCCTAAGAGGGATTTAGACTGTCCTCTCCCCCTTAAACCATTAAAATAATAATTATAAATAACATAGGTGCAAGTTCCCAGGTGCATGGTATGCCTAATGGCATATATACTATGACTGAAATCATACAAAATATCTGAATATGGAAGAAAGGACTAGACTCTAAAATACAAAAATGATAATAGAAATTTAAACTGCCAGAATCATGGTTGATTTTTTTAATCCTATTTTCAAAATTGCCTTTAATATTGTTGCCTTGTTCTTTGAATTAAAGCATTAAAGAATTTTTTTAATGCTGAGTTCTCCAAATCATTACCTTCACTATTTTGTTACTAAACATATTCATTTTTGCCCAGGAGGCATAAGAATATATAGCTATTGAGTATATGAAGCCATCTCTCCCTATGATGATAAATATTATAGTAGGAAGAATTATAATCCATACTCACATTCTTTAAAAAAATAAAATGGAGAAGCAAGGGCATTTCCTTGTATTTGGTAACCCCCTAAGGCTGTCTGAAGAGGGCCCCAGGGTGAGTGGGCAGATTCTGGAGGCCCGTACGACGTGGGTGTTGAGATCACACAGCAGAAGTGGCCTCCCAGTCCATAGCTCTCCTACTTCTTCAATCAATAGCATGTGGGAAATAGGGCTAGTTTTCAGAGCCTGTCCTTTAATCTCAAAATTTCACTTCCCTTTAGTATAAATGCTCATTGGGGAGAATTTCCGGGTTGTTTAAACCCACTCTCTTGGTTTAATGGGGTTTCCAGTCTCCTAAGAGAACATTACATTTGACGCTTGCCTCCTTGCTGAACTCATTGTTCTACTCCATACAGCTTCTCATGGGATTTATCTTTGCCCTTGCCCATACAAAGCTGTAGGTGAGTGCAAACTAGGGCAAAATCTACTTCACTGGAGGAAACACCAAGTATACATGAGCATTTGAACAGAAGAAAGAGAGAGGTGGGAAGGAGTAGGGGAAAAAAATGGGTGTGCACGGGAGTGTGCCATACATCATCCTCTTCCTGAGCCTTTACTTACATTCTCAGGCTGACTCCTTCGTAGGACACATCATGTACAAATGAGTAAGTCGAGGGTCTTAAAGTTGACTGACTAGTCAAGGTCACGCTGTTTAAATGGTACCAAAAACAGGTGAGCTCAGATGTTTTACTCCAAAGCCTTTTCATTACATTTGGAATGGACTCACTAGCCAGCCAATTGCACTGGAAACTTTCGGTATAGTTTCTAGTTTAGATTACTAACTTCATTTGCATGAGGAAATCCACTGTACTTAGGTGAAAGGAAGATGAGAAGGAAGAAAAACACATAGCAGTAAGAGGTAGCACAAAACAGGTGTTTGCAGGCCACCTCTGATGTCCAATCGCAGGGTTTGAATATAGGCTCTGCCACTGTGTGATCTTGGGCAAGATTCTTAACCTCTCTGTACCTTGGGTTCTCCCTCTATAGAATGGGGATGAGAATATTGCTGCCCAAAGAGTTGTTATGAGGATTGAAAAAAAAGAAAATGGAGCACATATAAAACACCAGCTTCTACAGAAGGCTGGTTCTGAGAGACACCAGAGGAGGAAGGGAGGAGCAGCAAGAGGTTTGAATCAAAGAGGCTGCCGAGTGTTGCAGCTCTATCACTCTAGGGTATTTACCACACCCTATAATCAATTAAATCCAAAATCCTACTCTACCGAACCCAAATTTACCTGCTCTTTCTCCAGATTTATTTCAGCGCAGTGCCCTTATCCCATCTAAGACTGGAGCAAGCAGTCACGCTTTGGGGGAGGCTGCTTTACAGTAGGAGGTATCTGGCACTCAGAGATCCCTTCCTTCATGCAAACCCTGTGGAACAACCCAGAGGGACTTGAGAATGCTTTGATCCTGCTGCATCTTTTTGCTCCATGTTTCTAAAGCCAAGTGGATTTTTCCATGGGTAATTCGCATGTCGTTCCCACGATTACATTTTAAAGTTGATGAGTAATATTTAGAAGTAGAAGGCTTTCCACTTCTAGTTCCTCTCATTGATATGTACTGTGGGCAAGTTAATTAACCTGTCTGGGTTGAGTCTTGCTTTCTACCAGATGGAGAACCATGCATAAAATGAATAATTGCTACATCCTTTCAAATATAACCAATTACACTTTGCTAGAAATGTCATGCCCCACCCCCACCTACCCCCCCAAAATTCACAAGAATAATTAACAAACTGAACACTAAGACATATTTACCCAGAATTAGAAACCAAAAAACTGATTAAGTCATTCTGCCTTCATGATCGTGTTTTCCCACCAGTCTGTGGATTTGTGAATATGATAGTCTAAGACAGTTCAGCCGAAAAGCAGGAGACTGGATAATAAAGTTGCATGTGGCAAATGCACATAGAAAAAATGGCCATATCTATAAGAGGATATATTTTCTACTTTACATAGGACAAGGTGCTCAGGAGAAAATAGCAGTGATTAATCAGAAAGGCTGGACCAGGCCTGACCCTGCCGAGGCAGATCTCATGAAACAAGTAAAAATATATAATTAACTCATGTTGTTAACATTTGGGGCGGGGGGGACAAATAAAAATTAAAAGTTACTATCTACTATCACTGCATTTCAATAAAGACAAGAGACCGTTACCAACATAAAAATTAGAGGTACCTCATTTTAGAATAAAAGACAGTTCTTAAAATTGAATACATTTAGTGATGTGAAAACTTCAATAACTTACCCTTACTTTTCTCATTTCCTCATACACCAGTGAAAACCCTGTCCTATACTGGCTGTAGTCCAAGGAATGACCACTTGAGTGTAGATTCTCTTTCTGGCTCACTCATGTGACCTGACACAAATACTCCACTTCCAGAGGTTCCATTATCATCCATGCAGTGGAAATCCTGTGTGCCTGCCTGGCCCGCCCCACAGGACTGTGGTCAAATGAGACACAGTAACAAACACAAAATGGCTCTGGAAAAGGCGAAGAATTATATGAATGTTGAGGACTGTTATTCTTTCTCAGCTTCAGTTACATCCTTATTTCCAAACTCCTGGGATTAGACGATTTTACTATAACATAGTTCATTTCCAAGGAAGAGTAAATGCCAGACGCTCACACGTTTTCACCATTAGGAAGATGAAACATGAATTGATAGTTTACCTTGGAGACTAGGAAACTAGATCAACATTTAAGGAGCACCATCCAAAACTCGTTCAAAATGAAGGACATTGGTTTCAGCCAATCCTTCAATTCTAGGCAGAGTCCGCCTAAACCAAGCCACACAGTGGGAGTCTTTACCATTTTTTAAAGATTCCAAAAGAAGTTGCACAGTCCCAAAATTCAACACCCTTACTAGCAACCTATTTTATTTATCTCCATACCCACAGAACTGAGAACAGCCCCGGGGGCAGAACAAGGGCTCGATGAATGTTGAATAAATGAATAAACCTACAATCTTGGCCCTGGGAAAGCATTTTTCCATTTATTGCCGTAGTGTTCACATCAATAAACTGTATGAGGTAAGAAAACTACCAACCAACTTCTGGGGTGGTTACAAATATTTTCTATTAAAAACAACCAAAGAAGTAAATTGCTGGTGGGAATGTGAAGTGGAACACTCACTTTGGGAAAAGTTTGACAGTTCCTTGATATGCTCACAAGAAAACTGAGAACATATCTTCACATAAAAAGTTGTACACAGTTATTCATAGAAGGATTATTTCAAATAGCCAAAAAATGAAAACAACCCAAATACCCATCAGCTGGTGAGTGTGGCATATCCGTATAATGGAATATTATTTGACAGTGAAAAGGAATGAAGTACTATTACACACTATGACATGGATGAACCTTGAAAACCTTATGCTAAGTGAAAGAAATCAGACAAAATAGGCCACATATTGTATGATTTCATTATGTTGAACGTCAGGAATAAATATAATATTTATGCCAATTATAATTTTAAAATAAACTTCCAGAATAGGCTATTTATTTAAATAAATAAAAATAAATGTCCAGAATAGGCAAATCCATAGAGACATAAAGTACTAGTGCTTGTCAGGGGGTCAGCACTGGGAATAAAACTAACCGTTAATGGGGATGGGTGGTAAAAATGTTTGGAATGATTGTAGATGGTGCTGATGATTGTACAACATAGTGAATCAACTGAAAACTACTGAAGTACACATTTTAAAATGGTGATTTTTATGTTATGTGAATTATATTTCAATGTGAAAATCTTTAAATATAAAAGGCTATAAGAAACAGGGAAGTTAGGGGTGACAGGTAGAATTATATTTTATTGAATCAGCCTTAAGGAAATTAGTTTCCAGTTATGCCTCCTTCATTTTAAAAAGAGCTTTCACCTGCCAGAACTATTTATTTAAATTTGTGTCAGGAAACATATTTCTTTTACAGCAACTGGTAGATAATATGCACTCAGTAAGTGGTGAATGAGCCCTGATCAATGTGGTACAGTTGGTTGGAGTGTCATCCCATAAACTGAAAGGTCCAGAGTTCAATTCCCAGTCAGGGACCATGCCTGGGTTGCAGATTCTGTCCCAGTTGGGGTACATACCAGAGGCAACTGATCGATGTTTCTCTCTCCCTCCCTTCCTCTCTCTCTAAAATCGATAAGCATGTCCTCAGGTAGGATTTTTTTTTTTAAGTGGTGAATGAATACATATATACAAGGACCTCACATTCAATTTTTAAATAGATACTTTTTAAAAAAAATACATTTTTAGACATAGCAGGAAAACCTGGCATATTTTCCTCCAAAAATGACAGAGTCAACAAGTTTCAGTATAGCGACCCAGGGAGAAACTGAGTAAGTGCCGGTATCCTTGACTAGGGGTTCTTAAGTCTGAAGAACACTCTGAAACCACAAGACTTTTACATAATGAATTATTTGAACCAGGAATTTTCAAACTTTGAGGTGCCTTAAGTTATATCAAGTGAAATCTCAAAACCTAAAAGTTCTCAAAATAAAATTAACTGGACTTCCTTAAATGGTTAAAGTCAATCTGTTCTCTAAAACACAGTTAGGTAGTGAAGGGCATAGCACTAAGCAGGCTGATCACAGTCAGGAGTAGAAACTGCAAAACAAACGATTTGAAATAACAATATTGAAAGGACTCACCTGAGGCTTGTTCAATTCTCATGAACAGTTGCAACAGCCCGGTGAGCTGTATTCCTAATTCATACCCAGTCTGGGACTGCTTGGGTCCCCCTGTACTTGGTAATTCATGTAAGCTGAATCCTTCATTTATAGAGGAGGAAACCATGAACCAGGGACCTGGAGGGACCAGTCTGAGACCACCCTGCTGGTTGAGGTCTGAGTTGAGCCTAGAACCCAGACCGCATGGTTTCTGGTTTTGTGTTTTTCCACTGTTGGAATTCTATACAGGTTCTCTGACAGCATAGAACATGCTGAGAAAATTTTGGAATTTTAATGTGGCTAAGGTGGCCATAATCGGTTTCCTCCAGATTCACAAATTTTATAAATACCTTAAGTGAAGGTTTGGCCCAAGTTCAATTAAAAAAAAAAAAATTTCCTACTTGCCCATAGTCTCCTCACGTTGGCATCGATGCTTGGAACTATTTGAAAAGCTGCAATTCTTCCCATAAATTTAGCTCTCCCCGTCAGGTGGGCTAATTCATCCTTGGACACGCAACTCCCGTGAATGCCACTCATTCTTCCAGTTGGTGGGGTGGGGCGGGGGGAAGCCGGCTTCAACTTCAGACTTTGCCAAAAACAAGTCATATAATTTATAGCAGAACTAAGGAAGGTATAATCTGCAAATTGGCTGTGTATTTATTTTTCTAAGACATAAGTGAAGTGTTCTTGGGAGGTAATACCACATGGCAAAGTGTACACTCTTTTGGAGGCAGGGGAAGAAAAAAAAGAACTTTATGAAGAAAAACTGCAGAAGCCAACGTGGAGGGCAGCGGTTGGCTTTACCCACCCAGCACTCTTTTTGCCTTCTTTTGATAAAAGTGATCAGTTTTACTTTGGAGAACACCCACCCCTCTCAATCCATGAAATTTGGACAGAATTCAAATTCACCACCCTCCCCCCAACCAACTCCAAGGGTGGTCACGTGACTTGAGCAGTCAGCTCTTGTATTTTATTCCCCAAAACTGTGATTGTGTCATGGATGGCCGCATGGAAAAGCCAGGCTAATGAGACTCTACTCCCAGACTTTAACTGTGCATTTTGGGAAAGAAAGTTCTCTTGCTACTTCCTTTACCAGTTGTGAGGAGCCACCAGAGGCTACCAGGTGGGAGAGCCTCACTGTAAATAAAGGTAATGCAGAGCTAAGCCAAGAGATAGTCAGCAAGAACAGCACGGACAATGCGAAGACCCAGTGGAAAACTGAATCCTGCCCTACCCGAAGCAAGAACTGCCTCTGGGCTTTAGTTACATCAGGCCTTTTTGCTCACACCAGCTGAAGTTCCGTTTCTGTCCTCGGCAGTGGGGACAGACAGCACTATGCAGTGGTCGTCCAGACTCTCAGAGCACAGGAATGAAATGTGGATCCTGCTTCGGCCACTTTCTAGGTATGAAACCTTAATCTCTCCAAGTTGCATTTTTCTCATTTGCAAAGTAAGGGCAATAAAATCTGCCTCTGAAACCAACGAGTCCACAACCTGTCCAAAGCACTTGTCCGAGTTGCTGCTGGAGTTAGTATCCAACAGATGTGAGCTATAATTTCTTTAATGAACAAACTATGATAAAAGCCACCCAGTGCCCGCTAACACAAAATTAAAGTTCCTACAATATTATTCCACTTTTACTAAGCTTCACTAGAACATGAGGGAAACTTGGTGTTTAAATAGTTCATCAGAAGAAGACATGGAAATGAACCTGAATATCATTGTCTCATGTTTCTAAAGAGTTTGCAGCAACATAGGAAAAATGCCTGTGGTAGTATACTGAGAGAATAAAGAATGCCATGATATAGTCCGTGCTCTACTTGGCAACAATATTCAAAAGAGAAAACCTTTAAGCCTGTGTATGAAAAATCCTGGAAGAAACTGCAATAAAATGAGGAAACGTGCATGTTGTCTGATATTTAGATTATCTTTTTCTTTCTAATTTTTCTATTTTCCAAGTGTATTGCAATGAGCATTGACTGTACTTCTGTTTTAAAAGTTGTATTGCCTGTATGTTCCACAATCACATCATTAGGCTTTAGAATGTTGGTTTAGGAATTAGAGAATCCCAGACTATTAGAGGTGAAAGAGGCAACAGAGACATTTTATACAATTCTCTCATCTTACTGGAGTAAAAAAACTTGTCCAAGATCAAATAGCTAGACCCTGGCGGCACTGAAATTATAGCCTAACATTCCTACTAATCCAGAAAAAAATCCTTGAGAAAAACACTATTGATTGGACCAATCACCTAGTTTAATTTTACTAATCTTTCAAGAACCCATTTAAATATCATTTCTTCCAAAAATCTTTCCCTGGGCATTAACTAGAAGAACTCCACCCAACTTTGAATTCCCAGAGCGCCTGATTTTTACTTTTATTATTGCCAGTATTATTCTCCAGGCATGTTTAAGTCTTCTTTATTAGTCAATAAGTTCCTTGAAAGGGGATTTAAGTCTTTTTTATAGTTACACTCCAAGCATCTGACAACATGTTTTGGTACATAGTAACCGCTTGATTAATGGTTGCTGAAAAACAGGCTGTAATATTGCATTAGGACCTATTGAATCCAATTGGTTTATGTAGAGATTAGAGCTGAATTGCATCACCATGTAGTCCTGCCTGAGCATGAGGAAGATGGCACTACCGAGCCCCGTTACAATTGGAAGAGACTGTACCGCTACTTTTGGCCAAAGGACTGTAAGCGGTGTGTCACTTCTATGTTGGGGCAGTGAAAGGGCCTTGTGAGACTCTTCAGTCATATCTTCCCGTACCTCAGCACCCCAGAAGCCACATGGCTGAGCAGGGGTCATAAAAGGAAGCAGTCTTCACATTGAGGGAAGCTACACTTCAGAGCCAATGGACTTACCTCAGCCATTGTGTGAGCAAGAAAGATGCCTTCGAAACATTAAGTCACCGAGATTTGGGGGTTATTTTGTTGCTGAAGAAAAATCTAGCCTAACTAGATAATAGCCAGATTTAAACTCAGACTTTATTACAGGGACTGATGCTTGTAATCTGTTCTCTCTTTACTCTTTACTAACAGAATCTTGGGCAATATGCCTTGCTGAAAAATTACATTACATTATATTACATTACATTACATTATATATCAGCTGGGGTGGCCAATGCAGTATAATCAGAAGTTATTAATGAGTTTTTTCAAGAAGTCCTTCCTCCTATTTCCCAAAGAGAATTCAAATGTAATGACTGGAGCTCCAGTAGCCATCTTAGACCATGAAGAGCTCTTGACAATAAAAGTCACAAACTAAGAGTGGTGGGCAGTAGACAGAACGAGCCTGTTTTCCTGATGACACCATGTGGTAGCTGCACTAAGCAAAAACTGCCCTACCTTTGTACTTTTATTTAAGAGAATTAAACCACCATGTGCTGAGGCACGATAGCCTTGTTAGCAAACAAATGTAATTCTTAATTGGTACAAACTTTGTGTCACATACTCCAAAATAGTATTCTTGTTCCAAACAGTGAACAAGAGGGTAGCAAAGGAGAACTATATAACACCTCGCCCAAAATGAGGATGAATAGTATTCTATCCCATTCTGCTCTGATCTGCTGAGGAACTAAAGAAGAAATTTTATCTCTGATCAAGTCTAGTACCATTTTTTTAAATGCTTTTTTCACATTAGCAAATTCTGAAAGGAACATAATCAAAATTACATTTTCCCAACATAATCATAAGGACCTTAACTGTGAAAACATGAGAAGGGTGAGGCTTAGTCAATGTTAGAAATTAAAAAGTAAAAATGATTTGATATTTCACATTATTAAGAATAATTTTTAATGTGAGGCATTCTTCTGGGAGAAGTTGCATTTTGAAAGACAAGGAGAATTTAAACATTGGAGATTTTAAAAGCAGGTTCAGTGAAGCATTTTTAATCATTCTTCTTCCTGCTAGTGATTCTCTCAGGGATTTGTCTACCTTTAATAAAGTTTCATTATGAATGTGTCTGCTATTACTTTAATAAGAACTGACACAAAAATTATAACTGACTCCAAAGAAAAGAGAATATTCAGAATCACCAAGAGCTTCTTTTTTATTTTTTCTTCTTGTATTTCTTTCTGGACCAGCATGTTAGCTCACTTCATCTCAGCTACATGGTTCTCAAAATCTGGATTTTTCTAAAACAAAACAAAAGCAAAATTTTAAAATTATGCAACCACTATCCCCATTAAGACTGCCTCTTCAAATAGACACTTAAAAACCATAAAAATCTACACCTTTGGTAATGGGTAAAAATTCCATTTTTCTAAGTTACATGACTTTATTTTTTCCAAAACTAAGAGGCATTCCTCACCCTTCCTGACCAATGGAGGAGAAGCTCCAATAGCAGGCATCTCAGGCCACCTGATCTAGTGAAAACTATAAACACAGGGCAGGGAGCATGTCCCCAAAAGAAAAGATTTCATTATCATCCGCCTTGAAATACAACCAACAGAAGTGTTCATTTCCAGTGTGAAATTTCTCAGGAAGCCTTTCACCCAGCAGTTTTCCTAGAAAACATTGTAACACATGTGTCCTTTTACACACTATCTTCTCAGTTGTCCAGAACCGGGCTTTCAGGATGTGATGGGCTTATGACCATACAGCAGTCATTTAAAATCTTCTTTTATGGCATATGACAAAACATCTTTGCAGCTGGAACTAAGTCATTTCTAAAATAATCCTCACTCAATACAAAGCTTTTCAGATGACAAAAGTTTTAAGTCCCAGGGTTCGTTTGAAAATTGGAAAGCCTTGGTGTCCTCAATATTTTTTATACCCATCCCTGGATTGATTAAGAATGAAAGTAGACAGGCCTGAATTCCCCTGACCACAGCTATGGCCAGTTACTGAATCTCTCTGAGCCTCTGTTTCTTCACACATAAAATGGAGCTGATAGTCCTCACCATACGTGGTTTACTGTGATGGTTGAATAAGACAATGGGTATAAAGCACTTAACACAATGCCTGGCACATAATAAGCGCTCAATAAACATTAGCCGTTGCTAAAGCATTCTTCTTCCCCTTTAGCTGACAGGACTCTGGGAAGAATCGCTGAAGGAAAAATCCAGAAATTCTTGGAATTATTGCCAGACACAGATACTAACTAGGGCCTCTGTGGGTTTTGGCCATTCCGAGCAGCAGCGCTTGGTCCAAGTGGGTGAGCCAGGCACACAGCCTGCAGATCTGGGCTCCAAGACCCATCCGCAGGAATTTAAAACTACATTTAGCAGACTGATGCCTATTTTGTGTCTACATCTACCATGCCGCCCAGAGTGACTAAATCCTTTACAATAAACTGTTCCAGATTGCAACCTTTTCTCCCCTACCAGACATGCATAAAAATGAATCCATATGTGTACATGAAGTAGCAGTTCCAAAAATAACAGCGACATTAAATACTGTAAGACCACAGGACGGGAGAAATGGCCCTGAAATAGGATGGTTAGGGAAGCATTCACAAAGGAAACAAGATTTGATCTGTATTTTGAAGGGTGAATAGAAGTTAGATATGTGGATTAGAGAGGGAGATTGCCTTGGGTAGTGAGCGCACAACAAAGCTGCAGAGGTAGTAATGAGCAAAGCGGGGACAGTGGGCAATGAACAGAGCTAAGGGGCTGCGTGGGAAAATGTGGGGGTGGGGCAGGAGGCAGGCTGTGATGATATATGGAGCTGGAGCGCACTGAGTAAAAAAGAGACCCCATAGGGTCATATTCAGCTTCGTGTCTACAGGACAGAGTCTGGCATGGAGTAGGGATCAATCAATTCCTGTGAGTGAATCTGTGCAACCGTAAAGAAAATAAAATGGCATTTTTAGATCTATCTGGCTGGATGTATTGGAGAAAAAGGTGAGGCTGGCAGATCAGGTAGGAAGTTGCTGCAGGTCTGAGCCTGAGGTGATACAGAGCTAAAGTAGGAGCACTAGAGTGGTCACAAAGAGTTAGTGACCAACAGGAGAATCGGGATGAAAGGAGAATTTGAAGAACTTGGAGACCAGCTGCATTAGTGGAAGGAAGGTGAATTCTGAAGTGCTTGAGGTTTGGTGCCTGAGTAATTGGTTGAGACAGCAATAAGGACAATATCATAAGAAGCAAAGGTGAGGGCAGGAAGGGGAAAGTAAAACAAGACCAGTTTTGGACATTTAAGGTGATGGGAGGACGGCCAGTTGCAATCATCTCGTCCTCATTTGGCAATAACTGAGCCAGGGTCTTCCTTAAGGACACATTGTCATGACCAGGTTCAAAAGCTTTGCATTAAACTTGTCTTCCTTAGACAACATACTAAAATTATGTTAAGCTCTTCACACAGTATTTCCTGAAAAACTGAGAGTAAGAAAACAACATAGAAGATGTAAGTCTGCCATCACACTATGTGAGTATGTCTCACCAGAGCTGGTATAGAGCCTGGGCCCGAAACACAGCTGCATCAGGATGGCCTGGGTGTGAGACACTGTGATCTGCATTTCTCATTTACCCCTCAAGTATTCTGATGCTCCCTGGAGTTTGAGAATCACTGGCTCAGGAAATGATGCCTCTCAGTGCCCCACCTATACTGCCTTTGACCCACTCCTGCAGAAGGCCACCGAGGGTAAATGGTTAAAGGTAAGAACTGTGGAGCTGGGATGCCAGGGTTCAAATCCCAGCCTTTACTAGCTGTCTGCACTTGGGTAAGTCATTTAATGTCCATGTCACTTAATCTCTCCAATATTCTCTGATTGAAAATAAGGGAATAATAATAGTACTACCTCATGAGGTTCCTATGAGGATTACTTCTGTTAATACACAAGATCTGTCTGGAAAAAGGCAAGCCATTGTTAATATAATGAGAATGGTCTGCGTGGCATCGATGTAACCTGGCAGCCAAGGAGAGTGGACTGGAATGCACATGCCTGAACAATGATGACTTCATTGTACTGGTCAGTGGGGGCGGTAGACACCATTGAGCAAGCAGGTATACTATGTGGCCGTCGCATTCAAAATGACTGAGAGAGTAGAGCAACAAATCTGCATCAAATTTTGCATTAAGCAGAAACTATTAGGATGATTCAAAAGGCCGCAGCTATGGGCATCTTGTGATTGGCAGCTTCATTACAACAATGCACCGGTTCATACATCATGTGCAGTTTTTTTTGGTGAAACATAAAGTCACCCAGGTGACTCAGCCCCCTTACAGCCCAAATTTGGCACCCTGTGACTTCTGGCTTTTCCCGAAACTAAAATCATCTTTGAAAGAGAAGAGATTTCAGACCATCAGTAAAACTCAGGAAAATACAACGGGGCAGCTTATGGCGATTGGGAGAACTGTGTGAGGTCCCAAGATGCCTTCTTTGAAGGGGACTGAGGTGTCATTGTCCTATGTACAATGTTTCTTGTATCTTCTATCTTCTTCAATAAATGTCTCTGTTTTTCATATAGCATGGCTGGATACCTTCTGAACAGACCTCGTATGTGCAGAATAAAGTTTTCAACTTGTCTCTATGGAAAGTTGGGACAGATGATTCTTTGTTGTGAGTGAGGGATGTTCTGTGCATGTAGGTCATTTAGCAGCAGTCCTGCCCTGTCCCCATAAGTGCCAGTTGACCCCTCTCCCAATAGCGACAATCAAAAATGTCTCCAGATATTGCCATATGCCCTCTGGAGGGCAAAATTACCACTGGTTGAGAACCACCAACATAGAACAGCGCTGTTTTCTGAGCATCTGCCAGAAGTAATGTTGAACATGACATTCATTGCAACTTAACCTTTCAGCGCCCAATGATGTAGGTATTATCTTCAGCTCTATAAATAAAGAAACTGAAGTTCAGAGGGATAAATACCTTACCTAAAGTCACCCAACCAGCATATTATGAGGAGGGCCTCCAGTCAAGGTCAGCCTGACCCTCAGTCCCCAGATCTTTCTGAGTTGCCAGGTAATCAGGCTCTCAGGGAGTGGCTGCTGGGGAAACTGACCGTCATCACACCTTTCTCTAATGTGAGACAGAAGTTGCAGTCACTAGCACCTCTGTGGCCTAGCATCATGGGAATGTACGACACTCCTACCCTGAATCCTGAAAGTCTGCCATCTGTGGTTTTTACCCTACGTCACTCATGGGGTAAATTTCAGTTCACAGGAAATAACACCTCCCACTCACCTCACAGTGTCTGGGCTAGGGCCGTCCTTTGTACAGCCATCTGTCACAGGTGATCACCACCAGCGCTGCTCTTTATCTCCTTGTGAGTGTCTGCTCCTGGGGCTGTTTCCACAACACAAACACAGGGCACAGCATGTACAGATGTGCAATAGGTGGACTGTTTCTTGAATGAATGAGTGGTCTCCCTGTCCATCAGCTCTGAGATATACAGATCAGGTTGGCCTCTGCCTCCCTCTCAAGTTCTTGGACCTCATGGAAAGCACTGCAGGCTTTCAGCAGCTTGCTTTTCTGTGCCCAAGCAGCACATGGAGATGCATATGAAGTGCGTGAGTCCTTTCAGCAGGTGGTTTAGCTAAGATTACTTAAAGAATGCCTGGCCAGGGTTGTACAGTAAAAGCAGGGAGCAACTGAAACACAGTTTAAACTCACAAAGATGCCTTCCCCTCCTGGTTAACTACATTTCAATTTATTTCATCATCGATAGGTTAAGAGCTCTGGTTTCGCTAGCAGATGGACGTGGGTTCACATCCTTGCCCCACCTCTCATTAGCTATGTTATTTTGGAGCAACATAACTTACCTCCATGAGCCTCAATTCCCACATCTGTAAAATGGGGATCAGAATAACTACATTATAGGGTGGTTGTGAGACTGAAAGGCATCAAGATACCTAAAATAATTAGTGTCTGGTATACAGTGAGCACCATTATTAGTAATATTTGTATTGTCTTTTGAAATAAAAAAAACCCAATTATTTAATTGTAATAGGATGTTAAAATAGAAATTGGTCCAAAGCACTTTACAAAGGGAAGTGCTAGGTAAATGCACATAGAAGTTCAAAAGAGAATAGTGGTCATTACTCACTCCCCGGACCACTGAGTTCATTATCATATCATAAGTTCATTATCAGAACACCAGATATATGCTCACGGGGTACAAAGATAATCCACAAATGATAGCTGGGCTGGGCAGACAACGGGTAGAAGGGAGGAAGAAAATATAAAAAGAGGAGATTAAAGGCCCAGATTTCGCACAGAGCCCAGCCAGCCAGCCAGAGAAAGGTGTGAGGTGTGATTTGTGACCCAATACTTCCTGCCTCAGTGCTGAGAACCCATTTTCGACATGTTCCATGAGAACGGCACCCAGGGTTCCTCTTCTACACCCCCAGCCCTCACCCCCTGTCCTCAAGCTGGCCTCTTGCACACTGCTGCCTGGGACTAAAACAGCTACTTGGTGAACCTTCCTCTTAACGCCAGTCTCCTGAAAACTCAGGTACTCAATGTCGTGCAGAACGCATCTCTTCCGAAGTTGTGAAATAGAAACTTTCAGAAGATGAACTCATGTTTAACAGCACAACCTGTGTCATTTCATAATTCTAAACTTTCATAACCTGCATTTCCCGGGTGTAACTGGCATGACAAAAAGTGCCACGTAATTTGTTCAGCATAGTCCTGACTAAAACCACAAGGTTCTCAGGTGAATGGAATCCATCTTTGGAAGAGTACACCAAGCTGGATTTGGAATTACGCTAAGAATATAGGCATTGCCTTTCACTATATCTCAAATTTTCACATGAACGTACACTTCCTACTCCCTTGCCACCCCCTCCCAGCTACCCCTCACCCACCTGCCTTGAGGCCCTTCTCCTATTTTCTACAGCTGATCCCTCCAAGGGTGCACTTGCCCCCCATCCCTCCTCTCTCTTGTATCTTCAATCAGATTATTTCCCTCATGACCTGAAAAAAGAACGCCAATCTCCTCTATTCTCAAAACAAAATTAAAGAAAAAAATACCAAAAAGACATTCTCAGCCCTGCTCTCCCCTCAAGTATATCCTATTTGTCACATTTCATCCCCTACATGGGTTCACAAATGCTGATCTGTGGTCTGGCTTCACCTGAGCCACCTCTGAAAACTCAGTTTCCTAGGCCAACTGACCACTGAAGATTTGACTCAGAAAAACCAACATGGGGTCTAGGAATTTGTAGTTTTCAGATTCTCTCCAGGTGATTAGGATGTTCAGCCAAGTTTAAAAACCACTGCTCTACCCTCCCTACAGTTATTTCACTACCACCCACTCCAAACACCTGCTGAGCTGACTTTCTCACTACTGCTTTCTGAAGAGTCACTCATGATTTGTAATGGTCAAGTTCAGTGGTTTATACCCAGGGTTCATCCCTGGCTTCTTTGTCGCAGTCAAGAAGGGAGCAGTAATCCCCTTTCTTGACATTTTCTTCTCCTGTTTCTCTTGTGAGCCATCCAGTAACACTATCATCATGGGGGCCAGTACTCCATGTCTTTTGCTATGTCCTCTTCTTCTTCCGCCTTCTAACATGTAAGCAGCAGCAAAACAAAGACAAGGGTTCTCTCCTGCTCCATCTCTGGAAATCTCATTCAGTCATATCATTTTAATGAGCCTTCAAAGTGACTTCCATGTACATTTATCCAGCTCTGACTGCCTTCTTGAACTAGGCTATCCCCTTCATATGTGTTGTCATTCTTCAATCTAGCAAGTCTCAAAGTCATCATTTCCCCCAAAACTAATCCTCATGCCAGAAACCCCCACCTCAGTCAACGATGATAATGTCTCTCCACAGCCTTGAAATGCCTTTTGCATTTCCTCCCTTTTCCCCGCACGTGCATGCTGCTTTGTTCTTCCTTGGCGCGTTTGCCAGCATTATTTCTTGCCCATCTCCCCTCCACCCAGAGCCCTTCTTGAGCCATCTCCTCTGCCTGCACTACCTCCCAGCTCTCGTCTCCACTTCCTCTAAAGCCTGGACTTCCTTTAAGTCCCAAACACTAATCTACCTCTTTCATGAAATGTGTATCTCTTGTCCACTGCAGCACATGGTGGTGTCTTCCGCTGGCCACCACCAACATAGATTTTCTGTTCTATTCATGCAGCTTTCACTGCCTACTGCCTGGCAATACTATTTATCTCTCACGTTCTGTCCCAACCACTGGATTATGAGGCCATTTCGAGGGCAAGGACTCTCTCTAATATGGAAAACCCCCAACTTATAGTACTATTCCTATGTTTAATAAATATTATTCATCCTAATAATAGAAACAAACGCCTTTTGCCACATCAGAAGCAATACTAAGCCCAACAATTGGCCCTAAAGTTAAAAGACTAAAGGATTGAATTCCATTCAGCAGCTAGAAGAACGGCTCATGCATCCATCACCCTGTTGGCACTACCTGCACGAGGGCTTCTCCCTGTGTTCCAGGCCAGCATTCCCAGGCACCATGTCAGAACGCAGCAGAGTGGCACATGGTATCAAGACAAACACCCAACCCAGCTGTGCTGGGAAACGCTGAGCGCCGGTGTGCCTTGCGGCCCAGCTCCTCCTACTCACCCGACTGCCTCCCGTCCTGGAGGTGCTCATCCAGCTGGGCAGGCCCTTCTTCCATGTCCATTCTGTGCTGCCTTTTCTTGGTGCAGGCAACTGAGACTTCAGGGACTAGGTCCCTGCTGTTCATTTAAAACACGTGAACAGACACCAGAGGAAGGTGTGATTGTATTCTAGTCGCTTCTGTGAAGGGTCAAAAGAGCAGAGTGAAGGGCAACTGCTGAATTTTGAGCATTGTCCCAACGGCTGAAACCCGTGGTAAATCGGTTTGACTCCCTCTGACATGAAAACGTTGCCTCCTACATGCAGAGGCCTCAGCACAGGAAAGCAGCCGCCTGGGGCCGGTGTTCCAACAGGATGTGTTCGTGCTCCCTCCCTCCCACTCATGACACGTCGCTGCACACAAGCAGAGGGGCCAAGCGTAGTCAGCAGCTCGCAGGTGCGATGGTGACCACGTGAGCCAGCCACGCCCCCGAAAATCCAATTTCCAGTCCTCGTATAAACAGCAAAGCAGTGTTTTTAGGTGGGAGCTTCCTGACTATTATTTAATTTTTCCTGTGTTTTTCCTAATTTTCCTACACTGTTCATGCATGACCTATGCAATTACAGTAAATAACAAAATGCAACACTGTACTAATTTGGGGGAAAAGCATCAATACGTAGAGAATTCTTTTTAGCCATTAACATCATTCATCCATGTTGAGTCTGGTGCTTTCATTTCGGTTTGGGAATCTGCTGACCGTATAATGCCAGGTTAACCTGCTGCCCTGGACCCTTTAACTTTCTCTAACCATGAATGCTAGCGAGTGAGATGCTGAGAAACGGTGTGTGGGGCTGGGGGGGCCCAGGGGACACAAAATGCCCCAAGAGTTTTCCACAGCAAAAGCACTTTCAAACTGAAATGACTCAGGGCAACTCTGATCCCCTCCAAGGGCAGGGAAGACATTTCAAACAGATTGGCTCTGCATGCTGGGCTCACTCTCTCAACCTTAAAATGTCATCTTGTGGCTATTTTGTGGAAGTAGAGACCCTCCCTAGGGCATGTATGTGGATGCCTGTCTTTGATCCCCTACTTTAGACAGTGGCTAGGAGAGAAGAGTAAAACAAGTCAGGTACATTTCTGAGGACTAAGTAAGCTATTGAAAAGAATGAAATGGACCTCTCTGTACTACTATGGAAAGATGTTCAAGGTATTTTAAGTAGAAAACGATATGAACAATATAATCTTACCTTTATGAAAGAAAAACTATATACATGTAAATGCACAGAAAAGGGGATTATCTTTTGGAAAAGGAGAATTATAGAGACATAATTGGAGTGTTCAATTTGCACTATATGATTTTTATAAGAAGAAGAGAATAATGGTTTACTTGTATAATTTGTAAAATTAAAACATTATCTAAAATATATGTAAGAAATATCTAACCAAGGGTAATAAACGACCCAGGTAGCTTCCCATCTAGGCCTGAAAATGGCTAAAATCACTTTCAGGCAGGGAGAAAAAAATCACTTCATATAATGTATTTATCACTGGACAAATCCATCAGCAAATCCATTTAACTCAAAATATGTGTAGAATTCGGCCCTTTCTCACCACCTGCACTGCTGACCTGTGTAAGCTTCATCATTACTCACCAGGGGCCTCCTGACCATTCTTCCCGCGTTCATTCTTTGGCTTGCACAGCTTGTTTTCCATACTCTTGGTCCTGAAAACAAATGTTCCTCCTCTGCTAAGAAAGTTCAGTGGTTTTTCATGTCACCTGAAGGGAAAGCCAAAGGTCTCATAGTGACTGCCAGTTCTCTCTCTCACCCCATCTGCTGCTACCCATAGCTCCAGCCACACTGGTCTCTTTGCCGTTCCTTGAACACTCTAGACAACCTCATGCCTCAGGATCTTGGCACTTCCTATTATCTCTGTCTGAAATGCTCTCTCCCCAGGTTTCCCTGGCATCTGTCCCCTTGCTTCCTTCTAGCCTCTGCTCAGAAGTCACCCTGATGAGGCCTTCCCTGACTGCCCTAAACACTCCCATCTCATTTTCCTGTCCTGTTTTTCGCCACCATCAAACATATGTTGTACTTTACATCTTATTTTGTTGGTTATCTCTTGGTTTATTTGCTTGCTTGCTTAGGGTTTTTCCCAGCTTAACTGAGATGTAACTGACATAGAACTCTGTATAAGTTTAAGATGTAAAACGTGTTGATTTCATACGCTCATATATTGTAAAATGAATCCCGCCAGAGGTTTACCTAAACACCGCCATCATGATTACCATCTCTTTTTGAGGGTGAGAATATTTAAAATCTACTCTCCTGTTTGTTTGTTTGTTTTTAATCAGCCTAATTTATTGCTGTCTCCCAGCACCTAGACCCATTCCTGGCCTATATTAGGTGCTCAGTAATGTGTTGTGCAGTAAATGAGATTTGAACAAAGGTTTACCTCTTTAACTGTTGGATCGAGCTAGTTTCCTTTTGTGGGGATGGGGTGGACACCTCCCCCCTTTTGAGAACGGTGTTAAAAGATTAATGGGTTGAAGAGCCCAAGCTTTCTGCATCGCTGGCAGGGAGCTGTTGCACAAACACACAAAGCAGCTCCGTGTGCTGAGAGGCCCATCTCTTTGTCCCCTCTGTCAGCTCTGTCTGTTCTGCCTTAGAGCCTAGAACATGTATCTAGCCTGTGTCAGGAGACGCTGCCCACACAAACCACTCCGGCAGAGGAAGGAGGCTGGGCCCAGGTACAGAGATGGCCAAGCTCTTGCAGATACCACAGAAAGGGAGCCCAGCTCTCCTCAACTAAAGCAGGTTGACCTGTGGAGCAGCAAGACGGAAAAAGAAAAGGCCAAACACTTAGAGGGGAGGGGGAAAAACAGAACTACGCACATGACATTTGGAAAAGACACATGTTGCTAAGAACATTTTGAGGGCGAGTCTATCCAAACTCAAGAAAGTGTCAAATAATGGAAACGAGCTACTAATCCTTGTTTGGTCACATAAGCGAGCAGTGTTGTTTCTATCTAGGCCCCTGCAAACTGTTTTTCAAATGCTCAAGTCAGGACTCCCCCGGCCTCTACTGGCCAGAGGCAGTGTGATGAGGTGGATACATCATAGCTTCGAGGTCAGACAGATATGGGCTCCAATCCTGCTTCTATCTTACTGACAACTTCACTCTGGACAAGTTGCTTACACCTGGTGAAACTCCCGTTCCTTACATAGCAAATTAAATGAGAATAATAATATCTGTCTTGCAGGCAGGGTTTTTTGTGGATTAGAATTACTATATATATAATATTAGAACTAATATTATATATGTTTATAATATTTTATAAATATGTTTATTTATGTATGTATATTTATTAATATACTATTGGCAAACAATAATTCCTTAATAAAAAGTAGCACTGCTCATCATAATTAGTACCACTATTGATAACATCATAATAACGACTCTCAGCCCTCGAAGATTCCATTTAAATTTGACTTGGAAAACCCAGGGTTTTGCTTGTTGTGGGTTCGTTTGTTTGTTTCACTTTGTTTTATTTCATGCCTTCAGAGCTATTACACTGCCTTCCTCCTGGCTATGTTTACGGACTATTTCTCAGAGAGTCCTGGGGCCCATTGCCAGTGAACAGAACAATTAAATAAAGATGTAATTTTGCTTCCACAGTCATTTTCAACTGGGGCTTAATTTAAGGTGACAATGCCAAGGAAGATCTGCAGCCACATGGCATCTTATAAAACACAGAAAGGGGCCCGAATCTGATGAACCATTGTTAAACCCCTTCGATGACCACCCAGTTTTTCTTAGGTCAAAGACTAAGTTCCTTCTCAAGGCCTTCCAAGCCCTTCGGGTCAGGCCCTCTTTCATCTCTCCATCCTCCCCGCTCCCTGCACTCCCGCCACCCTGACCTTCTGCCAATTTTTTGAGCATGCTATCTCCTCTGCCATAAATAGGCCCCTCTCCCAGCTCTTCACTGCCCAGCCCCTTCAGGTCCCAACAGAAATGTCATTTCCTTAAAGAAGATTTAATGAACCTCCAAACTGGATTAGATTTTCTAATCTCATGGAGCGACCTCTGCTTTTGTCCATAGATATCACAGTGTTATTAACTCATTATTGCTGTGATTCCATTTCACGTCCAGTACTTTTAGACATTAAGTTTCATAAGGGCAGTGACCCTGCTGTCCTTTCTCATGACTGAAGCAGTCCCTGGAGCTTAGCAGGGCTGGGCATAGAAACTTGTTTCATAAATATTTGTTGAATGGATAAGTGGAGTGATGGGTGGATAGATGCTGTTGTAGTCTGGTGGCGCCCAGTTTGGATCTCTGCACGGTCCCCGCGGGGAGCGCGGGTCATTCTGAGACACATGGGCCATAAACAGCAGTACTCTGAAGAGCAGAGAGCAGACAACGGGTACTAGTGGAAGGAGGCCTCCTCACTGCATTCACAGGGTTCGTCTGCTCTTGGGCAAATCCACCAACAAAGGACACACATCCACGCCAGGGGTGAGACGGGCACAGGACTTCTGCCCTCACCCAAGAAGCCAGCACTGCCCTGTCCAATTCCTTACGGACATTAGCCACAGGTCGTGGCCCTTGAAGTGTGGCCAGTGTGACCAAGGAGCTGATTTTTAACTGTCATTTCATTCCATAATTGACATTAAAGTTTTAAAACTGATGCTCAATTCAGTTATTAGGAAAAAAATTAAATCTGTTTGGAACAGCTTGTATAGGTGAAACTGCTTTTTCAACTGTAAATTTAGGAAGTCTAACATGGATTAAGTAGTTTTTCATGAAAATTTAGTATCCCATTTGAAGTGTGACATATACCAATTTCAAAGACAGTACCCCTAAAAGGCAAATTTTCTCATTAATAATTCTTATATTAATTTCATGTTGAAAAATATTTTAGCAATATTAGATTAAATAGAATGTATTATTAAAATTAGTTTTATTGGATTTTTTTTCTCTTTTCAATGTGGCTGCTAGAAATTTTTTCATCGCATATGTGGCACACATTGTACTTCTTTTGGACATTTTCTTTAGACTGTTGATTGAGAAAAAAAATTTAAAAATATATTCCTTTCAAACTAGAGTCTATACATTTTCAACAGATATCACCATGGCCCATACTTGGAAGAAGGAGACAGCTGAAGTAGTATCTTCCTTGTTTACATGAAAAATCATGATATTAAAACCCAAAATGGTAGACACTTGAGTAATATCAAAGGTTGTGAAAAAGAAACACAATTCATCTTCTTCCACAGCTGTAATGTTCCCCACCGTGAGGGAACTGTACATTGTGGAGAGGCGCCTTTGGGCTGAGCTGCCCAGCATATCAACTAAACCAGTAATGAAATGATGATAGTGAGACTATAAATTACTTTGTTCTTCTGAAGTACCTTTCCTCCATTGATCTTGCAAGCTTTCACAAATGCTAATTACATCTTTCACAATAGCCTGCAAGGTCAAAATCTCACCTCCTTGTGACTGGTAGGGAGGCAGAGACGTGGTGATTTGCCTAAAGCCACAGAGCAAAGCCATCAAAGACTAAGAAGGGCAGATGCGCAGTCACTTAGCAGGGCCGCTCAGCCAGGCTGCTTTTCTGAGATGCCAGACGGTTAATCACAGAATTATTCGTGCTTCCCAGAGCGCCAGCCTTCACTACTTTTTAAATAACCCCTTGTTCTAGATGGGTGATATTGTTTGGTAAGTGGCAAAACAAACAAACAAAAACCCAAACCACTGATGTTACCAATACTTCGATGGAGAGCAGATGGTTAAAAAACAAAGTCTAAGCTGGTAAATTTTTACTGTTTCCTTGTAGGTGGCATGGTTTGGTGCCTTGCAACTCAAAATGTGGTTCGCTGATTAGCAGCGTAGACATCATCTGGTGTCTTGTTAGAAATGCAGAATCTCAGGCCTCACTCCAGACCTACTGAATCAAAAGGGGCATTTTCACAAGCTCCCCCAGGATTCCTGTGCACATCTAAGTTTAAGAAGCATGAATTGTGAGACTTGGGTTAACCCCAACTTCCTTACTGTAAGTGAAGGAAACTCACTTGCCCTCTCCTCTGAACATCTATCTATCACCTTCCCAATCTCTCTCTTTAAAAAGTTTCTGCAGACTTGCCTTTTTGTAAGGCTCTCAGTTTCTCTTCCCCAGTGACACCAGCTTGCCCAAAGATATAGGTCTCGTGGTGCCCCTTTATCTTTAATCTGATGCAACCATTTGACTGGGAGAGTGGTGCAAACCCAAATGCCTACAGTGACCAGGTGAGTAACATGGATGAGTGTAGAAAGCCATGTTTGTTTTAGAAAGGAACCTTCATTTGTCTTTCTTCAGTACAGACACATTTGGTTTGCTTATTATAAGCCACTAGAATAATTGTTACTTTCACAATATGATATGCTCATTCCCCTGTTTTCATTAAATGTGGTCTTTTGATAGAAAAAGAAGGTACCAGAAATATTTCATATTTCCCTGAACACTGTTATATAAGCACACTAAAAGCTCTAGCATAGCCACCACTTGGCCTCCCTGGGGAGTGGTGGGAGCTATGCAGATGGAGAGGGCATGCTGGTGTGACAGGGTCAATGGATCTCTGATCCAGCCATTGTCTCCAGGCGGGAATTTGGGTCCATTTTACCGAATCCTCCCATTTCTTAAAGAGAAGCCGGAAATCTGGATTTTTATGTGAAATCTCCCATTTTTTAATGTTGGCCATTAATTCAATTTCTTTAAACATTGTGTGGGCCAAACAAAACATATCTGCAAGCCAAAATCTACACCCTCTGGACTGTGGTTTCCATGTCTTTTAGAGCAAAGTCTCAAAGAAAGCGTGTTGCTGTTTTAACTCAGGGTAGATATCCACCTATGGTCCTACCAAGTGGGGTCAAGGTGTGGAATCACCTAGAAAAAGCATAACTTAAAACCTCTTTCAGCAGGGACTAGGGGGCAGGGAGCCATTTCCAAAGAAGCAGGTATGGGTTGGGTACCACCCCAATACGTATGTTACATTGACAAATATAAAACTAGGAGATTCTGAGAGACAATAAGCCACATACTTTTATTAAAAGGTGGGCTTGTTGGGGTATAAATTCACCTTTTTTGTGCATGGTTCTATGAGTTTTGACATATGTACACAGCCATGTAATCACTGCCACATCAAGGGTGGAACAACTCCATCACCCTCAAAAGTTCCCACATGTCCCTTTGTAGATAGCCCCACCCCACCCCTGGCAACCATCAAACTGTTCTCTGTTCCTACAGGTGTGCCTTTTTCAGGATGTCATATAATATGGGGTCACACAGTTTATGGTCTTCTGAGTCTGGCCTCTTTCACTTAACATAATGCATCGATGTTATTACATTTATCAGCAGTTTACTTCTTTTATTGCTGCGTAACTCTCCATTATAGGATGAACCATAATTTGTTTACCCATTCGCCAATTAAAGAATATTTTGTGAATGTGAATAAAGTGACTATAAACATTTACATAGAGGTTTTAGTATGAAAATAGTTTTGATTTCTCATGGATAACTACCTGGGGGAGGGATATCTGATCCTATGGGAAGCATATGCTTAACTTAATAAGAAACTGCAAAACTGTTTTTCCAAAGTGGCGGAACCATTTGGCATTCTCAACAGTAACATTTGAAAGCTCCCATTGCTCTGTTTCCTCTCCAGCACTTGGTGTTGTCAGCATTTTGTTTTTGTTTTATTTTGTTTTGTTTTGACCCTCCTAATAGGTGTGTAGTACACACCCATTTTTGATGAACTGTGCCAAGCATGAAGATCATCCTCTCAATCTAGGGTATCAGCGGAAACAATTAGGTATTATTTCCTTTTTTTTTTTTTTTTTTGGTATATTTTTAAGCATCATTTCTGATATAAAGTCTTGTCCTTGTACGGACTGACTCATCCATCCTCAGTGCATTCACATGTGTAATAAGGTAAGTGATATTTAAGTCCACCAGATGCAAATCTCCTCCTGACGTGCCTGACTGCCATTCTGCTACTGAGCCTTGAGAGATTATGGGTAAATGCCAAGAAAAAAAGATGACTTTGAACTGCTCTTTCACCAGCTAAAAATAATACTGAAACCAAATGTAAACATAAAAGAAGTGGTCAGATTTGGGTTACATATTAACTGTGTTTGGTCAGGCTGGGGCTGAGGCACAGCTGCAGAAAACACCTTTCACTTATCACTGTTTCCAAACCTCCCTACCTGGACTAGACTGGACTGGATTTACAAGAGAGCTTTTGAAAAGATGCAGAGAAGGCAAGCAACACACATTTCCTGGCAATAAATTTAAAAGGTTGCTAAAACATTCCAGAGATTTTTCACTCAACATTCCTCTGGCCAACACATCTGCAATCTGCCAATCCTTAAAAATTGGTGTTTTTGCATCTTAATCTCACAAACATCTTTGAAAATACTTTTCCTCTCTGCCTCCATTTCATGCAAATCCAGTTTTTATCCATTTTCCAACAGGATTACGATGCTGTTTAATTCACGCGAGTTTGATTTAACTGGAGTTAAAATAAAGTTTCGGATAGTTTGGCTCGCTCTTCCCTACTATATGATTCCATTCTTGAAATGGTCCTGTGATTATATTCTCTCATTACAGAGGTGTCCAGCAAAATAAAGGAGCTGAATTCTGAAATTATATGAAAGCAAAACTACTACTATAAAAATATGAGGTGTAATAGATTGTGTCATTGACCCCAATTCTTCGCCCCTCCCTATATCCATACCATGTTCTTCCCATAGTATATCTTCCCTCCCATTGACTTTGGATTCAGCCACGCGATTTGCAGTGACCTGTAGAATGAAGCAGAAGTGATGGTGTACTTGTTCAGAGTCTCGGGCATAAGAGTCCTTGTGTGTTTCTATTCATCTTCTTGAACCTCTGGCACCACCATGAGATGAGCATGTCCTGAGTAGCCCACTGTGCCCACGAAGATGATGAGACGAACAAGGAGCAGGGCTTGGCCAGCTGCCGTAGCCCCAGGTGACCCACAGACCTACTAGTGAGAAGCAGAGCTGCGCCATCAGGTCCAGCTGAACCCCAGCCAACGCAATGCATGAGCCATCATAAATGTCTTCCTTAGCCACCAACCTCTGGACTGAATTGTTAAGTAGCAAAAGCCAACCGATATAAGCACATTCCTCAATTATTAGTTTTACCCCAAAGAAAAATAATACCAGCTACTTAGTAGTTTAAACTCTGCCTGTTTCCCATATGGAGTAAATTCGTAAAAGGGGAAAGTTAGGACAGGCCCCAGATAAGCTACAAGAAATCTTCATAGCTCCACATTGCCCCATTCAGTCAGTGAGCCCACACTTGGTCCCCATTGCTGCCAATGGACGGGGACAGGAGCTGAAGTTACTGTAGCACCAGCGACCATCCCATCTCCAACTCTTTCTCTTGCCTCTTTTCTCATCTTTTAAGGGCAGTGGTTCTCAACGGGGTTGATTTTTCTCTGCAAGGGACACTGAACATATCTGGAAACATTTTTGGTTGTCACAGTTGGGTGGGTGGAAGGTGGTACTGGCATCTAGTGGGTAGAAGCAGGGCTGCTGCTAAACCCTGCAATGTGCAGACAGCCCCCAATAATAAAGAATAATTTGGCCCAAAGTGTCAATAATGACGAGTTTGAAAAACTCTGTTATATTATTTGAAATTATCTGAGTCTTCATATAGGAGTGTGTAAGACTCAGTCTGAGGAATTGTACAATGCAAATTTATTAAACATATGAAAATCATACTTTTTAAAAAAAGTCAAGCCAACTTTCTGTATACAATGTGCAATATATATGAATGCATACTTTCTTCAAAGTACAAATGACTCCTTTGCCATAAATGTCCTAAGCAAGTAATAACTGATTAAAGAAAACCTCTGTTGGAATATTTCTGTACACCTAGAAATAGTAACTAGTACTTCAAATTGGCTGTTGGAAATCCCACTTCATTCGAAATATTTTGGGATAAACAAAAAACAAGTAAAGGCACGTATTCCTGATTCAGCCCTCTGCCCCCGCCTGCCCAGACCACTAGAACCTTACAAAGTGACTATCACAATGGTCTTGGGCAAGAAGCCATTTGAGTGAAATTGCTGTATTATGACAATATCCTTTAGTGTTTCAGTAATTAAATCCTCTTAATGACATTCTAGGGAGACCAGGTTAATATTGAATTCCAGCCTCGAGGTTTTTGGATCTGTGCCAAGAAAAATAACCCTACCCCTAGAATCATTGAGAATTGGTGCAGGTCGTCCGGTCAACTGTAGTGGAGATATAGGTGTTAAATAGTACATATGTGGCTATTCCTGATGAATGATTGTATTTGGCTAGGATAATAGAGCTGATAAAACTGGAAGAGGCTCCAAGATTCAGTGAAGGAAGGATTTTAATGCATTGATGTTCTATGGAGGCATTTTGAAAGATACAGGAACTTTAAAATAGACTGGGAGTTCAACAAAAGAGAGGGCCCAGCATGGTCTGCTCAAGATTTGAGAGGAGAAAAAGAAAATAGCCTTCCGGAATAGTGTCTCAAGCCATAGAAAAGGGATAAGGCTACAGAGGAGGGGCCAGAACTCCAGAATTAAGCTGAAGGGCCCCGAAGGGAAAGGTGAGATCAGGGAATTACCACGGCCAGGGTCCAGGGGAACTGCGGTGGGCATGGTGGTTCCTCGGCTATGTTCTGTGGGAGGGCAACAAAGATAGCAAATGAGTTTGAAAACTCAAGGCCACAGGAGTAGACTAACTGAAAGTTGAGGGTGAACACTGGACAAGATTTTTTAAAGAACCTAATTATAATTCACCTGTGCCAAGCTTAAATAAATACTGTAATACAAACCTAACTTTACTAAGAAACAAGAGTATTTGCCCTGTGTACTATAAAGGGGCAACACTTTATGCCCTGGCTGGCGTGGCTCAGTTGGTTGAAGCATCGTGCCATAATCAAAGGGTTGCAGGTTTGATTCCAGGTCAGGTCACATGCCTTGGTTGTTGTCCGATTTCTGGTCTGGGGTCCTGGAATCCCCAGTCTGGGTGCAAATGATCCCTGGCCCAGGGGTGCACGGGAGGTAACCTGTTTCTCCCTCACATTGAGGTTTCTCTCTCTTCCTTCCTTTCTTTCTAAAAGCGATGAAAAAATAAAAAATAAATAAAGTGGCAACACTTTAAATTGATGGTAGCGTATGCTCTGACAGTGGATTTAAATCTGTGTTCAACAAAGCCATGCTCCACATTATCTGTTTTAAGTATCAGAGCCTCTAACTTTGTGTCTGAAAAAGTAGATTCTGCTGCAGAAAAAAGTTTGAAAAGCAACATTCTAAGACGCAGTGGCCCCTGGCTGGGAGGAATATTGACGGAAAAATTTAAGAAGTCAGATCATGACCCCAGGGTCAAAAGTCTATAGACAGAAGCATTGGAAATTTTTCTGAGCAAAGCAACGATATGAAAAGGGAAGTCACTCTGTCTGTTGAAAGGTTCCTCCCTGGCTTCATTCATATAATTTATTATCCTAATTGGAACACTTTTGAGAATGAAGTGATGTTCCATGAAAATTCATTGGTTGGGACAAGGGGCATAATAAACTCTGACTGCTCTGGGCAAACCAGAATGTCTGACCACCCTAAATAAAGTAGGGACTGGCCATGCTGACACCGGCTTTAGTGGGAAAGACAGGGCCATTTCCAGGTTTGACATCAGTGTGAATTGCTGTTATACTGACTGAAGAAGGTGGTTCCAATAGGAAAGTTAACTTATACGAGTGGATTAACTGTGCTTATCAAGGTTTTTTTGGTCCATTAAATGGGAGAGGAGAAAGAAGACCTTCTTAAAGTTTCTATGATATCAATACCATAATTTTATATTATAGGCCCTCCCCTCCTTTGAAGTTGAAAGCAGAGAGTTGTTCGAAAACTGAAGTCACTAAAATGACAGAGAAACTGAGTTTGTGTGCCATTGCTCAAGGTTAGGGCCCAGGAATAAATTCAGTTATGCCAGCAATTTTCAACCTGTTTCATCTCACGGCTCATGTAAATTAATTACTAAAATTCTATGGCACACCAAAATATATATTTTTTTCCAGTCTGACAAAAAATAGATATAATATTGATTCACTCACCCTGGATGGCTATTGTTGTATTTGCCGTTGTCATTTTTTTTATTTGACAATCTAAGGGAAAAGAGGTCAGCGCCCCTGACTAAATAGTCAGGTATTGCATGTTTTAAAAATTCTTGCAGCACACCAGTGTGCCGCCACACACTGGTTGAAAATCGCTGGGTTACGCCATCAATGTCCAAACCCACGGAACGCTGCTCTGACTGTGGATCCGTACACGGTGCCACCCCTCTTTACCGCTGTTGGCCACCACTACATCCCCAACCCCAAAGCAATTCAGATTCTGTTTGGGTGATAGTTAACACGTCTAACCACTTCACCAAAAGACCAACAAGAGGAAACCACCAGTGAGAGAGAAAGTTAGCTTATTATGAGTTCTGGCCACCTCACACCTTGTGTTTGTTCACTGGGTTTGCCAGAAAGTTCCCTTCTGACAGTCTAATTTACAACTTTCACTGGGCTGCCAATTCATCGCCCAGTAGATTTCTCCTATTACCCCGACTCTGCTACCCATCTTTGGCCTTCTCGTAGAGCATTAAACAAAAACTCTCAGACCAAGCAAAAGTGCGACCCACATCAGGCACAAATATCTACCTGTCACTCACCGGCCACACTTGGCAAATGGCAATAATGATGTGGGCGGCCAAGTAATTACAGCAGGGAAGTTGGAAAAAGAAATTTATGAGTTTCATTCTAAACGCTTGGCATGCTGTATCACTGGAAAACTGAGCTCCTAAAAGTCAGGAACAGAGAGCTGTAAAAAGTGCGTAGATTAAGGGCTCTGAATTACGTACCAAGAGTCTAATCATTGTTAAAAATATATATATATATATTATTAACTAGCTATTCACAGTTCCTTGCCCTCAAATAATTCCTGGATCTCCCCCTGAGGAATATACAAACAGAAGAGCCCTAAACTCCAATGCAAATGTCATTACCAACAATGTTTGTGTGGTGACCATCTCCACATGGTAGCATTAGGGTTGGTCTCTTATCTCCTTCTTGCTGGCTTTCTGTATGTTCTATGTTGTCTAAACACATATGTGTTTTATAATTAGAAAAATATAAATGTTGATAGAAAAAGTTTGTAGAATCAGGACTCAAATGCAAATGCCTGATGATAAAGTCCATGATCTTTCTACTACATTCCACTTCCTCTCACCCATATCCATCTTTTATACAGTATATATTTTATTTTTATTTAATAAACAAGTAAATAGAGTTGAATATGTGCCAGGTACCGTTCTAAGCATTTTAAATGTATTAATTTGCTTGTACCTTTCATCAACCCTGGGATATGAGTACTGTTTATATTCTTATTCCACAGATGAGAAAAATGAGGAACAGAAAGTTTAGGTAACTTGCCCAAGGTGGCACAGCTGGTAGAGTAGCAAAACTGCGATCCTTCCCCAAGCAGTGAGGCTCCAGGGTCTCTGCTCTTAATTGCTCTATTAAGCTGCCTCAACCTTCTCCTTCTTAAGATAGGTCCCCGCTGTCCCTCCTAACCTTTTCCAACCTCACCTGACCCCCCTCGCCTATGTTAGTGATAGAGGGGGGCAGACAGGCTAAAGGAGCACTTTTCCATAAGACAATGACAGAGGTGGATTACCAACTAACAGAATCGGCTCTAGCCTCAAAGCCTCAAGAGGAAAAGGTTCAGATGAAATCGAGTCATCAATGTTCATGATGATGAGGGAGATGTGAACAATCCTCCTGCCTGAAAAAATAATCATAGAATCGCTTTTCTCATCTTATCTGACACAAGTTTAAATTAAGTTCCTTGAGAATGGATTTGCCTTGTTTGCCAGTTTTCTTAAACGTTACCTTCTCAGCCAACCCCTCCCCCCCCATCACACCCATGCCATCAGCATCCCTTTCTGTTAACGGACTTGTCCACACCGAGACAGACTCTTGACCTCCCCTTGATCCCAGATTTTCTTCTGTAAATTCAGGGGTTGGAATTCAGGATCTCCAATTAGGACGCCACCTGACATTTATATAAAGATTTGTAGATTGTAAGCTACTTCCATGTCTATTATCTCATTTTATCTTTCCCATGACCCTGGACAGTGGACACAACAGGTAGGTTATCCTCAATTTCCAGGTGAGGACACTAAAGTTCCTCTGTAGCAGAGAAGGAGACCCAGATCTGCTGGTTGGAAGAAACCCAGAGCTCCTTCCCTGCTGCTTCCCCACATCCCTAAGGGCAGTTTCAAGCTCACAGTCAGTGCTTCCGTGCCTGCCTTCAAGACCCCGTCCCCCATGAGGCCAGTGCGCTCTGTAAAGCTGGAGCTGCCTGCTGCAGCATCCTGGCTCCTAGAGACACTTGAGAGGCTCACTTGATAACTGAGGATCACAGAGATGAAAGGTCTCCCTTCAATTTTTGTCCTCATGAGTCTGGAACATCAGAGCCAGCCACTGAGACCACAAACAGATGTCAGACTTGGCCTGGGTCTTCTGGGGGTCACAGCTGGTTGGCCTTTCCCCAGCCTCCTATTCCCCTCCACATGTGGTTGTCACGGAGGCTGCGGGCCCGCCTGCCTGGAGGGAGAGTAGGTGGGGGTGGGGGAGCTGAAGGATTGCCTGGACCCTGGGTTGGCTCATCCTCCAGCTTTCATTTGTCTCCTTATATGTATCAGACATGTTATTTATATGTACACAGTGCCATGCACTTTAACCTTCCTTCCAGAAAAAGGTCCTTGCCTACATAATGAGAGTCATTGGCCGAAGACAGGAAGACCTGGCATGATTCAAAATGCAAAGAAGTCAGGTAAGCATGAGGTTTATAACCCGCACAGAGCTCAGGGACCAATGTGTGTACCCTAACTAGGATAAAAATATACCCTACTTGCTCAAAACAGTCCTAATTTATACCTACTGTGCAGCTGTAACTTTCAATAGCACGCTTTTCACTCTCAAAAGTTTCCTAGTTTGGTACTAGACATCTGAAGTTAATCGCTTTGTAAGGTAAATGCCTAATTACAATGTTATACACCCAAAAGTAATATAATATTGTATGTCAACTCTAACTGAAAATGTTTAAATATTACTTAATTTTTTTTAATTTAAAAAATAAGATTCACCCTCTAAAACAGTGTTTCCTAGTTTGGACAATAAATTAAATGAATACCTATCCATGAGGCGAGATCAAAAACGACAACATTACAGAGTCTCTAAGCTGAAAGTCATGCCAAAGACCTTCAGCATCCCATCCAAGGCTCTGAATCCCCTTGTAAACATCAGAGTTAAAGCTTTTCTAAGCAGCACATTTGGATCCATAGTCTCATAAAGATTTTTAAGCCACTTCACATGCGTCTGTTTAGTTTCAGTAGCTCCTAATATTGGAAGACATCACAAACGTTAATGATGCCAGAATAACTTGTTCGCACATGATGCAGAGATATTTAGTGGAAAGAAGGGGACTACTATTCTGAGTGCCCACTTTGTGCCACGCCCTGTGATAGGACACTTTGCCTCCACTATATCCATGTTGGGAGCAATGTCAAGAAACAGGCATTATCTGCCCCCTTACAAGTGAGGTTACGTTGCTCAGGATTCCATGAGCTAATGTGGGCAAGACTGGAATTTGAACTGCGCTCTTTCCCATCTCAAGGCCCATCGCCCTTATTAGAGCCTGTGGCTTCCTGCTTCACCGCCCGTCCCCATTTCCTTTCTCCATTGGTGTTTCGGGTGAGAAAGCAGAAAGTATGTAAATAGCTCTCACCCCTTGATCCAGGCAACCCCTCCCACAGTCTGTCAAGTTCCTGGAGAATACACTTCTTCAGTCAAGAGCAGAGACAGAGCGCTGCACTGAAGAAATTATGTTACGATCTACCTCCAACGTACATTGCAGCAGCTTTTGTCCCAGTGCAGATCTAACATGAAGTGACAGAGAATGGTACGCCAAGTTATTAAATCATTTTAGTGTTCTTTTTCCTTTTGAGGGAAAGGCCAGGGGCTGGGAGAAAGGAGGAGAAAGGGAATTGGAGCTGCTCTGTTGCTCTGGAGTGACACAGCCAGGGCCCCATTTCCTGCCTGTGGTATCACTTCAGAGCAATCGTTTTCTTCTGCGAAGACACTTTGAAGACACTTCAGAGACTCTCGGAGACAGATGCTCTTGTGACTGGCCATAGCGAGTAGCAAAAGGCCTGGGTAGAATTACGAAGCAATTCTCGTGCCTTGTGTATTGGGAAGTGCTTCACAGGCATGTGGCAGATATGAGTGGGCACAGCAGCCAGCGAGCTGCCCCAAAGGAGGAGGCAGGCGAAGCAACGAGCCAGGGGCCAGTTGGCCCCGGCAGAGCAGCTGCAGCGGCAGCAAAGGTTCACAGGTGAAGCCAAAGGTTGGGGTGATGAAAAGTTAACATCACCCCATTAAATCAAGTCTGAGGAAAACAGGAGGAGGGTCACCCAGAGTAAACCGAAACACTGACAGCCGCTAACTTGAAATTCAAATGTGGGCATGTAAGTTTGCGTATGCGCACGTGTGCTCGCATGCTTGTGTTCTACATTGATTTCACAAATAATCGCAGAGTGCCTGCCATATGGTGGTGAGCGAGGCAGGCTTGGTTCCTATCCTGATGGAACGTACAGTATCGTGGACTCGGCACTATTTCTAGGTCTGGTATTTTGAGGCAGTGTGGTCTGGTGGAAAGAGACAGAAGAGCTCAGTGACCTGCTTTAAGTCCTTTCACCTCTCAGAGTCTCAGGTAGGATTTTCTAAAATGCAGTCCTTATAGTGGTATGTAGTGAAGATATTTTCCTTTAATTGTTTTGTAATTATTTAATAGGTAAATATCACATCAGATCCAGTATTTTTATGGATTTTATGGCTTAAGACAAAGCTAGGTGAAAATGGTGAGTCAATTTTTTAAAAACATTAAGTCAAATAATATTGGAGGTGGTATAAGGAAAGAGCAAAGTCCTGGCTAGTGTGGCTCAGTGGATTGAGCTCTGGCCTGCAAACCAAAGGGTTGCCAGTTCGATTCCCAGTCGCTGCAAATGCCTGGGTTGCAGGCCGGGTCCCCAGTAAGGGGCATATGAGAGGCAACCACAAATTGATGTTTCTCTCTGTCTCTTTCTCCTTCCCTTCCCCTCTCTCTAAAAATAAATAAATAAAATCTTTTAAAAAAAAATAAAGAGCAAAAAGATTAGGAAAAGAGGCCTCAAAGAACTGACATTTCCAAATCACTGAGATAATGAGTGTGAAAATAAAAATGCATGTGATCCACAGAAATAGAAGGGATTCTAATTATCCCTCAGTGGGCACTTGCTCTCTCATTCACCCCAGCAATAATGGATTAAGCGACTAGACTAGCGTGTAAACAGCACCGCTCTGACTGCGTATGCCCTTGCTGACAGCTCGGCCACCATTCAGAAGGCACTAAGTGAGTGTTGATGCCATGGGGAACTTCACAAGAGTGAGGCCTAGACACTGATCTAAAGAGTATAATTTAGTAGGAAAGAAAAGACCAGCACATAAATTACTGTAAAATGGGATAAGCTCCAAAGACGAGGTACAAAGTCCCATAGAAGGTGCTCAAAGGAAGGATAAGTCACACCTGCTGGGCGAGGTCAAGAAAGACTTCATGGAGATTTGAGATGGCATTTAAGATAAGCCCGGGGAAGATGGGTAGAATTTCAAGGACCCAAGAAATGGAGGGAGTGGGGGATGGGACACATTCCAGAGAAAGGGAAATTCTTGAGCAATGGTACAGAGATCAGGAAATGTGAGTAGAAAGTCCCGTCTATCTAGCTAGCTAAAATGCAGAATGCATGCAGGTGATTAGGCAGGATTATAGTATAACCGGCCTTGAGGGACAGATTAAGGATATTGTACTTGCTGTAGTGAAAATGGGGTTGGGGCAATGGAGAGTTTAAAACACAATTGGAGCTGCACTGGAGAAAACTACGCCTGAAAATGGGCTGGAAGTAGAGGCTAGGCGAGTGAAAGAATGAGTCTGGGGGATGAAAATGAGACCTTTACAGACAATCTCTAGGACCTAGGAGTTAATCAAAGGTGGGAGACATGGATAGATGATTCAAGGATAACTAGACAACTAGACCCCTCCTGTTCCTTCAGTTGATGTATGTTAATAATAACTATTCTTATTAATGACACAATATATATTATGTTTTATGATATGATACAAATATTATATATTGCATATAATGAATCATTACCATTTGGTATATTTTATCTTGATTTTTTGCTACGCTTAGATTTGCCTATGTGAATACACAGATAGGAAGCTAGCTATTTTCTCTTCTAAAATAAGGATTGTCATTTTACTCTTCTGTTCTTTTAATTACCCTGGCCTTTTCTCCTGACCACATTCCTCTCTCGAGGCTAATGTGAACCTCTAAGGCATTTATATTTATATTACATTACTCATAAATGTTTACCTTGGCCTGTAACTATACCACATACGAGGTCTGTCCGGAAAAAGTCCAGCCATTGTTAACAAAACGAGAATGGCTTGTGCAACATTGATGTAACCTGGCAGCCAAGGAGACTGGACTGAAATGCACATGTGTGAACAATAATGAGTTCACTGTACTAGTCAGTGGGGGCGGTGAATGCCATTGAGTGAGCATGGGTACTGTGTGGCCATCACATTCAAAGTGACTGAGCAAAGACAGCAACAAACCTGCATCGAATTTTGCATTAGGCTTGAACATTCCACCACGGAAACTATTCAAATGATTCAGAAGGCTGCAGCTTATGGGGAACTGGTGATTGGCAGCTTCATCATGACAACGTGCCCACTTATGCATCACGTCTTGTATAGAATTTTTTGGTGAAACATCAAATCACCCAGGTGACTCAGCTCCCCTATAGCCCAGATCTTGCACCCTGTGACATCTGGCTTTTCCCAAAACAAGAGATTTCATATCATCAGTGAGATTCAGGAAAATATTACAAGGCAGCTGACGGTGATTGGGAAAACTGTGTGAGGTCCCAAGATGCCTACTTTGAAGGGGACTGAGGCGTCATTGTCCTATGTACAGTGTTTCTTGTATCTAGTATCTTCTTTAATAAATGTCTCTATTTTTCATATTACATGGATGGATATCTTCTGGACAGACCTTGTATATTTATTTAAAATATATATAGATACATAATTGTACACACACACATATTTTTAAACAAACTTGGCAGATGTGATTAAAGTTATAGACCTGGAAAAAAGATTATCCTGGCTCATCTGAGTGGGCCCAATCCTTAAAAGCAGAGAGCCACTTTTTTTTTTTTCTTTCTAGCTGGGGTCGGAGAGAGAGAGACTGAGGGCAGGAAAAGGATTGTGGGGAGGCAACGACGTTGCTGGCTTTGGAGATGGAAGAAGAGGATAACAGTCCAAGAACTGTGGGCAGCCTTTGGACACAGGAAAAAGCAAGGAAGTAAATTTTCCCCCAGAGCCTCCGGAAAGCACACGGCAGAAGGCGCACAAAAGCTCGCTGCCTGCCTTCTCCTCTTACTAGCTGTACGGCTGGCGGCCTGAGAAAACCGCTCGAACTCCCTGAGACTCCTTGGCCTCAACTAAAATGGGGGTGAGGCCTTGTCAGAGAGGGTCAGGGTGTTCGATAAAATCTCACATCCATTATCCTGTGGTTCTCATGGACAGGCCATTCAGTAGGAAGTATCAGTGCTGCTGGAAAAAAGCTAATTCAATATTACTTTTTCACACCACGTCCCTTCTCTGCTCAAAACCTTCCAGGGGCTCCCCTTCTTAGTCAGAGAACAACTTAGAAGACTTCCCTTGTTCTCAAGGCTCCATTTCCCCTCTGACGGTATCTCCTTCTGCTCCCCCCTTGCTGCCTCTGTTCTGGCAGCACTGGTGGCTTGGCCCTTCCGGGGCCACACCAGGCAGCTCCCAGCCTCAGGGCACTTGCACTTGCTCTCTTCTCTGTCTAGAATCCTCCTCCCCCACATCCACATGGCTTTCTCCCTCAACCCTTCAGACCTTTCGTCAAATATTACCTTCTTTCCAAGGCCCTCCCTAACAACCCTAGTTAAAACTGCAGTACCTCTAGCACTCCTCATCCCTCTCTTCTACTTTAGCTTCCTCCATAGCAATTTCACCTTCTAACATCGTACATGTCTTATTTATTTTATTTACTTTGCTCCCTCCATTGGAACGTAAGCCCTGGGAGGACTCTTCATGGAGGACATGTTATAGGTACCTGATAAATATTTGTTGGATGAAGAAATCAGTGTGTATACAAATCTATAATCAGAAAATAAATATAAGGATGGTCTCCCATTAAAGACATACCCTTTCTGTGACAGATGGAAAATGCAGTCAAAAGAAGAGTAATAGACCCGTCATTCAATAGTGACGTTGCAGCTAAGATCTTGCTGAACCAAACCGGGTCAAAAGACAGTGGAAACATGGCCAAGGGTCCCAAGACCCAGCCCTTGTCTCCTAGACAGAAAGAACCCAGAGCAAGCCAGCTTTCTGATTTCCTGTCCTTCCTGGTTTGGGCCAACCTCTAAAAACCAGAAGAACAGTTTGTCTCAGTATTTTAGTACTTCCGCTTCCAGGCCCAGGAAAGAGCAGGAAGTGTGAGGGCGTGTGAAAATTGAGCGAAAAGAAGAATTAAGCCCATTACACAAAAAGGGCTCAAAGACTTCCTCTGTGGCTTGTCGCAGTACATGGGTTTTAAAGTGCTTTCACTGTAAGCCTAAGAGGGACCATTCTCAGGCAGAAGTCCAAAACCCAGAATGTTAGTGCTGGTACTCTTTCATGCAACACAGATTTATTTGGGGACAACTGTTTGCACTGCAGACGACAGATGTGGTCCTTACCCATGTGCGCTTACCCTTCCTGGTGGTATAATATTAGAAGGATAAACTCAGTTCATGTCTTACCTACCCAACGTCTGTGCTGAACAGGCTGAGTTTCCAGGCTGGTCCTCAAGGGGTGCCTTAGACTATGAGGAATCATAGGTAGGGTGTAAGGCAAACTCTAGAATCAGGCCAATAGAAGCTCCAGCTTTGGTTATGCCACACTGAGCGACCTATAACGCTCCTGCAGGAAGGGCTGTGTTTCTTTCATTTACCGCCTTATCCCCAGCACTTGGCACAGCGCGTAACACTCTCAACAAACACTTGTTGCCTAAAAAATTGTATCTCTCAGAGCCTCAGTTTCCTCTTTGGTAAAATGGGATTACAAACCCCACCTCATGAAGCTCTGTAAGGATAACATGAAATTGAGTATCTTAAGTGCTTACACAGTGCCTGCTCTGTGATAAGCATTCATTTAAATGAACTGCCATTTAGGTGGCAGTGGTGGTGATTTGTTGATGGAGGAGGTTCTGTTAGCTCTGTATAAATGATAGCACGTCCCCTAGCCCTAATGATCTGCATAATCTGGGAGTTTGGACTAAGCATGGCCTGGATGAGTTGGGTGTCTGAGTGATCCATTTCTCTTAGGACAGTTCTGTGCAGCTTGAGTCAGAAGCTCTGGAAAGGGGAAGGACATGTTCTACGTCCCAGCTACTGGGGTGACTGGCAGCAGAACCGAAACAGCATGACTAAGCACAGCCCATGGTGTTCAATCGTGCGGGGGGCTGAGGTCCCTCCCTCTCTGCTGCAGGCGATTGGAGAAGGAAAATGCACCAGGCTTAATGGCATCTGATACATGGATTGTGAAGAGGAAGGGCAGGTAATTGGCACACTGCCGCAGCCTTTCCTCTGTTAGGTTCTCAGTGCTTAAAAAAAAAAGTTAAATGTCCTTTCCCTAACTTCATATCTTTATGTGAGGCCCAGCAAAGTTTCCCTTGGAGTTTACTAGCCCATTTCCTCAGTAGATTTACAGGGCCACCTGCCAATGTGAGGGGGTTAAAGAAAGACCTAAGGCCTTTCTAGAAGCTTAGAACCCTAGGAATCCCTTAAAGCATTGGAGATTCCACTCAGAATCTACTTGGTTAATACATAGGGGTCCCACAGCCTCGAGCCATGCCATACTTTTTAGAATATTGTGATCTTTATAATACTTCTCACTGTGGTAATAACATAAATGAGATCTCTTCCAGAAACAAAAGCAAAGAGCCTCGAGCTCAACGCCAAGGATGTTTGTGAAAACGGTCTGCAAGAATCGGATATTAGCAACGCTGCTCACAGTAATTGTTTCAGAAGTGCTTGCTCTGATACAGGTGGGTTTTCGGTCAGCGATTATGGAAATAGGGGGACGTCTTCTCAAAGAAACAAAAAAAATGCAATGACTCAAATGACTTCAAGTAACTGTCACTATTTCTGGATCTAGTTATTTGTTACCTCTTTCTCTTTTAAGCACCTAGCTTTAAACAGGTGCTCCAATAGGCGGCAGCAGCCTGGTTAGTAATGGGTAATGGGTTCTTTGGATTTATCTTTTTAGGACCATGTGGTGGAGAAGACTCCTGATTTCTACTTCTCTAAATAACCAACTAGTCCTGACTGTCCTTCTGTAAAGTTACCACAGGTGTGGGGGAAGAGAGACATTTCCAGAACAGCTCAGAGCAAAGTACTAATTTAAAATCTTTTATCGAGGGCCTACTATGCGTTGCTCTCTCTGCTAAGTATTGGGAATATGGGGGTGACTGAGAAATGGGGCCCCGGCACTGAGGAGCTCACAGACTGGTGGAGGACCCATGTAAGAGGCCTCTGCATAAGCAGACAAATGCAGTGAAATATGATACATGTGGTGACCAAAGTGTGAGAAAAGTGGTGAGGTTGCAGGATTCAGCGCCCACTCTCCCGAAGGTACCATTCAGATACATCTTAAAGGATGACTAGGGGTCTACCAGCCCAAGAGCAGCAGGCCGGTACACAGGCTCTGCGTCCTTGGGGGCTTTGCTTTATTAGGGAGAGCTGCCTGAGCCATGTGGGGAGACCCACAACTTCCTTCAAAAGGGGGCATTGATGCACCTCATCCTGAGGTCTTCACTGCTGCATCTAGAGCAAGAACTAATTTTTCTCAGATATCTCTTAGGTAAACCTTCCAGTCAGTCACATCTGAGACCTTCTATGCCCCAATGGAACTAAAAGAGAGGAGGGAGTGAGCATTGCAACAGCCTTGCTGTAAGCAAGGTGACTTCACCCGTCCCCTCCCACCTTAGGTTTGAAACAGAAACCCAGAGATGACCACAGCCCTAGGCCATTGCAAGCAAAAATGGGAAATGTCACTCACCAGGTCCTCCCCGGCGTTTAACCAAAATCATCAGCCTATAGATTCAGGAACTAAGTGGCTTGACCATGTTGCACGTAAGCCATAAGCATTGGTGCAAAGGAGACCAGCGAGCAACAATTCAATTTAGAGTTCACTGAACCCTCTGGTTTGGGAAGGAAATTGCTGGTAATCAATTGCAGCAAGCACACAGGCTCAGGGCCAGGAAGAGAAAAAATCACTTTAATGGGCAAAGCAGATGTTGCTAAACTCATTGCAAAAGTGAGATGGGCACAGAGCCAGGCCTTGCATGAGAGATGCTGATCTGTTCTTCTGAATGAAGAAAACAGAGACACTTCAAAAGCGGGGTTCTACGAGGGAAGCCAGAGGTCTGTGTCCCCGTTAGGTGGAATCAAAGAAAATGCACCGAGCTGTTCACATCTCCCATACCACCACAGGACCTGCAGCTGTTAACATCGCGTAAGGGTTTTAAGCAAATCCACAGTGCTGCTAAAAACTCTCCGGGGAGTCTTCATTCTGTTCTAAGGAGACTCCGTGGGTTAGAGGAAAGAACATGGGCTTCGGCACCAGACCTTTTTCTGCCAATCAATTAGTCGGTTTCGCCCTCAGGAAGTTTTATGACCTGGGCAAAATTCTTAATCTCTCTCAGTGTGAGTTTTCTCAGCTGTGAAATGGGCCTAATCTCACTTACCATTATGAGAGCAGTTGGGAGGATTAACGATAATTACTGTAAAGTAGAGCAGAAAAACGCATGTAAGCAATAACCTGTTTTTGGAGCCATGACAAGACTAGTACCATGAGGATGTGGCAGGACTGGCTCATGATGGGACGAGGAGGTGGGGAAAAGGGTGAATTTCTGGTGTGGTATCAACCAGCTCTGCCACTGTCTTTAGTGGTGGATTACTTCACAGGCCAAAATAAAATATTTCTCAAGAATATACGAGTTCAGGAAACACAATATCAAGGTCCAAGGCAGGTCACCCTGGGTACTAAGAATATTTTCATGAAGCAGCTTCTAGTGCAAGCCCCCTAAAGACAGAGTTGCTTCTCATTCCCATAATTCCTACTCATTCTTCTAGAGTAAACCAGAGGCCCTCCTCTAAGAATCATCACAGATTCCTCTAGATCTCACAGTCTCTACCTATTCATATATTCCCCTATAGGAATTTTTGTCAGTTGTCTTAAATCCTTCCTAGAACAAGAGAAGTTCAATGTAAAACTTACTCATCCCAAACGTTGAATTCTATTTGCTCAATGCTTTGACCTGTAGTAGTAAATTGTCTTTCATTGCTCTTTACCTGAATCATGTGGCACTCGCTCGCACGCTCTCTCTTTCTCTCTCTCTCCTAAATATTTTGTAACTTCCTGGAGTTGAGATACTGATCTTGAACTAAAATGTGCAAACCAGAAGGCAGAAACCAGAGGACTCTATTAGTTGAATGGCTGTGGGAACTTGAGCCATTTTTTGCCCTTCCTACACTTCGGTTCCCTCCTCTGTAAATGGCAGATAACGATAGCATCTTCCTCCCAGGGCTTTGTGAGGGTTATGTAAGATCATTCCTATCGAGTGCTTAGCACTACTATGGAAGCCGAGTAGTGCAGTCACTTTCCTGGAAGCTCCTCCACCCAGAGGGGCAGCCCTGCCTAATCATCTAGAATATCAAATTGCATTTGAATCCCCTGAGATTTCCAAACCTCAGCACATTTCCATAAAGTGACCACTCTTTGGAAAGTGACGTCCCATTGAAAGTTTGTTTCCATGTTGCCATCAGCTTTAGAATGTTCCTGATAAGTAAGCAAAGCTGCCGAGGGACTTTGGCAGAGAATTTCTGGGGGCTGGTGAGAGGAGGATGTTTACCAGAGCGCAAAGGCCAGGTCCTGAGCAGAGAACATTTTGGCCCAGAGAGATCCCGGAGAAGGCATTTTTGCCAAGCACAGACTCCATTCTCAGGTCCTGAAGTCAGTGTTAGAAACTAAACAAACCTTCCCGTTTCACATTTGTTTACTTTTGGCAAAATGCAGCTTCCTGTATGAAAGGAAAAGGGCAGTAAAGCTTTCTATAGCCTTCTTGGACATAGAGTCTCTCCTTAAAACAATTGATTTGTTAAGCCTAAATGAATCAAATGTACACAATGGAGATCTCCCTTCCCCTCAAAATGTTCACGTTTTAATAAGGAAAGTGCTCAACAAAACCAAAACAAATATTTTTTCAACTGTTGGCCCATGAGGATTGTTTAGGCCATTTCTTCTTCTGAGAGCAAGAAAAACAGACATCAGGAGGGAGCCAAGTTACATGTGCTGTGTCAGAGAAGTCGCTTCGACACACTTGGGGGTTGAGATTTCTGTTACACAGAAAGTCAGAAAGTTTAAGTTCCCACAGCCACTCAAACCACATTCCCCAGCATGAGTATAGAACAACTGTGTCTTTCACTATAGCACTACGCCCCCAGCCGTGCCCTTCAGGGTCCTCAATTTCCGTGGATGGTCTTATGTTCTGCACTCAGGCTTGAAAACTGACTGGCATCCGCTCCCAAATCCACCATAAATAAGCCTTTTACAAGGACCTTAGATAACTTACTTGTGGGTGGGGAGGGAGGGTATGCAGCAATTTCTATAATTACTTTTTTAGCATCTAGCAAAGTTAGCATGACATTTGGGTTATCTGTAATCCGAGTGCTCTCTATAAATCTTGGGTCTTTTTGTCATGAAATTTTAAATTTGTAAAGGACTTTAAAAATCATCTGGTCAACCCCTCTGTACCCACCTATAAATAAGACACATAAAGAGTATGAATGAAGAGTATAGAGAAGTTTCCTCCCTAGACTGTAAGCTTCTTGCTCCTTAGGGCAAGAACTATTTCACTGATCCTTGCGTTCTCCCGTATAGCACCATGCGCACACTAAGGACTCAGGAAGGAGGTGGTGAATGAACAGGTGAAAGACTGTCGTAACCTGCAAAGTCAGGAACCACAGGCAGGCATCCTCGCTCACGGTTCTGTGTGCTCACACAGCCCTGCCTCTTTCATACCCAAGAAATTGTAAGCTCCTCGAGGGCTGAGGGAGTAACTTACTGTTCTTTTGACCATCCTATCCAAGGCATTGAGCTTCGCAAGCATAGGATAAAAATATTTTGAATTGAGTAAAGGACTTAATGAATGCTGAGTATATGAAAACAAGTACACGAATGAGATTGCTAAGTATCTTTCTTTAGTGATTTCAGTTTTGTCCTGCTTGAAAGGAGACATTCTTTCCTTCTCCAGGATGCTGGATCTAAGAAGTAGATTTGTGCATATTCCATGCGCTCCTTGGATCCTTTTCTTTTGATGTCTAACTGGACAGTTATAAAATGAGATGGCAACTATGACAGGAGATGCCACCCTCGCCCCTTGCTACAGCGCTGCCAGTTCTCTACCTACAAATCAAAGCTAATCAAGTCCTACACAAACCTTGAATAAAAATTGTTCCATCTTGGCCCATGAGGCCCTTATATCTGGCTCCAGCCTACCTGTCCATTTTATCTATAGTCTCTCTACCAAGTGAACTTCTCATAGTTTTTGGACTTTGTGAGCTATCTCATGACTTTGTGCTCATGGACGTGCTGTGACCTCTGTCTGGAATGCATTTTGTTATCACTATGATGACCATAACCACGCCCATTGCCACAACCACCTCAACACTACTGCCAGCGTTGTTTTCATCGCCACCACCGCTTCCATTCAAAGCCAGCATCGCCACCACCACCATCACTGCCCCTCCATGCCACTACCATCCAGTAACCACCATGTCACCACTGCCTTTTAAACTGGAAAAAAATCTCTCTCGTAAGAGCCAGCTCAAATGGAACTCCCCAGATTCTTTCAGAATTTAGTGCCAAGCTCCTCTCTGAGCTCCAATATCACGAATTTTCTCATTATTATTCTCATATATACACAAACCACCCCACTAGAATAGGATTGTCATGAAATTAGGCATATTTTTTGTCTTTCACACCGCTGTATGCCCAGGACATGGCATATAGCAATTGTATCAAATAGGAATGGATGGATGATAAGGATTTGGCCTTCTAGCCCAGGGCTACCCTTCCTTCCCACACCCTAGGCCCTTTTAGGGAGACATCAACACTTCATGCCAAAGACCACTGTCGACCTCAAGAATCAACCAATGCCATGAGTGTGGAGCAGCATGTAGCTAGGGTTTCATAGTTACTTCCTCTTTATTTCACCCCAGTAACCACAATGAGCTCATCCCAGCTATGGGAACACTCTGTCCTTTCCTGCTCAGCTTCCGATATAAGCCCTTGGTGTTTCCGGTCAAAGCTACCCTCTCCACCTGAACCCTGACTCAATGAAATTCTTAGATTCTGCACCATCCTTTCTTTTCTTTTCTTTTCTTTTTTTTTTTTACACTTGTATGTGCACAAAGGGATAGAAAAATGTTGGAACCACACACCCAGCCATCTTTCCTCTAGGAAGAATGTCAAGGTTTAGCTTAGCCTTATTTTAAGTATTAAGGTAAGTGAGAGTGTTTTCCTGAATTACTTGTGTAATAAACACAGATTAAGAAACACAACTTTCGACACTCACTATGTGGCAGGTATAGGGGGCTCAGAGCACTATGTATCTGCTTCAGTCTTCACGATGACCCCTTTAAGGTGACATCAATGCCCCATTTCACAGATAAGAAAACTGAAGCCAACAGAATGAAAGTGGCTTGTTAGAAACTGGGCAGTGGGGGCCAGAATTTGAATCTAGATTTATCTGATTCTATAGGTCTTGCTTTTTATATCCATGTTCCAAAAACCTGATGACTAATTTTGTGAATCTTTACATATGTTTTACTTTACAGAACATTTTTACATGCCATACGCAGATACAATGTTAGTGCATCCTTGTTCACTTCGTGCTCTAAAAGGAGTCTCCTTTGGGGCCCTGTGGGCGGTATCTCTCCCCACACTTCATGTGTTTATTTCCTCTTTGTAAGTACTCAAGGGAAAGTCTGGGAAGAGGAAAACTGGCTGAGGGTGGTCAGGGGAGGTCAGTGTCCCTAGGACCTTAAAGAGGAAAACAACTACTACAAGTTCAAGTCTGTCCACCTGCTCCTTGGCCTGTAAGGAGCAGCTGCCATCATGCCACTTTCTCCCTTTCCAGAAATTTCCCCGTGATTACTGTAGCCCATACCGATCTTCCCATTCCCCTTCCTCCTTTAATAGGGGACCATCTATTTCACCACTTCTTCTTTGTGGAAATCATCTCTTGGTTTTGTCTGCCCAGCACTCAGTTCCTCTTGTTTTGAGTGCCATCCTTTCTTTAATCTGTCTGGCTTTCACTAGGCTCTGTGAGCTACTGCCAGCTTGTGCTCTTAAAAATTACTCCTAAAATGCCTTCCCTTTGGTCAGATAACATAGTTCATTCTGGTGTTCAGTGTGCTTTTTAACCTGGGATTGAGTACACTTTCCCTTCCCAATTTTTCATTTTCCCCAAACCAGCTTCCTTTTTCTCGACACCGTCTTTTTTCTGTAACCACAGTGAACACACAGATCGTCACTGTCCAGCCTTATGGAGCATCACCTCAAGGTCAAGCATCTTGCCTGGTGTGGGGAATTCCAAAGCACAGACAGAGAATCAGAGTCCCTGGAGACCGGAGGTCTCATCACAGAGACAAAGTGGCCTACACACAAAAAGAGAGAGATAACCTCCAGTGTAGGACAGTATAAAGCATCAAGTGGGTGGCGCATAACACCAATGTGCCGGGCAAAAGTGAGATGGATCCCGGGAGCTCACTTTCTTGACACGACTTTCCTCTCTGGTTTTCTCCACTAGCTATTCCTTCTAGTCTGTTTTACAGCAATCATTCCCCTCCTTCCCTCTAAATGTTGACGTGCTCCGGTTTGGGTTTAGCCCTGGGCCTTTTACTCTTCCGTTTCTATACTTTCCTGCTTTGGTAAAACTCATCCATTTACATGACTTTAAATACCATCTCTGCGCTGACAACTGCCAGATTTCTATCTGCATCCCAGACTTCTTTAGAGACAGGGTTCTATAATCGACTATTTAGTTAATATACTACATAGATGTCTGTAAGACATCTCAAGTTTAACCTATCCAAAACTAAAGTCTTGGATTTTGTCTCTGTCTGTCTCTCTCTCTCTCACACATACACATACACACACATGCAAATACATGCACATACTGATACACACAACTCCCATTTAAATTCTATTCCTTACCCAGTTTTCCATTTAAATAGTTGTCAGGGCAAACAACAAAACTAAAATCATCTTTGATTTGCCTTTTGGGCTTCCCCTACATCCAATCAAGTTGTCCTAAATGGAATCATTTATATCAGCTTTGTTACAGCTGTACATGACTTTGGACAAATCATTTAACTGCCCCATGCTTCAACCTCCTCATCTATAATATGGGGCTCATATCTCCTCCTATACTGGATGCAGGGAAAATGAAATTATATCACACACCCAAAAATATCTAACAAACAGTAAGAAAGACGGCAGTAGCTTACATTTCCTGGCTTCTTATTACACACCAGGACCTGTTCTACATGTCTGGGGCACATTCCACTCAGTCTGCACACAAGTCTTTAAGAAACATATTTTTTGCCCTGGCTGGTGTAGCTCAGTGGACTGAGCGATGGCCTGTGAATGAGGGGATCGCCAGTTCGATTCCCCAGTCAGGGCACATGCCTGGGTTGTGGGTCAGGTCCCCAGTAGAAGGGCGCGTGAGAGGTAACCACACATTGATGTTTCTCTCCCTCTCTTTCTCCCTCCCTTCCTCTGTCTAAAAATAAAACAAATTTAAAAATCTTTAAAAAGAAAAAGAAAGGTACTTTTTTATTGTCTATTATTGTATCCATTTTGGAGATGGGAAACTGAGGCTTCATGAAGTTAAGTAGTTTTTTTTCAATTTCACACAGAGTCTGGGTTAGAACCCAGGTAGTCAGATTCATGAGGCTGTGCTATAAAATGAGCACCAGTCACAACAACAATACTGATGGCAGCTCTCCTATTTTGAGCACTTGCTTGATAGTAGTAGACACTGTTATTAAAGGTTTGGCTCATTTAATCCTTATGTCAATCCATGTAAATGGGGCACATACCACTTTATAGACTGGGACACTGAGATGAGGACACTCTAAGTGCTATTATACCTCTACTATCTTTTTAGGCTGACTTCTTAGAGCTGGACATTGGGAGTCTATACAATTATTGGTATAATGGATCCTTCTGAAAACATGGAGAAAGAATTAGCTTCTAAAAGGAGAACTCCTGGGGTGGGGGCTTACGTTAACTCAAGGTTTACTGCGGCAAAGGTAATCATCCAAGACTCATTTTCTTCCCACTCCCCATCTCCATTCAGCTACAGGTCCTGCAGATCACCTCCTGAATATTTCTCGAATTCACCCCTTTCTCTCCATCCCACCTTGACAGCTCCAATCTCGATCGATCCCCTTGTCCTCTTGAACCCACCCACTAAAATGGACCTGCAGAGTAAAATCCACACCTTCACGTCTGCCTCCAGCTCATTTCCTAGCTTAGAATATACATTCTAGCATCAGCAAACTGCTCATAGTTCTTTTCACCCATATTGTCATTTTCCACCCTTGTGTCTCTTCATATGATCTCTCTGCACAGAAATCTTCTTGCATCTTTCTGCATGTAAATCCTGCTCCTCCTTCCTGCATAACCAGGTTAATCTCTCTCCAGACTCTTAATTAGTCCTACATTTTTAGTACAGTAAGTTAAAGTAGCTGTTTATATGTCTGTCTACCCATGACACCATTCACTTCCAAAGGATTTTATTCTTATCTGTATCCATGATGCTTTGTACAGTGAGCGACGTATAGTAAGCATTTATGAATGTCTATGAAAGGATTGAACCAAAGTCAGCAAACTAGAGATTGTAATTCTATTAAGCAACTAATTTGAACCATTTGCTCTTCTAAGCATTTTACCTCATTTAATCTTTGCTCTAGTCCCGAGTGTTAGGTGCTGTCACTGTCCCCACTTTACAGATGCAAACTCTGAGAGGAATTAGCCAACTTTCCCAGGGTCACAGGCTTAGTAAGTAGCAGGGCTACGGTTTGAATCTGACTCTGGGGTCAAGTGCTTAACCAATAGCCACAACATTATAATACCAACCAAAAAGCATATATTATAAACTCAAGGCAGGAGATGCCAGTGTAGCATACACAGGGGCGAAAATAAGAACACACATCCATGTAACAAGGAGAACCAAGAGAGGTCTGCATAAACTGTCAGGACATGGTTGATGTCAGGAGGAGAGAGTCCCCTGGCATACACATCTACAAAATGAGGAGGTGATCCTGTCACCATGTCCACTTAAGCCACTGTTGAGCAGTTAAAGGCAAAGGCCTTAGAGTTGAACAGGCCTACGCTTGACTCTCAATTCCATTCACTTTAGTGGCAAATGAATGATCTCCAAGCCTCAATATCCTCATCTATAAACTAGAAATAATGATACTTAATTTATTTTGAGAATTAAAGAAAATAATGTAGTTAAATATCTAGTGATATGCTTGACCCATAGAAGGCCCTCAAAATAGCTGCTGTTGTTACTGTAATTTGACTAATACCATGCATGCACGAAATCAGAAATGAGGGGGGGCATACTGGGTACCTGGGTGCTGGAAATCCATCCCTGCTTCTGCAGGTCGGGGTCCATCATGATCAGGGAAGACACCCTAAAATCCACCCAGAACCAGAGACTGCCAATTGCACATTCTTTACAAATGGTAAGTATATTTCAGAAGTATTCATAACATATTCTGAGAAAGAGGCTCTGGAAGCTTCTAGTTTTACATTTCTTTTTATTGAATTTTAAAAGCTAATGGACCAAAAACATAAGAATGGATAAGAAAAGGAGGTCTTTCTGGAGTCTCTATCTCTGTCAGTCTCTGTTCAGAATATCCTAGAAGAATAATTTTCTCTCTAGCCTTTTATGAAAAGTGTTGTTTGCATCCCCTGAAATCTCATCACTGGTATTTATTTGATCAACTGCTGGTAAACTTGACCTTTACAAAGACTTTTTCTGCTAGCAAAGCATTGCAGGTGGTAGATTGGGGAGTTATTAAAAAATGTTATTTGTGAAAGACTCCTAAAGAGTCTCTTTTAAGAGTCTTATGATTTAACTAGACCAGGACTGGAATAAGTTAAACAGGTTGGCATAAGTTAAACAATCGACAGGAAAAGCCTGAAGAAGGTTGTCCACCCATCAACCCCTGGCGGTGCTGGGAAGGAGTTGCTACCACCTACACCATGCTCTTCCACATCCAACACAGCAGGTCCTTCTGCTCCAATGGCGCAACTCCACCTGGCTTCTCAATCCACCCACCCCGCCTCTCCTGCTGTCTGTCCATGTCCAGAAACACCATACTGTGTGACTATAGGGCAGGATAACAGGAAATTATGTCCCCAGGCATGATTAAACTCATCTCACTCCTTATTTACCATATTTTTAATGAGAAAATTTCTTTTGATCTATTCAAGAATGCAGCATTTGAGTATGTCAAGGAATATTTGTACACCTTGACTCGAATATACTAATAAAAAAATAGCTTATATTTCTTGAATGTTTACTGTGTTCCAGGATCTGCGTTAAGAGTTTTTTTATATATTATTTTATTTAATACGCCAGATAACCTTGTGAGATTAAGTACAGTTTTTACCCCATTTTATAACCGAGGGAACAGAACATGACAGGTAGTAAGTAACTCATCCAAAGTTACACAGGTAGTAAAAAAAGAAAATGGTTTTTAATCCTAAATGTGATAAAGTCTGCACTAAAACTCTTAACCTAGAACCTTCTACCCTAGTCTAATGCAAACTGTTTACTGACTCTCCCATAACAAATCTGCTCAAGAGGCTCTTGACATCAGGTTATGTGACCATATCTGAGAGTTCCTACATATTTTTGAGACAGATTCAGAAAGACAGACTCTAGCCCAGACAGCTCTTTCTCTTACGAAATGTGCACCCACAGCCTAAAATGTGCAAGAGGAACATGGACAGAACACCCCTGTGGCCTGCCCCGCCCTGGGTGCGGGAGTCTAAACTGCTCTGCCGCTCATCTCAAGGCTGCCTAGACCTTGATCTCTGAGGCCATCCCCTGCCTGTGCACTCAAGGCTTAAGTTCAAAGCTCCTCCCCTCCCCCAAGCATCAAGAAGGAGAGTTACCAGCTGTGAGAGCCTTTCCTGACACCACATTTGGGATTTAGTTTGAGGGCAACAGCCTGAGCACTGAAACACCATTTTAGAAGTTCACGGTGCCAAGACACCTGGCAGGGCTCTGAACTGTCACCGACTGTCACCCAGCAGCAGGCACCTAGACCTCTGAATAATGATTGAAAGTGCTGGTAAGGTGCACTCTCAATAATCCTGTGCACTCATTCCTGGAAGGAAAAATACGATGGTAGGTTGTGCTTAGTTCATAGTCGGCATGGACCAGGGCACTGTAACATGCATTTTTTTTTTTAACCTGCTCTGTGAGGTTAACTCAAACAGGAAAACTGAGGTCTAGAGAAGTTAAGCAACTTTCTCAGTGTCTCATGATTAGTTAATGACAGGATTTCTCCTCAGGTGGTGTTACACTCTTACTCATTACTATATATCTTTATGCCGTACTCCATGAGAAAATGAGGCAGCCAACATCAAGGTCTTCGACATGGCCCCGGGCAGCCATTTTCACCGAAGACTTCTGGGTCTGCTAGGTGGGTGCTCTATGCTAACCCATTTCAGTTACAATTGCTCCCCTGCCTGCTGTGGCTTGGCTTTCACAGTTTTTAAAGCAGTGCTTTGCTGCAGGAAGATCCACAAACACCATTGAACAGTGGCCATGGTGGCTATCCACGGTGAGCTACTGGAGATTTTTTGACTTGACAGTTCCTCAATCCCCATCTGGAATAGAGGTGATGTCCTGGATTACTCCCAGAAAGAGTGCTCCTTTCCAAGGCTGGACATGTGACAAGGGAAGGGACAGATAACAGAAACTAACAGCAGATACTTTTGTGTTTCCATGAGGGAAATCCTTCCCAGCATATCTCTAGAAATTAAGACTTTTTTTGGTCTGGATTTCAAGTCTTAAGAAAACTCGGTCAATTGAGAAAATGGGGGGAATTATTATAATTACACCATGAGAACGAAAGCCTAGCAATCAACATAGAGACATGACCGGTTTGAAGGAATCGACTGACATCAAGTAGAAAGCAAAAGCAGAGCAGCTGACACGTGCATCCCAGGCTAATGCCAGCACCTCAGGGAGCTGGGACGAGACCCGTGGAAGAGAGGCTGCCCCAGTGGAATCAGTTGATCTTGCCTGTGGCTGTTGTCACGTTATAAGTGCGTATCCATGGTCCTGTTGTCTGTCAATGGCGAATCATTTTTGAAAGAAAGTAATAATAATAAATTTATGTAGATATATACCTGATAAAAATTTTATTTAGAGGTATACCAAAAAAATAAAAAGTTTGGGAAGTAAAATAAGTCCTTAAATTGGCAGTTTGAACATGAGACTCCAACGTCTGTTGTTAACCTTGCTTGGAGATTCAATGTTACTTCATTCAAATACTACCCAATAAGGTTTACTGGCATTTTCAACTATTTAAATATTTGCAATATGCTATAGTTCTTTGCAAACACCACTAAACTTACTAGTTTTATTTATTCAGTGTGTTTTCTTAGATATCCATGATAATAAGTACAGAATCTGAAAAATGTTGAGGCATTTTTAAGAATAACTTAGGATTGGGAGAATTCTTAAGAATTCTTGGGAGTTCTGATTTCTCATCCTTGAATCACAAAGATTGATATCTGTTGAAAACTTGGAAACACTAGAATTCTGAAATGAGGTGGTTGGAGTGGAACCGGTGGAGCACCCTTTGGCAGGCAGAAGCTTTCGGAAGCAAAATCCCCCACCAGCCCGCCAGCTGAACGCTAGCGCAACACTGCTAGCACAAGCTCTCAGGCAAGAGACTTGGGATCAGCTGAGAACTCCGCAGTGCGCACGCACTGCAGCGCACGGAATTCAGTCTTTCCTTGAAGCGACGTCATACTGTTGGATCACTCACCTCTAGGTTATAGGTGACACTTCAAGGACCAGTAAAAACAAGATAAAGTCAAGCCTAAATCCAAAGGAAAGAAGCACAGCCTCCATTTCCCAGAGACAACATGTGGACCTTAGACAAAATTTCCCACTGAAATGTGTGCCCCAAAGATCTGGAGAAAAACCTATCCCAATAGATCAGAGAAAGGGGTCAAAACCTACCATGAGCTATAAAACTGGAGGAAAAGGAGATCCCCAAAGAACATTCCACAGTTAGTAAGTACTAAAGGCTCCCTGAGAACATGCCTCCCCTGACATGTCTCCTATTCTCCCTTATTTTTGTACTTACCGCCTATTCGTGGCAAACACTGAGCTCTGGATCACCTTGTCAGAGCCCACTCCTCTGCCTGGGAAGAGCCTGTTCTTTAAGAAAGAAGACTACTTCCATTGTGCTTCCTATCTGAATTTTTTCTTATGCATCTTTTGCACCCCTTCCTACACTAGCTTGGGCAGGCCACCCACTCACTTGTGCACCTGTATATAGAAGTAAAAATGTACATGAATAGATAGACAGAGATATAGAAAAAATATATATAGTGCAAAAAAAAATTATAGTTTGAGGAGAATAATTTATCAAGAAAAGGTCGGTGTTTTAGAATACTTTAGTCATTGCATGGATATTTACCAAGTGTGTTCACTTACAAATGTACCCCGATCAAGAGCTAATGGTCTTAAACTTCTTCACACAGGTACTACACCAAAATCCAACTTTTGAAAAGCAGGTTATCTTCGTGCGAGTTTCTCAATAGATTCAGTATGAGTGTATGTGCCACCAAATGTGATCTCGTGCAGTTTTCATTTTATTTTAATCTATTTTATTAATAAGTTCAAGCATTTCTCCCACAACAACGTGGTGGTGGCTCTTTTGAAAAAGAAACAAACAATATCTTTCACAAGACAATCCCCAAATGCAGTAGCAAACAGGGTCTCAATTCGGTTCCAAGCCCTTCTAACCAAGAGTGACATGAAGAGTGGTCTGGCATGTACCAACCAGGTGGAAGAATTTGGTTTTTATTCTGTGGAAAATGTAAAGTCCTTGCAAGATTGGCATAACGTGCCCAGCGCAATTTTTGGAAGATAAATTTGTCTCCTGAATGGGATTGCGACAAGCAGTTAGACAGACATGAGCAGAGTAAGGACAATGGGCCAAGTAAAGAAGGTCACCGGGGCAGAAAACCTGAGGTGCCTAGCAACTGGCAAAACTGGGAAAACAAGGACCTCGCCCAAGGGTGACCTTCCTTCTCCTAGCATATTGCTGGTCATGTGGTTTAGTCTCCCTGACCTTTCATATCACTGGTCATGCAGCTCAGACCCCTCCCTGACCTTTTCTCCCATGGCATGTCAGTAGTCATGTGGTAGACCCCCTTGGAGGAGGATCAAGGGGCCGAGAGTGACCTCATGCAACTCCCATGCGGGCCCTTGCACGACCACTCCCTTAAGCATTAACCCCTAGGGATAACATCTAGGCCTAGTTGTGTTTCAGCTACAGGTCCAGAAAAGCAGCAAAACCAGACAAGAAATGCCATGGTTGACATCAGGACCAGCTGCAATGATTAATGAACCCCACCACTAACGCTGACCAATCAGTGGAGACCATGACTCTGAAGGACACACCTGGAAAGCTGATGAATATTCTATTGGAATCCTCCCTTGAGCCTCCAGATAATACCCTCAAGACAGAGGACCCAGTGTGACCCTCTATGGAGCATGCCTGCACCTTTCCCATCTTCCTTCCCCCCAGGTATGTTTCCCTTGTCTCTAGCTCTCTTTCTCTCAAGCTCCAAGGGCCCTACTTATGCCTCTCTAAATTTTCTCTGAGCCCACACAGCTCAGCTGCCTCACTTCTTTCTAAGTAAACTTTTGCTTGTCTTTGAGTCTTAAATCTGAATTCTTTCTTAGCCAGAACTCAAGTACCAAGGTTAGTGAACCAAGGTCCAATCCCCAGTGACATTTTGGTGTCATATCACTGCCAAGAGGATGATACAGTCACCTGTCAGCTAACAGTTGGCTCATTACTAAAAGCACTTGTCTACAAACCTCCTTCATGTCTTTAGTCAATTTCTGCATATGGAAAAAGAAGCCAATACACTGTTGCATAGACTGATGGAAGCAAAAGACTGAGTGAATGAATGGATGAATGGGTAAGTCATCGAAGCTCTCTGAACCCCGGTTCTCTTATGAGTAAATTGAAAGTGAAATACCTGCGGCATGAGAATGGGTGTAAATGTTGAGCAGGGTGCCTATCATATAACCCTTAGCTCTCCAGATGTCAGGCAATGTCATCAACATCACCACCACCACTGCCACCAGGACCGCAGCATCATCACCAGCAGCCACCGCAGGGGCGGCAGCGCTGTGTGCTGCCCACACAGGGCCTGTAGAGCAGGCCTGCTCAGAATTTCTTGAAATTCATTCCACAGGCTTCTCCTTATTGCCCGTTATAGGACCCTCAAGGCGCTCTTTCTCAGCATGGAGAAGATCCAATCAGGGGCAGGGTCTGAGGAAATAATGAAAACAGGCTGAAGGTGTTGACCGGGGAAACAAATTAGGTATTGATTCAAGCACAATGACAAATCCCCAGAAAATTTAAATTGGTTGGACACCTTCTGTGTTATTCAAGTGTTCCTTACAGATGCTAATGTATCCTATTGGGACCCCTTTACAAATGGCAGCTGCCAACAAATGCCCTTGGTTAAATCCACCTAAAAGAATTATTCAGAAATGGACATACCCTGTGTTCCGCCAAGAAGCAAGTTAAGATCATTTTTTTCCCCACTCAATTCATCTTTTACCTCCAAACGCATTCTCTGGGCACAATCTTCCTCTTTAGAAGTTCCTCTCTTGGGTTTTAGAAAACTCTTTGGCTTGAACTCGTCCTAAAATTAAAGCCAACTGCTCTTGCTCTCAAATGCAGTGATATTTTACTCTGGCCAGAGCAGACTATCACAGAAACATCCCAAACCACATAAGTTCTTATTGTTTAAACTGTCTTAAGCAGCTGTTAAAACATACCCTATGATATCAAAGCCACTCTAATTAACTTCCTGCTTCTCTCGGACTTCAAAGTCTTTCAAAAGTTTTAAATAGGGTTTTTATAGACAATTTGACCTAATATTTAAAGAAAATTCTGCAAGCTTACCCAAGAAACTCCAACTTCTTTCCTTTTCCATCTCCTTCCCCTCCCTACCCCACAAAACCTTAAAATTCTGCAACTAGGAATGAGAATTGAGGAGAAAATTTAAGTCTGCCATAATCACGAAGGTAAATCACTTTACACATGTACAGGCTATTTCTCAGGTTGGTAGCTGACATCCTGCCTGGGCAACTTTCCTTGCTCAAGCCCTTCCCATCATGGCAAACTTTTCCCAGTCTTCAGGGCAGCTCAAACACACCGTCTCTGGGAGTTACCCTTGACTTTCCCAAGGCTGAGGGTGAGCTCCCTTCTCTGGCACCTGCACAATCCACACATCTCTATTTGGCCGTAAACACGATGAACTGGAATGTATCCATTTATATGTCTGTCTCCCTGTCTAGACTGTGAGGTCCACAGGGCAGGAACTGTTTTGTATGAAGCTCTGTGCTCCCACAGCATCACAAAAAGTTCTATATATCCATAGGCTCAATATATGTCTGATGAATGAATGGCAACTCATTCTGGAAAATGTGGGGTCGTTTTTGTTTTTTTTTTAAGATTTTATCTATTTATTTTAGAGAGAGGGGAAGGGAAAGACAAAGAGAGGGAGAGAAACATCGACTGGTTGCCTCTCTCATGCCTCCGACAGACCTTACCCACAACCCAGGCATGTACTCTGACCGGAATCAGAATTGAACCAGCAACCCTTCGCTTCACAGGATGATGCCCAAGCCCGTGAGCCACACTGGTCAGGGCTAGGGGTATATTTCAATTGATCCACTCTTTACTTATTTTGTAAAAATAAGCCTTTCTACAAACATCATAACAAAGGCATTGTACCTAGCAATCACGGCTCTGTAGAAAATGTCTTAAAGATAGTCAAAACTTAGAAATAAGGCAAAAAGGAAAAAAATAGGCCATACATCTTTCCAAGGCTACCCCAGACCCCTTTTCTAGGAAAATACACTTATTTCATTTCATTGTTTGCTATTGACTACAGTTCCCTAACTTAGTGAAGCTACCCATTATCCTATACATTTTTATCCAGTAGAGATGCAAATAATTTCCATCCAGTGGAAAAAATTTATGGCATGTCAGACATTGACTAGTTTATATCTAACCCAGTAATCTTATCCTAACATTTCTTTATTAATCACTTCATAGGTAGTTTTTGATCAGGCTGTATATAACATCTTACTGGTTCCCTCATAATTAATGAGTTTTAAAAAATCTTTTTAAAGATTTGTGTTCCTTTTATATTTTTCTGAGGGTCGAGAGTTTGCCTTTTTGAAAGTTATTTTTTAACACCAAAAGTGTCGACCACATTGACAGTGTAAAACTGAAAGGTCAATGGGCTAGGTTCCAAGGAGCCCAAGAGAGCCCTGGGCAGCTGCAGGAAACTGTCTCTGCCGGAAATGTCCTAAAACCTCTGGCACCTCTCTTTTACTTATCTGTCCAATGGGGACAATACCCTAAGCTTCCTGTCTTCTCCCTCACTGGGTTATTTAGACAATCAAATGGGAAGATTCAGGTAAAGAATTTCGGAAAAGCCTTAAGCACTAGTCTCCTTGACCCCCCACCCCAGGAAGCACTTGTACAAATCAAGGCCATTTTGTGTCCCAGAAAACAGTGACGGGGAGGGCCAGATACGGAAGGAGACTGGAATGAACACAGAGAGGAAGGAGCTATTGCCATCTCTAAGTTAAGCCACTACCACCTCTTGCCTGAACATTAGATAGAGCTCTCTGAAACTTCCACTTTTGCTGCTGTCCCCGTCCATTCTCCACACAGCAGCGGGTATTCTTTCAAAACTGTAAGAGAGATCATGCCACGTGCTTGCTTCGCGCTCTCCAGTGGCTTTCCGGCACTCTTAGGATAAAACTTAAGCTCCGTATTTTGGACTACATGGTGTTATGTGATCCAGCCCCATGGCTAGATCCAGACGCATCTCACCTTCGCTCACTTTCTCACCCTCACTCACTTTGCTCCAGCTCATCTAGGTGTTGTTAGCTTTCTCAGACATGCTTACCTTTCTCACCACAGGGCCTTTGCACCTGCTGTTTCTTCTGCCTAAAATCTCCAATCCCCACCCCACTTTCTCTACATTACTTTTTCTTTTGATGTTAACTTAAATTTCGCCCTCCCAGAGAGACCATCCCTGCCCGCCCTTTCTAAAGTATATCTACCATCCTTCTCTCTTTCTGTATCCCATTCTGCTCCTTTACAGCCCTCCCCAGAATGCGAATATATTTATGTATTGTCCGTCTCCCCGGCCAGGCCATAAGTACTACATCAGCAGAGACTGTGTCTCTTATGTTTACCCTCACGCCTAGCACGCAGTAGGTGCTTGGTACCTATTCGATGAATAAATGATGGTAAAGACATGAGAAATGCAGCCGGTGCCAAGTAAAGGTGCCCAGCACTGTCCGTATACATTTCTGAAGCAGTGCAGTGCAAGTCCCTAGACCTTGAGCAAACGTTTCAAAAAACCATAGCCAAGAAGAAAAATTTCCAAGCTCACAAGGCATTGACTCAGAGCCACTTTCAAGAACAGCATTCCCCAGAAAGGCTTGGCCGCAGGAACTAGTAATAACAGGTCTCCTCACCAGGCACTTTTTGTCATAACTCTGAAGATACGGAATTTTTTCAGAAGACAAGAACATCCCTTCCTTCCAAGAACTAAATCTTACCCAGAAACACTACTGCATCTGTGCCTGAGGGCTAGGTTTGAAGCAGATGAAAGGAACAACCAATAGGAATTCAGGAATACTTCAACAGGATGAGGAGAGAAAAATCCCAGAAGCTGCACAGATAGCCCCCACCCCCCCGCCCCCCGGCTTCGGGGTGTCAGATTACATGGCTCCCTCTAAACTTGGTGCCTGTGTTTCTTAGTCAGAGCCTAAGGATACAGCTCCATTTCCTGGGGCTTAGGATTTGACCACTTCTGTGGTTGCTTTTCCCAGGCACTCCAACTACTTGTGCAAAATGCCCCGGTCACCTTCGAGACTCTCCTACAGACCTGCTGTGAAAAGATACCTTCAACAGGCAGCGATCTTTAAGAGTGGCTGGTTGGTGCAGTGAGTGAGGGTCTCCTTTCCCATTTTTCATGTCAAGGATATCAAACGGCAGCAAAATGTCGTTTCCTGGAAAGATGTCTGGTGGGGAAAGGGCCCAGAAAGATTTTGTTTACCATATAGCTGGCCCCCCACAGATTTGCCTTGTGATCAGACTCTGCTGAGAATCGCCCCCTGGAAATCCCCCTAAAAGGCACGTGGCCAACTGTAGCAATTGAGGCAGGAGTGTGCGTTACCTTATAATCCGAGACGGGTTTACGATGGGCAGAGAACACCTGTCTTCGAGGATTTTCCTTTTTGGGGGTGTGAAAGGCGTTGTTCTCCACACCAGCCAATCTGCCTGCCCTCTAAGGCCACTGCCACAAACCGCCCCCCATCTCCCCTCCACCCCACCCCACACATGCACTCATGCACCTTCTCTGCCCACACCCCTCATGTCCTAACCCAGTATTCCAAATTGAATTGTTCCTCTTATTGCTCCAAGGCCAGTGCATTCCAAGAAGCTGCTCTTCCCATAAACACGTAAAACTTAAAATTTCTTCAGACTCAGAAAACTACACACATGAACTTGTTACCAGTGCTTTGTTCAACTTCTTTTTCCTTAGAAATAGTCATGTGGCCAAAAATAGAACATTTTTCCATTCTGAGGAACAAGTAGCGTCCATGGGAATTAAAGTAGTGCTTCATGCCTCTCCAGAAAATTCCTGCCAAACACGCACACACGTACACACATAAGCCACTTGCAAGTTCTAAAAAGCTGCTTTCTGTAGGTACAGTGGTAGTCAAGAGCCAAGAATCTCCTGTTCAGTTTCTATCCAAGAAAGTTACCAGAAAAGAGAGCTAGGGCACCTCAAGGACGTTTTGTAAGAAAAATCTAACAATCTAGTGTTAACGAGTTTGAAAATGGCCCTATTGTCCACCCCGCTCCTGCCCACCACCATCCCAGAATTCCTCTCAAGACTTACTCCTCTGAAATTCCTAAGCTTCCCTCAGTACAAAGTTCATGGCCTTTACTCTAGAGAGCCACTGTCGGATGACTAGCCTGGGGAGCTCTCTAACGTTATTCCTACAATAGAACCAGCAATGACAAATCAGTAAAATCTTCTCAAGCTTCGACACTGAACTAAATGTACAGGTAAACTCAGGCTTGGGTAAAACGTCAGAATAAAAGCAAACCAGAAAATTACGCGACTAGCACAAAATATGGGACTGTTTTGCTAAAAGTTTCTTTTTCTCAGCATTTCTATAATTCTCTTTAATGGAGCTTGCATGGCTACAACAACATTTCCTGTGTTTATAGTTGAACATGCGACCCATTGTACATCCTCCAGCCCCTCCTGAGCAGGGCATGGGTTAACTATACGATCTGCCAGGGCTATGTGTTTACGTGCAGTTGGCAAGCATTTGGCTACTGTCGAGAAAAATTGAAAGTCCTTTAAAATAATCATCTGTTGCTGACACCAAAAGTGGGAAAGACCAGTAAGCCAATGTAGAGAGAGTACAGAGAGGCCAAGGGATGGGGAGCCACATGAGAATGAGGAGGAAAAGGGGAAGTAGAAGCCAGAGAAGAATCAGGATGTCAGACATTAATTGGTGGCGGGTGAAGGGTAACAGAAGAAGGTTGACTGGTCCTTCTAGCTGGAATGTGGGAGATATGCATGACAAGAGAGAGAGGATGGGACAGGGAGAGGGAGGAACTATTGACAGACAGTTAAAGGCTGGTAATTTACCTACTGGGTTACACTGGGTCAGTTCATCACTCTGAGTCTGTTATGTCACGTATTAAGTGGTGATAATAGGATCTCATGGACCCGTGCAGATTAAATGAGTTAATGTATATGATGCTTACAACAGTACCTGGTGCTCAGTAAACATTTCACAAATGCTGGTTATTTTTATTGACGAACGATGAACATGTTGTACATTTCCATCAGAGAACACTTGCTTATGAGTTAAACCTCCAGTTATCTGGTCCTTGAATTCTTCTAGTACACACAGGAGCACAAAAATTATGAGGGAGACATGAACCCAAGCAAATGTGTGTGAAAGGAGGAGCTGCCGGATGACAGCCCAGATGCTAACCAGTACTCGGAACAATGAGTGAGGCACCTGACACTGAAAAAGAAGGAATTCATACTTACCAATTAGTTACAACCATTCTCTTTGACTTCATTAGTTCATTCACTCAACAAACGCTGTCCAAGTAATTCTTTAAGCCTGCGCACATTTTGTCTTACCCCAGCTAATCTTTCTGACATGTCAGCATGAGCCCCTTCCACCAACCTCACCATTTTTTAGTTGCACCAGGATAATTTTCCAATATACATTTCTTATGATCCCACCCCCTTGCATTTGCTTAAGCTGTTTGCTCAACCTGGACTTCTCTTTTCCTTTTTCTTCAGTCTAGCAAGATACTAGTCATTCTTCCAGGCCACATGTTCTGGGAGTTTTTTGTTCCCTCTGTTTTCTTCACCTCCCTGTCCAACAGGATGAATCTCCCTCACCTCAGCACCCTGGTTATACACACGGTACACACATATACCTTATTATGGGTTGAATTATGTCTCCTAAAGATGATATGTTGTACTGCTAGCCCACCGTACCTTATTTAGAAATAGAGTCTGTATAGAGGTAATCAAGTTATTGGGCCCTAATCAGTATTACTGATGTCCTCATTAAACGGGGAAATTTGCACACAGAGACAGACATGCAGGGAAGAAAAATTATGTGAAGAGGCCCAGGGGGAAAGCCAGTGTCGGAGTGACATGTCTATAAGCCAAGGATGCCAATGATTGCCAGCAAATCAGCAGAAGCGAGGGGAGAGGCATGGAACTGATTGTCCCTCCCAGCCCCCAGGAAGAACCGACCCTGCTGAAACGCTGACTCTACTGCCAGCCTCCAAAGCCGTGAGACAGTAAATGGCCCAGATTACGGAGCTTTGCATGGCAGCCCTCGGAGACCAATCCACACTTCCATGGCAGCACGCGTTCAGTTCCCATGTGTGCCCCTTGCAGTCAGGGACTGATTCTCATCTGACTTTGGGTCCCTAGGCCTCTTACAGCTTGTGGCAAGTAAAGGGGTCCCTAAACTCTAAATTCTTATCACATAAGCTTTGTAAGAATCCATAGTCTATAACAAGGTCAGCAAACTATGGCTCATGGGACAAATCCAGCCCGCTGTCTACTTTGGTAAATAAAGTTTTATTGGAATACAGCCATGCTCACTTGTTGATGTTTTGTCTATGGCCAATTACACACTGTAACCACATGGTTGAGTAGTTATAACAGAGACCATATGGCCGTCAGAGTCTAAAATATTTACTCTCTGGCCTTTTACCAAAAAAATTTACTGACCCCTGGTCTAGAAGGAAAGAAACATAAATGAGCCTAGCAATAGAATAAAATAAATGTTATAACAATGCACAGAAAAGGGAATGATGGGTTGAAAAGTCTCCATAGAGAAGGTACCATTTGAACAGTGAGACAACTTTTACTTAGGGAGGGCAAAATACTTCATTTATTCACTCTGCTGTGCTGCTTTGACTGATAATTTTTGCACTAGTGGCCACAGCGTGGTTAATGGTTAGTTGGAGCTGGTTCACGGGAAAATGATGACGGGTCCTGTTCTCTACCCATGGAGCTTGACTCACCAGTGGCAGAACCAAGAGGAGGTGTCCGGCCTCCGGACACTAGCGAGCAGTCTAGGTCAGAGGCACACACTTGGGACTCGACGCAATACAGATGAAGCCTTCACAGGAAGAGAGGGCCGCTCAGAAGAAGAGTGGGAAGTGATGAGAGATGATGGCACATGAAACTCATAGCAACATCAGAACTTAAGTGGTAGGCAAAGGAAGAGGAAGAGACCCTGCAGGATCTGAGCACAAGCAAAACAGGAAGAAAGGAGGGAGCAGTGTCTGCCCCTAAGGCCTGGGGAAGGCTGCCAAATTCTGCCAGGTGGACAGATCCATCGGCTTTAACAATTAGAAGACCACATAGTCTAGTGACAGTAATTTCAACTACTCAACATTGGCATAAATCATACTTCAAAGTGAATGACTAGGAAAAGCGTACTTCAGTTATTGTCAAGAGAAAAAAAATGAAGAGTGTGAGAAAGACAAAGAAGACCCTTTTTTAAAAGACGAGAAAAATATCAAATTAAAGATACCTGGGCCGAAATGAATATTTCAACCTTAAATCTAAATGTTACTGTTTCTATACAGAATCTATCCTTTATTTAAGTTCAAAAGGATAAATGTTAATCGAGTGCATTGACTCCATTCCTTTTTCTTTTTTATTAAATGTATTGGAGTGACACTGGTTAGCAAAATTATACAGGTTGCAGCGGTGTAATTCCACAACACATCATCTGCACACTGTATCGTGTGTTCACCACCCCAGGTCAAGTTTCCCTCCATCACCATTTATACCTCCATCCCCTCCTCCACATTTCTCTACTCCTAACCCCTGGTAATCACCACACTACTGCCCCTGTTTTTTCTCTTTTTTTTCTTTTCTGCTCAATCCCTCCAACACCCTCACCCCCGCACCTAGTTCCCTCCACCCACTCACACACACAGCTGTCAGCCTGCTCACTCTCTATGAGCCTGTCACTACTTTGCCTGTTGGTTCATTTTGCTCATTAGATGCCACCTGAGTGAAATCATATGGTATGTCTTTCTCTGATTGGCTTATTTCACTTAGCATAATGCTCTCCATGTCCACCCAATGCTGTAGGAACCATTCCTTTAGAGAGCTAAGCCAATTAAACAACGGACTTAAGCATATGAACAGGTATGAAGGTAATTGCAGCTCTGTGCCAGGTGCTGTGCTCGTTGCTTCACACCGGTTATCTCATCTGACCTCCACTAAAACCCTATGTAGTGAATATACAGTAAAGTATAATCTGTATTTTTTTAGATGAGGATATTGCGGACAACATTTATTGAGTGCTTACTCTGTGGAAGTATTTACGTAAGAATTTTACATATTTTGGCTCATTTAAACCTCCCAACAATTTATGTGGAAGAAGGGATGGTAAGAACATGAACTTAGTGAGGTTCCACACAGTGTCAAAGGTCAAAATTGAGTGAAAAACTTGTTTTTCAAAAAAAGTCCTTCAGAATTCAGAAATAAATTATATATTGAGCAATTTGAAGGTAAGGACAGTCTAAGTTAATGCTAAAATAATTCAAAATAACTTTAGGTTATTTTGGCATTCTAGGACATTTCCGAAGGGCTCTTCTGACTACGAATGAAGAATAACAGAACCCCCAGCTGTGGCAGCCCAACCCCCAGAAGCCGGAAATGCCCTCGAAGGAGCAGCGGTGGCTTCAAACCCCTCCTCCTTGAAGTACATTGCGGGGCCAGATGATGGGAAGGTTCATTCTAGCACTGAAAGTCAACGTTTCCAAGCAGATTATAGAGTCTGGCAGGTAAGGCAGTTGTTCAGTAAGTATTTCTTAAATATGCAATTCAACTGAGACTAAGAAAGACCCTACTAAAGGATTTTTTAAAAATCTTCCAATTGTCAAAAATTGCTCCCCAGCCCTGGCCGTAGCTCAGTTGGTCAGAGCATTGTCTTGATATACCAAGGTTGTGGGTTCAATCCCTGGTCAGGGCACATAGAAGAACCAACAAATGAATACATAAATAAGGGGAACAACAAATTAATTTTTCTCTCTCCTTTTATCTTTCTCTATAAATATCAAGCTATCAATCATCCCTTCCCTGTTTTTTGGAGGACTTTGTTCTACAAGGTTTTTACTAACCTCCTTTACACAGCTCCCAATGCAGTACAAGGTTGCTGGTCCACACCCTTTCCCTGCCCTCATTTATGCATTCATTCCACAAACAAAACATCCCTCTCTGAAATGCAGGTGGTACATTTTAGGCAACACAAAAGACAATCTTCAAAGAATGGAGCATGCTAAAAAACAAAAGAAAAGCCCTAGGCTTAAGAACAATCAGTGTTCAAAATGCCTGATGGTAGACAAGGAAATAGATTATTTGTTCCTCATTATGGTTCTAATTAAGCATTTGGGTTCTTCGCCGTTGACTGCGGTGAAATGAAAACCTCGTACTCTGTTGGTGGAAGTGCTCGCTGCTTCTGTGAAATAATCAGGCAGCTCTTACCTTGAGCTTTCGAGTGAGCCCAGCCCTTTGACCTCTGAATTTTCCTAAATCACCAGAAAAGCAGGTTGAGAGGAGGATTATAATATATCGCGTAATGTCTGAATGTATAGGGCCCATATTCCAATGCTCACCAGGTGGAAACATGAGCCCCTTACCCTCCCTGCGTCTTGGGGTTTTTCATCTGCAAAGCAGAGAAGCTCATATCCTCTGCATCACGGAGTTGTTAAGAGGATCAAATGAGCTATTAAATGAAACATTCTTTACAAACATTTTCTCATCCATTCCTCATACAAACTCCACAAGACAAGAAAAAGATTAGCCTGATCTCATCAATAATAAGCACTCAATTGTAGGCTTTTTGATTGTACCATCTATATGACAGAAACAAAGATGTTCATCACGATATTATTTATGATAGTGAAAATTTGTCAGAAGTTAAGTGTTCCATAGTAAGAGAATGGTTAAATAAATGATCTTTCCATATGATAAAATAGGGAACTATTTAAAATGTTTTTTTAAATGTTTTCAAAGTTGATGAAGTGGGGAAATTTCAGCAAATAATGTTAAGTGAAAAGATAGGCTGTGAATTTGTATGTATGGTAGGATCCCAATTCTGGCACGACATTGTAATGGATAATGCACTCTGCCCAAATCCCTCCTTTGGAGCGAATATTCCTCCCCAGCTGCTGTGAATATCACTGCTGATAGCTTACAGCTGCACCCCTCACTGGGAATTGTTCTCAGCCCTAGGAAATAGATTCATCCAAAATTAGCCCCCTCCAGGGAGCCAATGACTTGCTGATGAAGGGATACAAAGGCCTACCCACCTGCTTTCATTGGGAACCACTGTGAAAGGCCACCCCAGCCCCAGCTCCCCTACGTCAACAGTGAAGTCTCAGTGGCAACCGCACTTACAGTCAGGTTCTCCTTTGCAAGGACCCCCACTTTGCTAAGGGTGTCTCCAGACAGGACCTCCCCCATGGACATTCAGCCTGCAGTTCTGCTCTCAGAGTTTGTTTCTAGGAACCCAACCTAAGATATTTTTACATCAAAATAGGAGGAGGTATCAAAATACCTCCAAGCAGTGAAATTCCTGCATTTTCCAAATTCTCTAGGATGAGCCTGTACTGCTTGCTTTAAGTGAGTAAGATGGCGTTGTTTTAAAAGAGGCAGTGTCCTTCCTAGAGTGGTGAAATTAAGCTTATGATTTTCAATGAATAGATTTTATTTTTCTTCTTTATCTCAGGCTTGACATTTCTTAAACAACATGTAAATATTTTCATTGAAATGATATCACTAGTAAATAATGAGCCTAGGTCGAATACGTATGTGCACACATCTGAGTACATAGGTCCTCAGCCTGGCCATCAACACGGTTTATTCGTATGTCCCGAGGATGCTGCTGAGGCTTAAAATGTAACTCCTTTCTCTTGAAGAACTGACTTCACATACTGTGCTACTTACTAGTCAGAGAAAAAAAATCAGCCTCATTGCTTTACAATAGGACATTGGTGTTTTATTTTTATTAGTCTTGCCCATTTGCCCACTCACCCCTCTGTCTGCTGAAGTCTGATTATGAATACCACTGAAAGGCTCAAAAGATCCAACTCTTCCTCCGAGGGTTAAGATTTTTTTCTTCATTGAGGATATTCAAAATAACGTGCCACAGACTCTGATAGCAGTTTCGAAAGAGGAGGCCTTAAAATATTGAGTGATGATGCATCGTTGGAGCAAGTGCTCAGGCGTCTGCAGCAGCTCCTTGGAGAGGATGATGCATTGAATATATCAGCTTTGGGCGTTTGTTTAAAACAAAATCCACCACATAACTTCTAGTGTCACTTTTATGTTCAACATAATCCTCTGGTTCTAATGCCACAGGTTGTCTATCAACAGCTTAGGTTAAAAAAATAATAAAACTTTAGAAGTAACTAAGTCAGACTTTGTACTTGGAGGCACAGCATATCTGCTCCTAGGGATAAACTCCAAGTTATTGTAATGAGGCCAGAAAAGGCCATCAAGATCCATAGAAGCTGGAGATGAAAGAAAGCAGCTTGTGGAAAACTCCCAGCCACACAGGATATACTGCCCACAGATAAGTGTTACTATAACGGCTGATACATAGAGAAAGAACGGGCAAAGCTTAGGGCTTTACATTTTTTTGTTTCATCAATTTGACTATCATTAAGATGTACAATGCTCTTGCAATGGTAGCCATCTGATTTTTTTTCTACCAGAAACCTCAAGTACAGCCTGATATATTATAGGGCATCTAGGTAAAAAAGACTTTCTATATTTGTAGAGAAAATACTATGTGAGCTCTAGGGAAATAGCTTGTTTTTTAAAATGGTAGCCTTTCTAATGATTCCAGTTCTGGAAGTCTATCTCAAGAAAATAATCAGAAATGTAGGAAAATCTTCATGTATAAAGATATCATCGCAATGCTATTACTTATTTATAATAGCAGTGGGAATATGCTAAATGCTCAGCACTAGGGAAATAGTTCTGTAAACTGCCACATTTAACTAATGTTGCTGAACACTTTATAATAATAAGGTAAAATACTAGTCTTAGGGAGGAATGAACAAAGCAGGGACCATGGTTTTATGTCTGATGCAATGTGATCTACCAAAAATATACACATGCTACGTAAGCAGTAAAAATCAACTAGAAGAAGAAAAAACAATGTCACCAACTAATGGATATCTTAAAGTAATGAGATTATACATCCTTTTTGTTCCTTCTAATTTGCCTGCATGTTACTAGCTTTCTATAATGCAACAAAAATTATAAATTTATATTATAAAAACAGAAGGAGGAGGAGGACAAAGAGAGCTGACTATTGCTTCACCTTGGTTTCTGAGGTGATTGGGAAAAATAAAGCTAAGGGATCATATACATCAGGTACCAGGCAACTAAAGAGGAGGGCAGAAACCCAGAAGCGTAAGAAACGCACCTCAAAGAATATGGTGAAATAAGGGTGAAAGGTAACCACAGTGAGAACTTGCATTAGGAAAATATTTTAAAATGTTAGCCAGTGTGATTTTCTTGTCATTCTTTTCACCAAACCTTTTTACCATTCAGTCAGCTATGTGCTCTGAGTCACTTGTTCGGAAAGTATTATTCTTGGCTTCAGTTTTAGAACCTAAAGCTTCTGAAGAGCTGGGAGAATTGGGGGCATAAAATAAGAGAGAGGCTTGCTGGCTCTCAAGATTAGAAAGTATTGCCCAGACGAGGATGAAGGGGAGAGTTGGAGAGGAAGTTAGGAGAGGTCGGACACTGGTAGTTGGACATCCTGCAACCTGGCCACCTCCCCTGACTATGAAGGAATGGTGGCAGGGGGAAGGAAGCCACAAGCCCTACACAGTCTTCAGGGTATATGTGCCACTTTCCTAAGTAGAGCCAGGGAGGCTATAGGATGCCAGAGCAAATAAAGTACATTGCAGACGCAACCAGTTTAAAGCAGCTTCCGGGTTTCCCGTTCCAAAGTGACAACAGAAGAGATCTTGGGTTCCTTCATGCCTAAGAGTAGCTCAGGAGGAGTGAATTCTACCCATTACCCAGCCACCCAGCAAAATGTGTGAGAGCAGAATACCCTTCACCCCAGAGAGCCCACTGAATACCCCAAGGCCTTACCAGCCTCAATGAGCTTTTGTATCCAGGAAAGTGTGATGCACCCCAAGCCTCTTGAACTGGCAAAAAGAGCCATCCAGCTCTGAAAGAGCCTGAAGATGAAAACAACAAGGATATAGCAATGATCTGTGTGGCCTGATGACAAGGACCCGGTGGAACAGACATCTCAGTGGCTGCCAACACAGATAGGAAATGAAGCTCAACAAATGCACTGCCTCCAGTCTAAATGGTGACCACAGGTAAGCCCCAGGAAATGCAGTGTAATTGTAAGGATGGGTGGGGGGTGGGGGGAAGGATGGTATTACCCAAAGGACTGGGAGCTCAAATGAGAAAGTAGCTATTTCATTGATAGTAAGAAGCCATCGATTGTAAAATGCATCTTCTAGTACCACTAAGAAAGAAAGATGTGAATTAGTCTATGAAACAAATGCTATCTTATCACTTAGAGTTTTTATTTTATACTTGCTGAAAAAGCTTTTCTAGACTTGTTTTGATATATCAGTCTTGTGTATGTACAAAAGGGAAATGAACTGGTTAAGAAATTCCTGAAATTATCTTCACTTTTCAGAGTCTAACTCTTCTGAATCAGTGTTCATATTTTTCTGCACAATTTTGTAATCTGCATTGATGATGAAACATTTCTTACAAGTGCCCTCACTAATGGCTCTAGGTTTTCTTCCAAGATACTGCCACCCATTCTAAAGGGTTTAAGGTGGATGCATTTTTCCATGGCATATACTAACAGGCAATGCCTTTTGACGTGATTCAGTAACAAAATGTATCATTTTCATATACTGGTAATCAACCTCTATGACCCAATATGAGGTAGTTACTTTGCAGTTATTTCTCAAAAAATATATTTGCTTTACTAACATCATGTTTACATCCCACTATCCTGTTTCCAACTCCTGCATTAACTTTTTGTTTCATTTTAACTCTGACTCAGGTTGATCTTTTTCAGAGCTTTTCAAACAGCGACTAAATTCTTCTTGGGTGATGCCAACAATTGCATATAATTCAACTGAAGGGATATTAATATAAATACCTGTGACCAAGTTTGAACATGCCCAGGAAACACCAACTATATCAGCTCCATCACCTAGCCAATAGCAATTCAAAGATGCCATCCATTATAAGATCCTGATTTCAGACACATTAACATATGAAAAGGTATGTGTTAGGATTAATGAAATATAGTAATTTGAGTTCAAGAAATATTTTAAAGTACATATGTTGCACACATGAGCTTGTAAAGTAAAGTTATGCCTATCACACAGATGTAAGGCCTTCCTCAGGCAGCAATGGGAGACTATACTTGTGCTTCAGCCGAGTGCATAAGCAGGCTGGCCCACAAGGTAAGGTCCCAAGTCCTCAGTCTAATGTGGCCTCGTGACATCTGGCAGGAACTGGTTACACAGGAACAGCACCCCTGAGCTGCTGACATAAACAGAGAGGTTCTAGCCTTCACGGAGGAAGGGACATAGCATCCCTTTTTCTGCCCCTTCGAATAGCTGATTTCCACCCTAGCCCTTAATCAGGCGGTTGAATCTTCCTGACAAAGAGCAGATAATCACCTTCCCTTCATGGTGTGGTTGTAGAGCAATATATGTGAACAGAAACAAAAACTGATGGGTAAAGGGAGTAAAATAGAAACATATGGTTAACAGCTTGACCACAGAGTCCAACTGGCATGGATTTGAGTGACAGATCTGCACTTATTAATTGTCTTATAAGTCACTTAAGCTCTGTGTGCCAGAAACTAGCAAGATACTTGCTAAAACCATTTTCTCTTTTTCTTGGGTCTATAACAAGACCCTATTTCCCAGCTTCTTTGCATTCAGATGCGGCCATGTCATTGATTTCCAGCCCATGAGCAGAATTTGAGCAGAAGGGATCTACCACTTCTAGGTCTGGACTCCAAACCCTTCTCTTTGCTCCTCCACATCCCCTCTCCTTTCTCTTATTCAGAGGACCTAAGGTAGCATTCTGACACCCTAGAGGATGGCAGCACCTCCACATGGAAGGAGCCTGAACCCCTAAGCAACCGTGTGCGCCCATCACCCTTGACCACCAAACTGCATGTACAGTAACATGAGCAAAAAAGAAGGCTTCGCAAATGACAGCAGCTGTGCCACTTTATTTAATACATTCTGTATGCCTGAGCTTTCCTGTCCATGGCAAAGATTAAATGAGTTATTTAAACGAGTTAGCACAATGTCTGCCACACATTATGTACTGAGTAAGTAGTGGCTATGTTATAATTATTGTTGATATTGTCATTATCATTACTGAGGCCAAGAATGCAGATATAGAATTCTAATAGGCAGGAGGTTTTTTTGCAACAGATAGTAGAGGGAAGTAAAATTTCTATAAATATCAACTGATACAGGCATATTTAAAGAGAAATTTGAGCAATCGCATTTTCAGAGACTGAAAATAATCTTCAAATAGTAATAAAGACCCTGAAACAGGGAAGTGACTGGTTCCCAGGCAGGCAGAGTACGTGAAGGGCCAGTGTCAGACTCCAAGGAGGTCAGCAGGAGCCAAGAGAGGAGGAATCTGGATGAGCCGCAATGGACAATGCTTCTCAGCACTTCCTCAGAGAGGAGGAAGTGGTCTTCGTCATCGAAATTCTACCCTCTGAATATCTAACGGTGAAGGTAATGTAGACAAAAATACAGGCAGTTCTTCTTGAATAGCACATCAGTCATCCTTATCGATTCCTTTACTGTTTCCCTGAGGTGCTCAATTAGGAGACCTTTCAGGAGACTGCCACAGAAAAACACCCCCACCTGCAATTTGGAGTCAATTCAGGTAAATAAAGTGGCTCCTCCTTGTCAAACACGTCTTTGACAAGCTCTTTCTAGCTGTGTGTGCAATGCATTCTGCTATCATTTGAGATTTTCCCTAGTCCATCTTGTCAATTTTTTTATTTGTGCATTCATTCATTCGCTCACTTAAGAAATAGTTATCGAGCACCTACTCTGCCAGGTACCGTGTTAGCTACTGGATATACAGCAATAGCAAAACTACTACAGCCCCTGCACTGACTGTTCTTACGGCTCAGGGCAGGGGGCAGGGGAGGCGGGAAGAGAAAGAAACAGGTAAACAAAAAACGTACAATTACACATGAAGAAAATGTTCTGAAAGTGAAAAAGAAAAAAGGAAACCATGATGTTCCCTAATGGGAAAGAACAAGAGAGACTCCATTTAAAGAGATTATCCAGGAAAACCTGTCTGAGATGATCTTCGCCTGGTCTCTCCAATAGACTGTACGTGCCTTTGAGATGGGGGGATTCCCACAGCATTTGGCAGTGCCCCCTGAGTAATGGGTGCTCATTGAATTCGTTATTGAGTCCTTCCCTCTTCTAGGGAGCATAAGCCTGATGCTGAGTTTTGATCTCCCTTCCGCCTATTTCTTTCTCTCTCTTTCATCAGCAGCATCAAATTCAAGGAGATGGGCACATTTTTAAATGACCTTCCTCTTGGAAGATTTGCCCCAATGGCCTCTCAGCAGGCCTGATCTTTGTGATTTCAAAAAAGCTAGGGGATGTTTGGGAATAATCTCGATAACTGCCATTTCTCACACACACTAGTCTTGGATGGTGGCTCAAACATCCTGAGATGGTTTTCAAGACTGTCTCCTTTGTCGGAACGCTGTCTATGGCTTAATCTTTCTTTACCCACTCTCTTAAAATAAAGAAACACAACAGTCAGAGTCATTATTAAACGGAAAAATCAAACAGTAATAATACTCCAGAGACACTAGAATATTATGAAAAGGAAGTGTTTAAGTGGAAAACACCCAGCACTGGAAATAAAACTGCAGGCATCGGGACTTAAGTATGAGACCCAGTTTAGGGATGTGAGAAATGGAGAAATGTGGAAAAGCTCTTTTGCCATGGAGTCAAGTCTCTGGCAAATGACCCTTGATGAATCTAAATTTGCACTGGGATTTGAAACTTTCCATGCTCTTTATTTCATCAGCTGCTTTGAGTTACTTTTAAAGAAACACATTTTTAATGAGAAATTTTTAAGAGAATGCAGTGCAGATGTAATTCTTTGGAACAATTATTTCCTTTGTTGATGGCTTTTTTTTTTCACAGTACCCACTTGCAATTAAATAAAACTATAATTAAAACTCTACATTCACTCAATATTACTGTCCCACTGGTCACCTCCAGAGATCCTTCAAATGTCATTGTGGAAAAAGTGTCTTATCAGAAATGTAATGTGCTAAGACAGAAGATCTTAAATTTTTCTAATTTGAAATCATAAATTGGTTATATGCAGGGAACTTTTAAGTGATTTAAAAATTATCACAATGAAATAAAAATCCAAGGCTATAGATCATAGTATAGTTTAATTCTCTTGGGGGTGGGGGGAAGCCTAGGGTCTTTTTTTTTTTCTTTTACATTTCTCAACAAATTACAAACACATTGAAGAATTTAATGACATATACGTTGCAGACATAGACCAACACACTTCCCGCAGTGCGGACATGAAACGTTCAGTCTAATTTAGCCATGACATAAGTGTATCTTTCTGAGTCTTTCCCTAAGTGAGACAGGGTGTGTTAACTCATCAATTGAGTCTTTGAAGCTTCTTAGAGTGATTCAAGAATGGCCTCCCCTACCCCATTATTTTCCCCTTTCCCATCCTCTCCCCCTCCTCCAGCATTCCCCACTTTCCTAAAAGGCTCTGCATCCTGACAAAAACACAAGCAAGCAGCATCCAAGAGTAGCTCAGACTGTTTCATTTCAGGGCCCATCTGAGCCATTCATCTGTAACTTTTTTCTCATTTGCTCCCTTCTTGTTCACTTCTTTTAAAACAATACTATCTCTTATCTTTCACCAGGTCTCCTGACTTTTGCTCTCTCTTTACTCCAATCTTCACAATGCATTGCTTCCAAGTTCATATTCCTAAGTGCAACTGATGAATCACACTCTTGTTAATGAAACTCTGATGCTCATTTTGCCTGTGTAGGGGGTATTGCAGGATTTAGTCTCTATTTACCTTCCTGTAGTCTTAGCACCCCCGTCGAACTGAGTTGTCCTTAGTTTTCTGTATGCACAGCATGCTTGACCCTGTCCACATCTTCAGTCATGCTATTTTCTCCACAAGGGATGCCATTCCTCTCAAGTCTGCACATTCAAATCCTAACCTTCCTTCAAGCCCCAATTTCAAGCAATGCTGCTCTATGAATTCAGCCTTGAAGGATGGCTCCAGGCACCAAAGAAATCCTTGAGTGCTTAGAAAAGTCCCGACACGAACTTATATCACATTCAAACTTTTCCTTTCTCCACAAAGCTGAAATTAGAAATATTTCCCTAGTATGTCCACTCCCTACAATTAATTTTCACCTTTTGTTCTTTTGCTTTTTATTTACCGAAGAGTAGAGTGGCATTGTCACCATGAACAACTCTGGAGGTGTAAATGGTGAAAGTGGGTCAACAGTCTACCCAACGTCACTTGCAAACACTCCCTCATGACTCGAAAGTAGCAGATGAGCCCTCCTGGAGGGGACAGATCACTAGGCCTTGTGGGTTGGAGTGTGGTGAGATCTCAGACCTGCCAGTAAACCTTAAGACCTCATGCTCTGGGCATTCCCAGCCTGCACCAAAAAGTTCATTCTCCAATCCTACAGATTTTCTATGAGGTAGGCAAATTAGATTCCACTGTCTACCTAAAGAGGGACTTCCCATATTGTCAGTGTTTTGGGCCAGGTCCTTTGACTGCAAGAACTCTCAAACTAATACTTAGAAAGGGCAGGTATGATGAGAGTACAGTAGGATCTTACAAAAACCCAAGAACAGGAAATTGTACTACATCCTCGTGCCTTGTAAGAACTAGAGCTAGGGAACTATCAGGAACCAAGGTCACTTTATTTCTTAGGGTTTATCTGCTTTTCTTAGCACCCCTGTTCTCTTCTCTTTTTACCCTTCGCTGTCTTATGTTTCCTCAAAGTCTTTCCTCCCTCATAATTTTAATTTGCACTTGGCTTCTTAAGACCTCCCTTGCCCCAACTTAGCCTGTGATCTTTATGTCCATTCCCTAACTCAGTCTCTTTGTGCAGCCAATTCTGCCTTACTGAGAGGGCAATGTGATTCATCCAAAAACACTTCCAGCAAAGTCACCTTAGGTGCCCGTCCAGCTTGTCATGAGTATGTGTGACAGGGCAGTGGGAATGAGGGCAAATAACATAGTGGCTGTGACCACTGCCTGTGCAAAGCTTCTTCTCTGAGAAGGGAGCTATGGGCAGAGCAGGCAATGAATGAGACCCTTCACTGGTTCGGTCAGCAAAGGTGCTGCAGCCTAGGGGTCATCTTAGGGTTTCCTAGATCCCCTTCATTAAGCATATTTTTGGGTAGTGAGAACACCTTGAATACTCTTTCACAGTTTGGGAATCTAGCCTACAGACTCATCACTAGGGCCTTAAAATGGTTCGCCTGTCTTCTTACCCTGTAATTAGACACAAAGAAAGGTCTTTACAATCACATTCTCATGGAAAGATGGCTCACTTTTCATGACTCTATGGAATACTTTACAAAAATTTTCCCCCACACATAATTCATTAGCTTTGTATTTAGTTAGAAAGGTTCAGGATGTACCTTGTGGAAATAATTGTGAGCATAGGAGATAATTGGGCACAGTTGCCGAACATGGTTCATAAGAAAAGCATTTACCCATAGCCGTTAGAAATCCCGAGACTTAGTTCTGAAAGTTTGGCACTAAGGAAAACTGCTAAATATGAAGCATTTCAGAATTCAATCCCCTAATCAAAAACCAAACAAAATGAGGAGGGGGAAACAGAAGCTGCATTGGGAAGAATCTTAATGACTCAGCCCCTGCGTGCCCTGTTGGCATGTTGAACTGGCAAGGAGGAGACCTGCGATGTCTGCACCTGGTTACTTCGTTGGTAAAGAGCCAGGGTCATAATTTCTATCCTGCTGGCCTCATCTTGCTCAATGGCTACAGCGTGTGCCCGCACACCCTGGCCAGGAAGCTGACTCGGCAGGCCCTTGTTCTCTTGTTCTCTTTAGGGACGGGTTAGGTTTTAGAAGAGTGATGACAATTCACTGCTGTGAGCAGAAAAAACCCAAAAAACAAAACACCACAACTATAAAAGCACACTTCAATCCCTCCATCTTGCCATCTTCACTGAAAGGAGACATCCTATCATTTGTCTGGGTCCTGATGATCATCCTGCCCTGCAATGAGAGAAAGCCAAGGAGGAAAGAACGACAGCGACAGCTCTCAATCAGGAAATGTACGTATTTCATCAAGTCAAGGGGGAAAACTGTGACCTTCTGAATAACAATCCAAAGGAATTTGATTAAAATTCAACACTGATGTTTAATTTAAAAAAAAAATAGCTTAGTAATGTAGAAATAGAAGAAACAAAGATATATAGCCCAAATAAGATCAACAATGTCTATATGAAACCAACTGCAAATATATATGCCTGGTGAAAAACTGAGTCTCAGTAAACTCAGAAATAAAATAAAGATGTCCTCTCTTACCATGAACATTTAACATAGTCTGGAATTGCTAGCCAATGAAATAAGACAACAAAAAGTAACATGTAGCTTTTGATAAGGAGATAAAGTTCTTGTCCGCATATGACTTTGTTTATCTAAAAAACTTGAAACAATAAAAAAACTATTAGTCTGAGAAAGGGGATTTAATACAGCAGGAAGTTACAAAAATAGGCATTCAATTTTTTCATGCATACAGCAGCAACTACCATATTTTGCCATGTATAATGTGCACTTTTTGCCCAAACTTCTGAGAGAAAAATAAGGATGTATATTATACATTGGCAGTATTAATTCTGTATCTATATAAATGTTTTTAATTCTTTTATTTATGCTTATGCATTAAAAGTATAACTCTAGAAAGCAACAACAATATCCATATGCAAAATAATACCCTGATATATAATTGGTTTTATTTCTAAATATAAATAGATTAAAAATTTGAATTAAGAAATTAAAATGGAAGATTTTTTCCTGAAAATCTGGGCCAAAAATGTGAGTGTGCATTTACATGGAAGCACATTATACATGGCAAAATATGGTATACTGGAATTGGGTCAAGATGATAAGCTGAACACAGATGAAGGTGGAGTTTCCCACCCCCATTTTTTTTAATATAACAAGGATAAACCCAATGAGTCCTAAAAAATAGAGGGACATCTCACTAGTGACTAGAAATTGTTGAGTAATTCTTTGAAGATAGAAACATACACAAGAGAAAAAAAACTGTAAAGAGAAGAACAGAACATCAGAACCTCTACTCAGATTGAATGAACAAACACAAATTGCAGGGAAAGCCTTGGATCAATCAATATGTGATTAATAGTTTATAGGCAAATTTCACTTGTGAAATGATATAAAGAGTATTTGAAAATTGAATCCAGCAGAATATTAGGAGAATAATGTTATGACCAAGCAGAATTCATTCTATATTCTATATAGAATATATTCACAAAATTCACTATAATAACAGGTCACAGGAAAAATATGAGTTTTAATAGACTTTTAAAGGATTTAGTAAATTTCAACATGTAGTTCAATTTAAAAAGAAAGAAACCTTAGAAAAGGAACAAGAGGAAATTTCTTTAACTTAACAAAGGTTATAAGTGTATACAGTAGGAGTCTAGTAAAAGTACCATATTGATGCAGAAATATTAAAATAATTCTCATTAAATCAAAAAAGACCAGAAAACATGACATCACTGTAGTTATTAAATATTTTACTAGCAGTACTAACAAATAAGAAAAAGTATTTAAAGAAACATACATGTGGGAAAGAAAAAGATATATAATCATTTTTTTCAGATAATATAATTGTTTACATAAAACCTAGGGGAATAAACTAAGAAATTTTTGAAATCATATCAGAGTAGATATGGCTAATATAAGATCAATGCTCAAAATTTAATGTTATCTCTAATTATCCGTAATAATCATTTAGAAAGTTAAAAAAAAGATGCCATTCATAATAGTGCCAAACACTGAAAAACCCAATAAGAAACACTGAAGAACTGTATGAATAAAATAAAAGGAAACGTAATTAAAGGAAGATATACCATCATTTTAAGTGAAAGTATATAATATTTTTTAAAATTTAAGCAAAATTCTAACAAAAACTTTTCTGGACTATGACAGACTAATTGTAAATTTCATATGAAAGAAAATGAATGAAAGAAGCCAAGATATATTTTTTTAAATAGCAATAAGGGGTAACTTGATGAATGCCAAAAAGCTGAGGGAAAAATAGTATTAGCTGATAAATAGAGATATGGCTCACCGAAATAAAATACTCAAAAATGCTATGTGTATATGGAAATTTAAAGTATTATAAAAGTAGTATTTCAGATCAATGGGAACAGTTATGATATTGTGAAAAATGGGTACTCGTTAGATTACTACCTTACATCATACAAAAATACATTGCATACAGATTGAGGAACAACATATATAGAAATTTAAGTTTAAAAAACAAAGTGTCTTTATATAGTCTTATGTACATTCAGGGTGGGACAGAAAACCCAGGAGCTAAAAACAAAAGCAACAGCTTTGATTGCACAAAAATTTTAAGCATGTGAAGGCTTCTGGCCAAGATGGAGGTGTAGGTAGACACGCCTCACCTCATTGCACAACTGTCAGCAGGGACACAACTAACCTAAAAACAAGAAACACCCAGAACTGCCAGAAAATCACCCATAAAAACACACCCAGAACTGTACAGAAGTCCTACAACCAAGGATTCAAACAAACTGTATTCATCCAGAAGGGCAGGAGGGGCGGAGACGGGGAGTCAGGGCGGAGAGGACTCGGTGTAGCAGCGGCGAGCCACCGAGCGGAGGGCAGAGAGGCGGAAAGGTCGAGAGGCCACGAGACAGCGAGGCGGTGGCGGCCAGTGGAACAGGCAGCCCCACATTCACCTGTTGTGAATAAGGATCAAGGAGATACCTTGTGAGCGAGCAAGCCCAGCCGCAGGCGAGACCACGCAGACCAGGACTGCAATTCCAGGAAAAAGAAAGCCTTGTGACTTCTGGCTGTGAACCCACTGGGGCTTGGGGCCGTGGCGGAAGCTTCTGGTTTCTTAGGAGAGTCGGGAGCATGCGCAAACCCATCCACCCTGAGAACCACAACCAGAACAGCAGCCCTAGGGGCGCCAGTGGCAAACAGGAAGTGAGTTAAGTGACTGGAAATGAGGCGAGAGCCAGGCAAGTCAGCCGGTAGCTGTATTGTCCCCTCTTCGATCCCTCCCCTACACATAGAGCCACAGTTGCTCCTCCCTGGCGAATACCCAAGGCTCCGCCTCATGTGACTAAACAGGTGTGCTAAAACAGAGTCGAAGTGGCCCTACCTCGTACACAGACATGGGGAGGCTGCCAAAATCAGGAGACAAAGAAATATGGCCCCCATGAAGGAATAGAGTAGAATCTCAGAGAAGGAACTAAGCAAGGTGGAGGTAGCTAACCTATAAGACATAGGGTTCAAAACACTGGTGGTCAGAATGCTCAAACACCTCATTGAATATGGCAAAAGCATAAGGGAAGAAATGAAGGCTCTACTAGGGAAATAAAGAAAAAGTCACAGGAGACTAACAGTGAAGGGAAGGAAGCCGGGATTCAAGTCAATGATTTGGAACATAAGGAAGAAATGAACATTCAACCAGAACAAAATGAAGAAACAAGAATTCAAAACAATGAGGAGAGAATAAGAAGATCTGGGACATCTCCAAAAAGGCCAACATCCAAATCACAGAGATGCCAGAAGAAGAGGGAGAGCAAGAAATTGAAAACTTATTTGAAAAAATAATGAAAGAAAATTTCCCTAATTTGGCACAGGAAATAGACATACAAGTCCAGGAAGCACAGAGAGTCCCAAACAAGTTGGATCCAAAGAGGTCAACACCAAGACACATCATCATCAAAATGCCAAAGGTTAGGGATAAAGAGAGAATCTTAAAGGCAGCAAGAGAAAGGCAGAGAGCTATCTACAAAGGAGTTCCCATAAGACTATTAGCTGATTTCTCAAAGGAAACTTCGCAGGATAGAAGGACTGGCAAAAAATAGTCACAGACATGAAAAGCAAGGACCTACAACCAAGGTTACTCTATCCAGCAAAGCTCTCAATTAGAATTCAAGGACAGATAAAGTGCTTCTTCCCAGACAAGGTAAAGCCAAGGGAGTTCATCACTGCCAAGCCCTATTATATGAAATGTTAAAGGGACTTATTTAGGAAAAAGAAGAAGATCAAAACTATGAACATTAAAATGACAACAAACTCACAACTATCAACAACTGAATCTAAAAACAAAAACAAACAGCTAAAACAGGAACAGAACCATAGATATGGTGATCATTTGGAGGGTTAGCAGCTGGGAATGGGAACAGGGAGAATGGGAGGAAAGGTATAGGGATTTAGAAGCATAATTGGGTAGGGACAGAATAGACAGGGGGATGTTAAAAACAGTATAGGCAATGGAGAAGCCAAAGAATTTACATGCACAGTCCATGGACATGAACTAAGAGGGGGCGGGGTGGATCACAGGAGGGAAGAAGGGAACCAGGCAGAAGGGGACAAAGGGGGGAAAACTGGGACAACTGTAATAGCATAATTAATAAAATAATACTTTAAACAATTGAAACATGTGAGTACTCACAGACAACATAAAAATGTTAAAAGAGATTCAAAAGATGGAAAGAACATACAACCAATAATAAATTACTTTTCATAATTCAGAAAAAACAATTACCAATAAGTAGGGAAAACACAGACAACTCACTTGAAAATAAGCAAAATATTAGAACAAGCACACGCATAAAAAGAAATATCAATGGAGAAGAAATAACATGAGATTTTTCTCAACCACATTAGGAGTCAGAACAGAGCAACTTAAAAACAATAAGTATATTTTTTCCCAAAACAGAAAGAACTAAAAAGATTAATAACATCCAATATCAGCAAAGCTGTAAAGAAACCTTATGACTAGAAGTAAAAATTTTAAAACCATGACAAAACCCTTTTGCAGAGCCATTTGGACATATGTGGTTAGCATTTCCACAATTTGTGAAAACACAAAGAAGCTTAAATATATTAATTAATTGAAGTATTTTTTCAACTGTAGTACATCCATTCAATAGCCTGTTGGCTTTCATGGGCACTGCTCTTTCCCATTCTTCACTGTTAAAAATGGACGGAGTTCACCCCAGCCCAGGGAGTCAGCTTTTCAGCTTCCATTGCTGAGAGTCCAGGATCGAAGAGGCACAGAAAAGAGTTAAGGGCAGAATTCACCACCCCCACCACTGCCCAGACTTAGCAGCAGTTCAACTATTCCAAGGGTCAGATCAGAGGGTGTGTACCAATCAGATGGCCTCAAATAAACACGACTGTGACTGGGTGGTCATGTCAACCTGCTTCCCATGGACAGCATGAAATTGGAGACTGTAGTGAAGATCTTCGCTGTTCATTGAAATTGCTATTATGGATCCAACTCAATTCAACAGGCGTTTACCTAGACCCTGCATGGGGTCACATGGATGAGGAAGACAGTCCGTATCCGTTTGGAATTTAGGTCTTGGTTTTTGTGTTGTACTCCAGATACCTACAGATAATTATGACCTGTGGACAAAGGTTAGTTACTCCAAATTAGTAGTTCTCAATGTGAGGTCCAGGGAGCAGCAGCATCAGTATCTCCTAGAAATTTATCAAAAGTGCACATTCTCAGGCCCCACACCAAACTTACCGAATCAGACCTCTGAGGGTAGGGTTCTTCATGTAATTCCAATCTACACTTAAGTTTGAAAACCATCACTCGCTGCTCTATATTAAGCATTAAACAATGCCTACATTAATTTCCTTGTAAAAATTTTGCCTAAAATGACTTATAAATACAAATAGAGCCACTATATAATTTGCATATGCTCTTTGATTATAAAGTGGTGGAACACATTTTGCACATATGACTTCTGGAAACATCCCATTAGCATAGTTATCCTATACAGAATGTTCCTGTAGCTAAAGCATATTCCTTTACTGTTAGATCAATGCATGGTTATTTCCTAAGCTCCCATTATCTATCTGACACTGTGACATTGCAATGAACAAGTTAGTGCATACAGATTTTATCCCTTTGAATTACTTCCATGGGATAAATTCCCAAGCATAGGATAACTGGATGGGGAATACAAATTAGGAACACCTTTATACCTCTTGATGCCTGTTGCCATACTGCTTGACAGATGGGCTTGTCCTCAAACGATGCCAGCTGTCCTATGAATGTAAGTTTCATCACCAACTTCCCCACACGGGGCATAATCATTCCATTTTTATGTGTTTAAAATGTTGCCCCTAGGCTGCTCCATTCTACTTCCTTTGTTTTCTAATGAGATTGTACATTTTCCCCATGTGTTTCTTTAGTATGCACATTGCCTCTTGTGTGACTCATCTGTGGATGATTTCTTGGTTTTCAGAGATATCACTTTAGAAAATACTCAAGAAGTTCCTACTAGTTTCTGTAAACAGAATTGTGCTCTGGGTATGTTCGAAGTGCATGAGAATATAGAATTAAGTATCTACAAGATAAGAAATCCCCCACCTGAACCCTTGGTAGAGTTTCTGTGAAAGTATCTTTTTGAATTTTTCCAGGGCTGCGGCTAGCCCCCATGGAGTCCGTGTGAATGAAGGGAGAAAAAAGGTCCCTTCTTGGGGTGGCCCTCCCTTGTCCCAGGAATAGGGCTTGAACAGGGAGTTTTGGTCTCCAGTCTCTCGCTAGCCCAGTGAACAGTGAATCTGCTGTGCCTTATCCTACTGCCCTGAGCTCCTCACACCCAGCTCCTGCCAAGAACACCTGCCTCTCTGAAAACCAGAATGCAGAGAGAGGCATCCTGCCTGCCATTTCCCCATTTCTAAGGCCTACTCTTCTTACACGGTGGCTTTAGGTTTGAGGCTGGCTCCACTGCTTCTGGTCATCTTTTCTGCCGTTTGGAAGGAAGCCCTGCACTTGGATGGGTTACAGACTAATAAGGACCCAGGAGGTGGAGGGCGTCTCCTGCATGGCTCTTGAATGTGTCCCTGTGTCCCTTTACTGAGAAGGGAAAGCATGCTGCTCCGGTTATTTCTGTGGGGCCTAGGGAGGCCCCCAGCAGTGGTGGCATGTTCAGGGAAATCGCGGTCTCTACTGCACTTGTCCCTGACCTGTCGCCAACTCTCCTTATTCTTCCAAACGTTGACACTCATCTGTACCAACAGCGGAACACGCTCAAGCTTTCCCTAGCTTAAAAGAAAAATCCCTTCTCCCACTCAGCCTCCTCTCTAGCTCCTGCCTTTTCTCTTTCCTTTGACAGCTCAGCTTCTGAAGGCATCCGACACCATGGCCTCTACTCCTTCACCAGCCCATTCACTACTGGGCCAGCATAATCTGGCTGCCAACCCAACAATTCCTCCAGAACTGTTCTCGGCACGGATGCCTGCTTAACTCTTTAATTGCCAAACCCAATGGG